>CM043016.1:131343727-131529168 GCA_023690525.1 Holotrichia oblita | reverse complement strand
ATGTATTACAAATATTAATAAAACAATTGCAAAGTCATACAGAGCGGATTCAAAAGAAATCATCGATTTGAAACCGATTTTAAAATCGATTTCAAAACCGATTTCAAAACCGACTTTTCGATTACGATTTCTGTTTGATGGCGGTTAATCGCTTAACACAAAACCGGTTTGATATAAAACCGATTACGATTCGCAGCACTAGTACAAACATCATTTTTATTTATTTGTTTTTGGGTACAAGATATCTATCTATAAAATGAATAAAACAATAACATGTATATAAAAGACCTTTATTTCAAACAATAGTAACAATAAAACATCAATCATCTAATCAAAATATCGAAAAATTTTCAGGTAGTTCCATTTAAAAATCGAAAATCAAAGTCATTTCCGGTAAAACCAGAAGTGATAAGAATGTATCGACTATGTCAAGAAATGTAAATTAAAGCCCCGTACATAATTCCCAAATTTCGTTTCTCTATCTCAAATATTTTAGAAATTATAGGGGCGAGCCACCTCCCAGAAACACCCGGTATATCTTCTTTAAATTGCTTAAATATAAGTCACGTGTCGGTATTAAAACCTCTGTAACCAATCGATCCAATATACAGAATGATTGGTGAGAATGGCCTATTAAAAGTATTATACAAACGGAACGGAATTTTAGTTGATGCCAACTTCCGGTTAACGGCATCAACTGCGATTTTTTAAATAGCATGCTATAAATAAATTACAAATTCAGCTTCTATGATAAATTTTACACATATGTCATGTATCATAGCCCATACCTAAATATCATTCCTTCTGAGTTATTCGCAATTAAAGAAAAAAAGTGACAGATACCGATCTTACTTTATAGTGATATTACGCCACGTAGGAGTAAAAGAGACGTATGACATTTTGCATACGCACAGCTGATATTGTATAGGGTACAGTGAAATACGGTGGTGGAAATGTAATGGTATGGAGATGTATGGCGGCATCAGGGGTTGGAGAGCTTGTTTTTGTTGATAGCAACATGGATTAATTCATTTATTTGGATATTTTAAAAAATAACTTGAGAAAAAGCGCAGAAAAACTAGGTGTACCTAATACATTTGTTTATTACCAAGACAATGACTTTTCGCGTTATTTTTCCCTTTTAAAACGCGCAGCGCTTCATAAACATTATGTTTTTGACAATAAATCGCTGTTATGAACACATTTCAACAACCACTAACTTCGATAGCCGTCTTCCCCGTAAAAGTCAATCTGTCCTTATATTTTTCCAAGGAAGTGAAATATATTTGATTTCTCCATACCGGTATACACTAATTTAATCTTAACTATTTCACTATTCAATTAAATTTGAACAGTAAGTACAAACTAGTGCTGCGGAAATCGCCAAATATTACAAATCGATTAACCGACTTTTCCTCAAACCGGTTTCATTAAAATCGATTAATCGTGTTGAGTCGAAACCGGTCTTTAAAATCGATTTTTTATACCGATTTTAAAAATCGGTTCAAAACCGGTTTAAAATCGATTTTGAAATTGGCTTTAAAATGTGTTTTTTAAATGGGTACACTAAGTTTTTCGATTAGCATTTCTGTTTTGATGGCGATAAATCGTCAAACATAAATCCAATTTAGCAATAACATTGATTTCGCAATATAAATTTTTTTTTTTCGAGCAGAAAGAAGTTGCAGCTACATTGTCTTTTTATAGTATATACGTTAGGATACTGATTGTTACTTGTTTTATTAAATTTCATTAATTCATATTACCGCTATTTATTTTTTCATCCACGTTAACCACAACATGCTTTATGAGGTATAGATAAATAACAGGTGCTGTTTGGTATCTCAATTATAATAATATTTTAATTTATTAATATTTTGCATAACAAGCACAAATGAATGAAAGCATTATATTTTCGGTATTTTTTTACAAAACGCACTACATTCTCTATCTAGACATTCACCATCGTGAATGTATTACAAATATTAATAAAACAATTGCAAAGTCATACAGAGCGGATTCAAAAGAAATCATCGATTTGAAACCGATTTTAAAATCGATTTCAAAACCGATTTCAAAACCGACTTTTCGATTACGATTTCTGTTTGATGGCGGTTAATCGCTTAACACAAAACCGGTTTGATATAAAACCGATTACGATTCGCAGCACTAGTACAAACATCATTTTTATTTATTTGTTTTTGGGTACAAGATATCTATCTATAAAATGAATAAAACAATAACATGTATATAAAAGACCTTTATTTCAAACAATAGTAACGCTATACATCCAAATTTGAGTGCAATACTTTAGGTATAAGAAAAATTACGTATTACAATAATTAAAAGAAAAACGCCAAACTCAGAACAAAAAAGTCCAACATATGAAGGCTACGTGTTATGTTATACATGTTCAGCGTAACAACAAGTCTACTTTATACAGTGAGGTTTTTATAACACCGTACATAGCCCTATGTTCGATTTTATATGTCCCATGTCAACTCATGGGCAGTTATGCAACCAACATTACTCCTATTTGATTTCTACATAAACAATTTTATCGATAACTGTCAAAGTCGTGACAATATAAAATAATTCATGCAATGTATTCTAAAGACGAAAAAGTTGAAATTATAAATTTGTATCAAGCTGGAAACAGTATTAGAAATATACGAGATCTCTTTGCTGCAAAGTATCCCGACAGACCAATACGGCTCTATCAACCATCCACACAATTATTAAAACATTTAATATGGATGGTTGTATAATAAGCACACACAAAAAGAAAAATAAACCTTCCCCTGTACTTACCGAAGAACTAAAATTAAATGTTTTATGTTTCATCGAAGAAAGCCCAATAACAGCAACAAATAAGATTGCACAGCATTTTAACATTTCAAAAACGTCTGTACGTAGAATTTTTAAGATGTATAAATACAAAGCGTATAAATTTAGTAATCACCAAGAACTCTTCCCTGAAGATAAAATAAAACGCATAGATTTTTGTGAAACCTTATTTAATATCATTAATGAAAATGACAACATTTTAAAAAAAATATTGTTTACCGATGAAGCGTCTTTTTCTTTAAATGGTTCAGTTAACTCTCAAAATTTTCGGTTTGTATAAAAAGTATTTTTTCACTGAAATCTAATTGATTCGTTTCAATTTCACTATTAGGTATTGGTCACGGACTAATGATCATCGTCAAAATTTAACACATACACAATATAATGCACGGGTCAATGTTTGGGCAGGTATCATTGGTACTGCACTTGTAGGACCATACTTCATTGACGGAAATCTCAATTCAACAAAATTCTTAGAATTGCTGAGAACACGAATTGTTCCTCAAATTCAAGATTTGAATATTGAAAATCCCTGGTTCCAGATGGATGGGGCCCCAGCACATTCTACTGCAGCTGTTTCACACTTTTTAAATGTAACTTTTCCTGATAAATGGATAGGCAGGTTTGGTCCGATAATTTGGCCGGCCCGTTCACCAGATTTATCGCCTAACGATTATTTTCTTTGGGGATACCTGAAATCAAAAATTTATAACAATATAAATATAACGAATATTGAAGACTTAAAAACACGCATACTTACAGCATTTGAGGAATTGCAAACCAAACCTCATTTTTTATCAAACTGTTTGCAAGAATTTCATAATAGACTTGCATATTGTATGGAATGCGAAGGCGGACATTTCGAACATTTATTAAAACGTTAAACTTAGATATAATATTTGTTGCTTTTCTATTCACTACTTGATAAGATCTTTTAATTTTATTTGACAAATAAAAGGTGATTTATTTACGAGGTTATGTTTATTACGTAGTTATGTTAGTATCAACGAGATTAGATGTATGTACCTATACGACGAATGTTTGCAATAGGAGTAATGTTGGTTGCATAACTGCCCATGTGTTGACATGGGACATATAAAATCGAACATAGGGGCTATGTACGGTGTTATAAAAACCTCACTGTATATTAAATAGATTTATAATAAGTACATTATTAGAATTTTGAATATTATGTTGCTCTAGCTAAGTAACTGCTATTAAGGTAAGTCTTTACAGATCATATTAACAATTTGCGTATTAACATTATTATTTTATAACTATATGCCATACTCTATCTATAGTTAGAAAACAAATAATTATATCTTTGGAGTTTATTAAAAATATGTAATAGAAATATAAAAACAAAAAATAACAGTCCACGTGTATGTATAGCAAACGTAGCAATTTTATAACAATTTATATGTATATTATATACACTCAAGAAGTATGTGTTTCATTATGTACACGAATTTTTATTCTTCTATGTAAATGAAATCTAAGATTAGGTTCGGGTGAAACAGAGCAACTAGAGTAACAAGTAAATAGAGGATATCTTTTATTTATTACATAGAAGAATAGTCGAATTATGATTATCATTAACAACCCTAAAGTAAATTTTATTTTATACACAGAACCAGAATATTCCAATAATTTAAGTCTTTCTTTAGAATACTCTATAATACATGGTGTGTTATTTATGGTAGCATTGATATTTCTAAATTACCTACATTAATGATTTAAAAGGCGTTTGTATCTCACTGTCTGTGTCTTAAATTCGAATCCTTTCCGTGATCTGGTGTATTCTTCCTATAAAAAAAATGTCAATTACCACACAAAAATAATAAAACACGGCTAATGTGTATTCATTAGAATTTAGGATCCGTTCGTATCATTCGTAAGTAAAAAATTGCGAGAAATATGTGCGGCCTGATATATGAATTCATTTTACTCAGCCGCCAGGGATGACAACTTTTATTCGTGTCTGTTATAACATTATCTTTCTAAAACTAAATACGAATTTTTTAGCGGAAAATTTCTAGTTAGTAAAGGCTTTGCTTTAAAGCGAATTTCATTTCTTTATTTCAGTTTATTGCTTTGATAATCTTCGAAGTAATTAAATTCAGTGTAAACAAAACCTTTATTTACTAAATTTCCCACTGAAAAATTCGCAATTAATTCGAAAAAGATGACACGTGCATTGAAAGTATGTATATATCAAGTTCCATTCAAGAATTACTTTTGTGATTCAGAAACATAAATTGGTTTCATTAAATTCATTTCGAAACCGACCACAATCATTTATAAATTGTAAGTGAAAAGAACATAGTTTGATAAATTTATGAATGGTTCCTTTAAAAACACCCAGGAATAATTTCTGTATCAAAATTATACATACCATCTCAATACTTATTTCACACCCGAGATTAGGAGATATATTCTCGCTGTTTACTTCAAATTCAGCCGCTCCGGCATTTTTGAAACGTTTTGATATGTATCTACTGTTACTTAAAGCGATCGAAACTCCAATGAATGTTAAACGCAACTGAATTTAAAATAGCAATCATCGTGACACTCACCAGGTCACATCAACTTTCATGTAGGACAGCCTATACCTACATGAAAGTTGTTGCAAATAGTATGTAGAATTAGAATCAAAAAATTTAATAATACGACGTAGTGCCACTTGAAATTTTAATGTTCGATTCTGGGATCCTAATTTTTTTGTTCAAATTTTATATTTCAACCAGGTGTCTAGACCGGTAAAACGATATCTAAAGCAATTGGAGGAAATATACAACTTCTACAAATTCTCACTAGTGCTCTCGTCCGAAGCCAATCGAGCCACACGAGGATATTAATTACTTTATATACAACATATAGAATGTCTTCTAGAAGTTTTACACTAATATAATGTAATTTTCCACCGCCAATTAAATAAGCGGTGTTAAAATTTTACACTAATAGTTGTGCGCTAGTCGTCATTGCTACATACATAGTCTGGCAGCAGATCGTACAACTGGTAAACACATATCCGTGGGATAGAGATAAAATCTATTTAGGTTTTTATTTTTTGCAATAATATTTGCTTTTTTTGTCCGTTTTTTTTTATTTACTTTAATAATTTTTAAATACTTAAATATGTATATGTTATATTATAACGATTACATTTCGAATTGAAAACGCTCGAATTTAAAGTTTATACTACTGGTGATAACGAATTTTAAGAATTCAAATTAAATGTTATCTTGCATCAACTGTTAAGTATTAAATTTATGGTGCAAAGTACTCGACTTACAGCAGCGAGATTCCATATGCTCGACACGTCGACTGTAATTAATGGCAAGCGAAACTTGACGACAAAATAGAATTCTGTAACTTCGTTGTATTTGTAATCAGGGATATTTGGCATTTAGTGATCAGTAACCTGTTACATTCATGCTTTTTAGGACATTTCAAATAAAATATTAAAAATTTGTACCGAATAAAACGTAACGGAAATTACACATTTATCTTAGATTTCCAAATATGTTACCTATTTTTCATAATATGCTGACTCAAGCTCAACGCGTAAATAATCATCAATTAATTTTATATAAACAACAAAGGTGTTAGTAGTAATCCGTTACTTCATAAGAAAAAATATTTGTGCAATTATTTCGCTTAAAAGGGTCGTCTACCAGCTGATTATTTTACAGCGGTGCCATATCTACATATCTAATTCTATAAATCGTTTGCTTGATTTTATTTCAATATAATTTGAAAATTGGGCTTCATACACATATTTCTACAGATGTTTTACGTCTACATATACAATTTTGTCTATTAAGATTCGGTATTAACTTCACATTCTCTTTTCCCGTTACAAGCCGTTACCTTGATACGGGAATCGAGATTACGTAATTAATTTTTAGATTTAATTACTGAAATTTGGTACGAGCATTCAAAATACGTCCACACATGTGTGTATGAAGCCCGATTTTAAAATACGTTTTAAATAAATTATAAAAACATTGTATTATGAAAAAATTTAACTGTGGCAACATCGCCAACTGTCAAAGGGTAGTCGGGCCTCTGAAAGTCGAAAGTTATTATTCTGCGGTAGTGACAGTTCCAGGGTTCTGGGGTTCGAATACTGGCCGCGGCATTGTGGCGCGTCTTGCTAGCATTGGTTCTTCGATTCAGTAATATTAGTTATGGGGATACAATTAACAATGCAACAATAGGTACTTATGGCGCGGTAATATTGTTTTTCCAAAACACATTTACAGTAATAAAATGCACTGCTAGAGCTGCAGTGGCGGTCCGATATGCAATACAGCTTGGAAGTCACAGATAAGAAAAATCTCATTTTCACTATAATAACTATTTATATATTTTCTTCACTTCTTTTAACCAATAAAATAACAATAAACATATTTTTTTTAATTGCAATTTAAATTGCACCACGTCGATTTTTACTACATTCAAAATAAACTTTGAAGCATATTTATTAAATACTCAAAATTAAAATTGTATATTAATAATAATCGGAATCAAGAAAATTTATAAATAATTACGACTATTAAAATTCCCTCAAACTGTGGGCAACTGCGAATTGAACGTTACCATTTTTATTTTGCAAAATATTAGCAGTAAATCATTTTCTTTTGTATTATAAAAATACAAATAAACAAGTGCGTAACGTTCTTTACAAGTTATGAGTGAGACAAGCATATCTGACATTGCTACATTATTATTACTTTTTAAATAATTAAAATAATGACTTTACAGTATTTGCGTTTTTTATTGTGTGTAGCGTGCCTAATTTTTGTGAAACAGCCGGTAGGTATATATTTTATTTTATTATTTCATAAAATACTTGTTAACTTACTGATCAGGACTTTGATCTGTATCACTTTCTTCCAACTCAGACTTATTTCGTTTTTTCTCATAAATCAATATTATTGCACATAAAACGAACACCTCCAGACAGATACCCAAGAAAGGCCAAAGTGCGGCGTATTTATCTGTAACAGAAGAAGAACGTTGCGGAAAGATAAAAAACAAGGAAATTGAAGAAAATATACCTTTTATTCTAACTAATGTGTGGTCCACTACAGTTTTATTTTGTATTGCTGAATATCCTCTACACGTATAATTACCTCGATTGGTCATATTTACATTTTCTATTATTAGAACGGCATTGGGAATCTTCTTCTCGGCGTCTTCTTGAAGTTTCACAATTCCAGTTGAGTTACTATAGATGTCATCACCTGTGAAGAAGAAATTATATTGGAAATTTTATGTAAACAGAATGATTAATTTAATAAAGTTACACGAATCTTGATTATAATTTAAATATGTTTAGTTATTCAGATGTAGGTACTTCGGCCAAAATATACAATTTCATATTAAATATAAAATGATTGGTTTTTGATTTGCCAGTTCAATTCAAATAAGAACAGACTCCTACTCAAGGAAGTAAACTTTATATATTAATAGTTATATGACTATTGGATTTTATTTAATTTAATTAATAAATTAATGTTTTGAAAACGTTTTCGTAACCACATTATAAAATATTTTCTCTTAAGAAATCTCTTCATTTTACAATGATTTCTAATAATTTAAATTGTACATCTATTACTACTACCCAGATAGCACCGGACGTCCTATGGATATTCATTTTATGTCCAAAAGTGGTCCGAACGTCCATGGATGTAAAACGGACATCCTTTGGACGTCCGTTACTGGATATCCATAAAACATACCTACGAATATATCGATCGGTATCGTAACTTTCGGTTACAGCATTTATAATATGCATTCCCCAGGAATGAAGGTATGATTATTTAAAATGCTACGTTAAAATTCTACTAACACGAATGATATCGGTATCTCGCTAAAAATTTGCGGTTAATTTAATATAAAAATGATTAATTTTTTTACGGATATAAACATTATTATATTATAGGTTATTATTATTTAATAAGCATATATGCGTCGCACGTACGTTTAGGTACAGTAGTTGTCAGCGCGTACCAAGTATTTGTATTAAAATTTTAACAATTTCTAATTACTATATATATCTATACTAAATATAAAAAAAATCAATGGGAATAATTTTCTTACTTCTATGTTTTAAAATTCCCGCGCATACTTCTCTGTTTAACATAAAGTGACAAATGATCTTACGTCTGTCTACGAAAGTACAGTGACAGTTGGTGGCAGTAGCATATGACAGGTACGAGATAAAGTTACTATGCTAAAGTATTTCAAAGTTAAAGTCACGTTAAAGTATTCGATTGTACGTTTTAAGTAACTGCAAAGGATACCTATTGCAAATATGGTCCGGGTACACGGAAGACAGTCCAGTTACGTTAGATTTTCTCATTTTAGTTTTCAATGATGGTATATTTGACAAACGGATTTCTACAGATGTCTCAAACGATACCTTATGGACATCTATAACATGCTCCGGGATAACAAAGGATAACGAATGGATGTCCATAAGCTATCCTCTGGAATATGCATATCCATATAAAAAGCATGTTTGTAACAAATGTCCATAAAGCGCCCAAAAGATGTCCATAGGACGTCCGTTCGGATGTCCGTTTTAAAGCCATGTTTATAATAAATGGACGGCCAATGGCTATCCATAGGATGTCCGACGGACCTCAAATGGATATCCGGCATATCCGTAGCAGACATCCATCGGATATCCACTGGAAGTCCATGTGCTATCTGGGTAATAAATATAATTTTATATGTTTTTTCAAAAAGGTGAAACTTCTGTCGTTTTTAAAGTTAGTTATGTCAGATGTATATTTCCTACTACTAACTTAGTAATGTTGACATTTTAAAATTTGAAAAGCCATATCGCCTTTAAATAAGAAAACCTAAATCCGACTTTAACATGATTGCTATGGTGGCAACAGCGGACAAAAACAAGTGATTATTAGTATTTGACACATATTAAATGTCAATTTGTTCCACTGAAGAAGTCTTGTATACGAATTTTGGATTACTCTCTTTTCTAATATACTTGATTTAGAAGAGAAATGCTCCATATTAATAGTTTTCAAAATTGGCAATGGGGACAGGAACATTTTAAAATTATCGACAATCATACAGAAGAATTAAAATAATACACCCGCCTTTTTTTCATTTTGCATTATCTTATATTATTTATTGATACATAAATTCAACTTTCGTTTTTCAGCAGCCCCATTTTAAAAAATGTGGCCAACTATTGAAGTACAAAGCCTACTAACGTCGCGCAGTGCCACAGGGTATTTTGTTGTGTTGGTTTTACTGCAACTTCAATGTATATTTCTTTTTCAGATATAAGTCACCCTGACAATATGTTTGACATGATAATCATTTTATTGTATTGTCAATATGACCATTATAAGTAAAAAAGGACACAGTGCGGACGCTCATCCACTCGAAATTGAGATCAAAAAGTTGACACTGGAGCACAATAAACCTGGTCGAGTCGTAGTACTATGGGTTCCAGGACACTGAGGTATCCTAGGAAATGAAACTGCGGAAAGATTGGCAGCAGTTGGAGCGCTAGGAGATATTAGGCGAAAAGTAATATACCCGCGAGACCTTAAAAGTATTAATATCCAGGGAATTAAGTACGGATGGGAAGAGGAATGTGGAGGATGGTTTAGGATATAAATCTGCTACAAATGGTCAAGCCTTGGTTTTCGAAAAAAGAGGTATTATCGAAGAACAATCATAACCACTATTTGCTGTTTGAGATTACATCATAACTACTTGAATGTGCATTTAGACCGGCTGAAGCTTGTAGAATCGCCAAATTGTCTGTAAAGAGGAGGAAGAGGTGAATTATGTATTTTTTGGGTGTACGATGAGGGAGTCCCAAGCAGCGGAGTTGCATACTGAGCTGAGGAAACTTGGACAACGCCCACCATACAATATTAGCAGCCACTAAAGACGTAAACATTTTACGACTCCTATACAAATTCATCAATTCAAATGGAATCAGAATATGACAGGACAAAATCGAATCTCTATTCCAAATTCTGCAGTATATAATGTGCATTTAGACAGTAGTTTCGCGCCTATTTGCTTACCGAGCAATATAACAATTTAAACTTTCAGCATTGTTAAAATGGAGATATGGACGTGTTCCAGGCGAGCTTCGTTGCTTCATCTTCAAGGGTTGTAGATGGCTGAGTGAATCAACGGAAGATCACGGTGCCAATCAAAGAAAAAGAAGAAGAATGACAATCATATTTTTTTGAAAACGTCAAGAAATGCCACAATATAGAAAATTAAAAAATGCCTGTAACAGGTGTAACGGGACGCGAATTTTAAATCGTTTTATTTTTTCAATCACATTAACGTAATAAGGAAGACAAGTACTTATTATAGATATATACAGGGTGTTTAAAAAAGATGCGGCAATATTAAAGGGGGTGATTGCCCAGGTCATTTTATGCAAAAAAGTTCCTATAAATATAGGTCCGCAAACGCTTCGTTACCGATCTACAGCGTGTTGAAGTTTAATTAAAAAAAAACAGTAAAAATTAGAATCATAACTAAATTTTAGGCGTGTGAATAGCTGCGAGAGACACATACTGTGCAATACAACACGATGTTTTAGTACCAGTGGCGCGCGTATTGGCACGTCACAGGCTATTTTTCAAGAAAAAAACAGGACGCCGCTGATTTCTCTAAAAATAAAACATGTTTTTATTCTTTGTTCAATTGTGAAGAGAAAAGCTCTCTTAACTTTTTATCGTACAACGTACCGTTTTTTAGTAAAAAAACACATTTTAGTGCATGTCCATTTATTACAGAAAAAACATTTTAAAGAACAAGGGTTTTATTCAAAGGCAAAAACAAATATTTTACCAAACCAACAATTACAAAAACTGTGCAAAGTGACCACCTCGAGCTCGGATGCAAGAATCCCATGTTCTCCTCATTGACTGGCGAACTCTCTCAAAAACACCAGGATCGGTTTTAATTGAGTTGCACGCAGCAATGATTCGATTTCTTAAGTCTTCTACGTTTTTCAATGGAGTAGAGTACATCAAGGACTTCAAATGGTCCCACAGGAAAAAAATCAAGGGGATTTAAGTCCGGAGATCGTGTAGGCCATAAGTGAGGTCCACCTCGGCCAATCCAACGATTTCCGTATGCTTGTGTTAAGAAATCACGAGCTACTTGACTAAAGTGGGCTGGTGCGCCATCGTGCATATACCACATTGCATCTCTAATTGCTAATGGTACGTCCTCCAGAAATCCAGGGAGCGTGTTTTCCAAAAAGTTGCGATACGCCTCTCCGGTAAAAATACCGGTCCAATTAGGCAGTCACCCACAATCCCAAGCCAAACGTTCAAGAAAACTGATGTTGAAAACGATTTTCAACAATTTCATGTGGATTTTCGTCACACCACACATGGTTATTATGGAAATTGCGTATTGCATTTCTTGAAAAATTCGGTTCATCGGTGAACAGAATCATCATCCGGAATTGAGGGATTTGAACCATTTTCGGCAAAAGCCATTAACAGAATGCAATGCGAGGAGGAAAATCAGCAGAAAGAAGTGCTTGAACGCATTGTATATGGAATGGATGCAACAAATTTTCCTTCAGAATGTGCCAAATAGTCCCATTACTTACATCCAAAGCCTCAGCAATTTTTCGAGTAGAAGTACCTCGATCTTCTTCAATCATGTCTAGCACATCCTCTTCCAGCTCTACTGTTCTTGCTGTCCTTGGCCTTCCTGCTCCTCCATTTCGTCTTAATGTGTCTGTTTCATAAAGACGATGAATCCTTTCGAAAGTTTTTCTATCAGAAGTAATACGGTCAGGAAATCTTTCAGTATACAACCGCCTAGCTTCTAATGCATTGCCATCAGCAAGTCCATAAATGTAGTGCATGTCGGTCATCTCGGCATTCGTATAGCGATTCATGAAAAGGAACTTGAATAAATTCGACACATACAAAATTATTAATCACGAGACTCATTCAATATGTCACTCAATATGTCAGTGAATAAAACAGGACTGTTTAAAAATATTTTTATACGCATGATAAATGGATATGCACTAAATGTTTTTTTTTTACTAAAAAACGGTACGTCGTACGATAAAAAGTTAAGAGAGCTTTTTTCTCCACAATTGAACAAAGAATAAAAACATGTTTTATTTTTAGAGAAATATAGTTCGCTTCGAAAGTATATTAAAGTTTGTCAAGTTAGGGCCCAGTTAGTGATCTTGTAGTTAATATATTTTTTTTAATAATCAGCAAAATATAAAGGCCGTGTTCACTGGCAAAAGTTCCAGCACGTAGCCAATAAATAAATTAAAATACTGGTGAAAGAAGATTACAAGAAAGAACATGCCCGAGCCCCAAGACAGATCACCCAGCGTCAGTAGCGGAAATTCGGCGGGAAGAACTAGGAGCAACGAGCGCGCGCGAAGACAGAAGTCATAAAGGTATTTGGCCAGAAAACTATTATTTTTCATAGATACGAGCTCGTAACCAACAAAGTTACTAGCCATTGTCTTATGTAAATTTTGCCGTTGTTGTTCTTTTAAATCCGTATATACAGATAGGGAAATTACACATCGACTCATTATGTTTCCATATAATCCTATATGAAGTTGCCATATCGCTTCTTCGAGAATCGAGCGCTGTTAAGTAGTGGTAGGAAATATATTTTACGACAGCTACAGCACAGCATTCTGCGTTAGGCAGTATGCGAGAGCGTTTGTAACATGTGTCTATTCAGGGTATCGTTTTCATTACTGATCCTGATCGACAGTCATAAATGTAACTATAAATGCAATACCTACAATGTATAAAATTAAAGTTTTAATTATGTGAAACTTAAATATTTTTCTTGCGCAAATAAGTAATACTGCTGCTAATAATAAATGTATAAATATGATCAGAATAGCAAACACCAGGACACTTTATTCTATGGATGCATAACTCTCAACGGCAGGCATGATACTAGACCCCACCGACCCGACTAGACCCTTGCTGATAGAATATTACCAATCAGCACTTGCCGCGCCTCCTTTCCACAATACTTACATTTTTCGAACTGGCAACTATGTTTGTTTCAATACACCGTGCTTTCGACCTATGACACCATTACTTATTTCTCTACCCGTATATATTTAGCTTGGTTGGGTTTTTAGTCATTTAATTGCGTAGTTGTTCAATTTAATAAAGGTGCATTGAGCATTAAGGTTTTGTCCGATATGTTATAATACTGTATGTATACATATTTATTCGTCTCATTTAATATATTTGTTATTTATTTACTTGATGCATTTTCATTCATTTAGTTGAATATCTACATATTTTGTGATATTATTTATTGTTAAAATATTATAAATCCTCCATTTACCGCACGTCCTGGGAGCGTATAAAGAAAAGATTATAAGGGAATCTATAAAGTAAGTACATGTTTTTTTATTACGTTAAGAGCTATTGCAACCGACATTTTGCTAGTCAGGGAAAGAATTTCTCTATTTCGGTATTAGTAACATCCGTCATCGTGGGTTCACGAGGGGAATTTGTTCATATACCGTGGCGCCCAAGAAATTTAAACACATATTAGCACATCGTAAGACCGATTCATTACACAGGCGCTCATGGTAATTGTAATCGCTCTGCAAACGCGTGCAATGAAGAAAGATCAAATATTAGAAACCGATTACGTGGTTTCGACCGGCCTCGATCTTGTCAGCGTTCCTGCAAATGCAAGACCTAATTTCATCGCAGTTCGCCGAATTCTAATTTGTACACGCATGAGTAACAATAAAAGCCACAAAAATACGTTTCATAGGTGCAAATTGTGATTAAGCAATCTCTAAAACAAGTTGTTTTATTCAATCTTGTCCGAATACATCAATAAATAGTAATAGAATATTTATTACTCTACCAACGAATGAAGAAATTCGAAGAAAATGGTATGAAATGACTATCACGTCATGTCCATTCGAATATTCTGTATGCAGTCTGTTCGTTTTGTCGGTGCTCCATGAGTTACTGACCCTGTTTTACAATGTTTTTCAATACAAGCGTGAACATGACTTAGCTGTTGTACATACATACCTGGCAGATTAGAAAAGTTTTCCCAAAAATCCTGATCATAATTTTTTATTAGTTCTAAAATAACTTTCGATTATAAACTTTTTGTGTTGCGTCTCTAACTCTAACATGTTAATAAATAATCAAATGTAAGCTTTGTTGATAATGTAGCTATCTATAAGCAGCAATTCTATTTATATAGTGTACTATAATATTAACAGTTGGTAGTTCTAAAAAGAACCGTTCAGAGAGATATCATGTAACCATGTAGTAAGCGTTTTGTAAGTCGTAACATTTACGTAGTAGT
Source organism: Holotrichia oblita (assembly GCA_023690525.1). Classification (NCBI taxonomy): domain Eukaryota; kingdom Metazoa; phylum Arthropoda; class Insecta; order Coleoptera; family Scarabaeidae; genus Holotrichia; species Holotrichia oblita. The sequence continues at coordinate 131,513,943 of CM043016.1, read as the reverse complement.
AAAATAAAGACACTGTTAAAACCAACAAATCAATTTTACTTTAATTATAATCTCTACAGGTTATGGGCCCAGATAACGTAACGTAACGTAGTTCGTTGAAAAGTAAAATTGTGTACTTTGAAAAGGTGGTTCAGTCGGTTTTAGTGAAACGTGAACACGTGCTCTTTGAACGAAAAGAAAATGTCGACAGGAAATAATAATATCATCACAGTAAAACCCTTCGACGGTAATGGATTTGGAAATTGGGAATTTCGTGTGAAAATGCTTCTAGAATACAACGAAGTGTTAAAAGTAATTTCTGAGGATCCACCAACTGATGATACCCTATTGGAAACATGGAATAAAAAGGACTTGAAAGCAAGAAATTTAATAGTACAGTGTTTGAGTGATAATGTACTAGAAATGGTTAAAGCTAAAACAACAGCAAAGCAAATCATGGATGCCCTCAGTCAAACATACTTAAAAAGTGGTGTTGCAAGCCAAGTACAACTTCAAAGAAAATTAAGAAATATGGAATTTAAAGGTAGGGATTCTTTAAATGAATATATTGTAGAATTTGAGAAAACAGTAACAGAATTAAAAAATGCCGGTGGAAAAATTGGTGATCTTGAGGTTATATCGCAGCTGCTAGCCTCTATGCCCGATCAGTACCAAAGTGTAGTAACAGCATTAGATGTATTACTTTCTCAAGCGAACAGTACTGTAACGTTGGACTTTGTGAAAAGTAGATTGTTAAGTGAAGAACTAAGGCTTAAGAAAAATAACAAAAGTGAAGATAGTTCCGCTGTATTTTATTCCCAAAATAAGAAGTTCAAAAAGAAATTTCCATTTAAATGCTACAATTGTGGCATCAAAGGCCATAAAAAATCAGAATGTCGAAAGAAAAAAGATGAAAAGAAGGTTAGTATGGCAGAAGATGAAAATGAAGTTACTTTCATCACGTGTGTGTCAAATGAAAAATGTGACACTGAAACACTCAACTGCATCAAATTCGTTGTTGATTCGGGATGTACCAACCACTTAGTCACATCCAAATTTGCACAGTTTCTGTCACAAAAGAAAAAGGTATCACATTCTATAAAAGTAGCCAAAGAAGGAGAAAGCGTAACATCTGATATCGAAGGTACCTTACATTTAAAAACAGATAATGGATTAAGAATAAAATTAGAAAATGTACTGGTATGTAAAAACTTGACACACAACTTATTATCGGTTAAAAAGATCGAATCTAAGGGCATGAAAGTTATATTTCAAAATGGAAAGATTACAGTAAGAAAGGATAATAGCACAATAATAACAGGAAATCTTGAAGGGAATTTGTACATGTTAAATCTAACAGTCGCAGAAAATTGTGAGGTGAACATCGGAATGACAGAGGAAAAGGATTTGTGGCACAGAAGAATGGGTCATTCTTCTAGGTATGCTTCTTCAAAAGTATGTGAGATTTGTTTGAAAGGAAAGCAAACCAGGAAACCATTTAAAAATTTGCCTGATAATAGAAAAACAAAGAAGTTACTTGAATGTGTCTCAAGCGATATTGTTGGACCAATAACCCCTATGTCACACAGTGGTAAGAAGTATTTCATTACTTTTATAGATAATTATTCTCACTTCGCAGCAGTTTATTTAATGGAAAGTAAAAGTCAATCATTTGCAAAACTTAAGGAGTATTTAGCTATGATACAAAATAAATTTAAGGAGTTACCCGAAAGAATTAGGTGTGATAACGGAGGTGAGTATATCTCTCATGAATTCAGGAATTTTTGTAGACAAAAAGGAATAAAATTGGAATATACAATTCCACGAACGCCAGAACAAAATGGCATAGCAGAGAGATATAATCGTACTCTGTTAAACAAAGCAAGGTGCTTAATCTTCGATTCTGGCTTGGGAAAAGATTTTTGGGAAGAAGCCATTGCAACTTCGCTATATCTGACGAATCGTACTCCCACCTCTACGGTAGATAATAGTAAAACGCCTGCAGAATTGTGGTATAAACAAACGCCAGACTTGGGAAAGATAAGAGTCTTCGGTAGTACATCGTATGTACACATTCCTGCTGAAGACAGAAGAAGTAAGTTGGATCCTAGAAGTCAGAAGATGTATCTCGTGGGATACACGGACAATGGATACCGTCTATGGAACCCTATAAAAAAGAAAAATTATTTCAGCAAGAGATGTCGTATTTGACGAGAAGATGATGTATAATGGAAATACAAGCGAAGAACACAGATCAATTGAAAATAATGAAAACTCGGAAATCAACACTGAAGAGTACCACTTAGATAATGAGATAAATGAAGAAAACGAGAATGAAAATACACAAGAAGAAAACGAGAATGAAAATACACAAGAAGAAAACGAGAATGAAAATACACAAGAAGAAATGCTAAGAAATAAGGATGATGGAAGACCAAGAAGAAAAGTTAACAAACCTTTAAGATTCAAAGACTATGATATGAGTGAAGACAGTATTGACAACATGATGGCAGCACTTTTTACAGACAATCTCGAGTTTGAAACACCCCAAACTTACTCTGAAGCAATTTGTTGTGGACGCGGTTGGAAAAAAGCAATTCAAAGCGAACTGGATGCTTTGAAGAAAAATGAAACTTGGGAAGTGGTAACAAGACCTGAAAATGTGAAAGTGATAGACTCCAGGTGGGTTTTCCGTCAGAAAAGTGTGAATGGTGAAATTCTAAAAAAGGCTAGACTTGTGGCGCGTGGTTGTCAACAAGAAGACTATAACAGTATCGACGTTTATTCTCCAGTGGCCCGTATGCTTACTATTCGAGTATTACTGTCATTATATGTGGAAGAAGATATGTTCATAAATCAGTTAGATGTAAAATGTGCATTTCTAAATGGAGAACTCTCAGAACCGGTGTATATGGAGATTCCAGAAGGATTTGAAACAATACGTATGCCTAAATCTAAGTATATATGTAAACTTAAAAAAGCCCTGTATGGCTTACGTGAAGCACCAAAATGTTGGTATGATAAGCTTCATTCGCATTTAATTAATTCAAACTTTAAACGATCTCTATCAGATCCATGTTTATATTTCAATGTTGACACTTATTTAATTGTTCATATAGATGATATCATTATATTTTGTAAATGTCAAGAAAAACTAAATGCCATCAAAAAGAAGCTTATGTTAAAATTCGAAATGAGGGATCTGTCTCCCAGAAATCAAAATAACTTTTCATTAACTTTTTTAGGCATAACAATCGAAAGATTAGGTAGTGAATTGTTTTTAAATCAAAAATTACTAATACAAAGGGTATTGAATAAATTTAATATGGAAAATTGTAAAAGTTCAACTGTTCCGATACAGCCAAAGCTAAACTTGAAAACTAATTTTGTAAAATCAAACAATGCAAATAATGTACCTTATAGAGAACTCATAGGTTTCTTAATGTATATAATGTTGGGAACAAGACCAGATTTGTGTTATTCAATTTATTATTTTAGTCGCTTTCAAAATTGTTTTACACAAGAACATTGGACATATTTAAAGAATGTTTTAAGATATTTAAAAGCAACAAAAACTTACGGTCTGAAATATAAAAAATCGATAGGTCAGAACAGTCAGCTAATAAGTGCTTATGTAGATGCTGATTATGCAAACGATATTAACGATAGAAAAAGCATTTCAGGTTACGGAATCAAAATATTTAATAACTTTGTCTTTTGGAAGTCAAAAAAACAGGCAGCAATATCACTTAGTAGCGCTGAAGCAGAATATATTGCACTTTCTGATTGTACAACCGAATGTATTTTTATCGGTCAGTTACTTACTGAAATCTTAAACCAGAATGCTTTTCCTATAACAATATATGAAGACAACCAGTCTTGCATTAAAATGGCAAGTACCTTAGAAACTAAACGCAGTAAACACATTGATGTGAAATATCACTTCATTCGCGAATGTGTTTGCAATAATAAAATAAATCTGCACTATGTGTCAACTACCGAACAGATTGCAGATATTTTCACTAAATCTTTGACTGCGTCAAAGTTAAATTATTTTAAAGATAAGTTAGGTGTGTGTTGTTTATATAATATTTAATTTAAGGTTTCTGTAAACTTATGTAAGTTCTATCCTTTTTAAAAATAAGAATTGAGGGGGTGTGTTGATAATGTAGCTATCTATAAGCAGCAATTCTATTTATATAGTGTACTATAATATTAACAGTTGGTAGTTCTAAAAAGAACCGTTCAGAGAGATATCATGTAACCATGTAGTAAGCGTTTTGTAAGTCGTAACATTTACGTAGTAGTAAAATAAAGACACTGTTAAAACCAACAAATCAATTTTACTTTAATTATAATCTCTACAAGCTTCTCTAATTTAAATAAAATTCAAAAGTATTGCAGTATCTTTAGTTTTACTAAAGAAAATACATAGAAAAGCCTACTGTAATCAGAAAGGATTTTGAAGACACGTAAGTACATACAGTGGCGGCCAGCTACTTAAGACCGAATAATATTTTTAAGATTAATTTATTTTTGTTCGAAAAGAATAACACCAATGATACTGTAATATATAAATAATATCAATAGAAATCAGTATTAAAGAATATTAATTTGTTCTCAAATGAAATTTCAACGGAGTTATCACATGTTTTGCTTAGTGCGGCACAAACCTAAGAATACAATAAACAATAAAACACACACATGTCCGTATTTGTACTTGCCTAAATATATAAGTTATTAGAATCAGTAGAGGGTTCGTTTGCGGTTATTGCACAACGATTAAATATGCATTTTAAAAACTGCTTGCGTACAAGCTATCCAATTCATAAATAAAACACACTCAACAGATAATACACTCCGAAAACGCAGAAATAAAAAAACAATTGTGCAAGAAAACAGAATTTTGCATCGTATTTCGGAAGCCGATCGTCATAAAACAGCTAATCAGGTTCTAGATGCTACTGGTCCAAATATCGGTAACAAGATTTAATCGGACGGGTAGAACGCAAAAAGCCTTTACTATCCGAACGTAATCGGAAGATGCGTTTAAAATTTGCAAGGGATCATCGCCACTGGATCTTAGAATAATGGAGAAAAGTGATTTTCACAGATGGATCGAAGTTTAATAGGCTTGGTTCCGATGGTAAATCTTATGTTCGACGACACGTCCATGAAGAATACTCCAGCAAATATATAAAACCAACTGCGAAAGGCGGAGAAAGTTCTGTGAATGTTTGGGGTGGCACGACGAAAAGGCGTTGGCCCCATTCATCGAATTAACTGCATCATAGATCAGTATGTCTACATGAAGATACTAAATGATATCCTATTCCCATGTGCCAATGATCGTATGCCCATCGATTGGGTGTTACAAGCCGATAATGACCTAAAACACACAGCACGCGGAGTGAACAAATTTTTAAATTACCACTCTGTAAATTGTATTTTGTCATGACTGTCGCAGTCACCAGATTTCAATTCGAGATGTTGTGAATTGATATCGATAAGCATATTAAAAGAAAAAAAACAAATTTGGAGCAACTCTATGTCACTATTGCAGAAGGTTGTCGTAGGTTAATACTGATTACTACGGCGAAGAAGTCATGCGCCAAAAAGGAAAAGGAACCAATTATTAATTAAAAAGTTTTTAAAACATCGTAATGAACTTATTTTTCTTATGAAGATTATAAAAACTATAAGTGGTCTTAAGTATGCGTGTGTCCGGGAAAAATCGAATTACATATATTAAAACGAATCATAACATGTATTTCATTAAGTTTGGAAAAATAATTGTTTTGGTTATATGTATGTTATACTACGATTAATCTGCTTGTAAAATAAATTTAAACATTTAGAAATAAAATATTCCAAAGTTAGATTTGTATTATTCCTAAAGTCATTGTCGATCTTAAGCAGTTGGCCGCCACTGTATTCGTTCTTACATTACATTTTGACATACAGGGAGAGGCATTAGTGCGTCAAAGCTCAATATATCCATTAATATTAAAGATATCACAAAATGTTATATACAAAAATCATAGATAGTCTTCAGCTACGTATTTTAAAATTATCTTCGTATATACAGAGTGTTTCATATTGCCAGGGTGAACCAAACATACATTTTCTTAAATGGGACACACTATATATTATTTCAAATTTAGATTAACCATATCTTCCTCATTCCTTCGATATAAGGTTTCATTGAGTTACACCGAGTATTTCAGAAATTATGGTCAATTTTGTCTGAAAAATCATTGCGTGTTGAACGCCCTGTGTATTCCACATGAAACAAAATTTTTTTGTACTGGAATGACTTTTATATTGTTACAGTTTTATGGCACAATAAAACACCCTGTATATATATATATAAATAATTTTAAAATATGTAGCTTGAAGCTTCATTTACATAGAGGGTAGTGGGAATTGTAGTGTAAGAGTAGTGGAGTGCCGAAGTTAGTTCTCATGTATTTAAACGAGAGCATTTACATAAACATTGCGACAGTAACTGTAGTGGAGAAGTAGTGCCAAAGTTCGCAAACTCCAAACATTCCCACTACACTACCGATACTTATACCAACGCGTCTGCGCAGAACAATCTACCGATAACAGCTGTTTTGTGGTGTTTACATTTGACTATACATCCATTACCAACTATCGTCGTTACGCATGCGCAACAAAGCAGTCGCATCGCCACTACTTTTCTTATGTAAATTCATTTCCGCACTACAATACACCTTCCACTACTCTTACACTACAATTGCCACTACCCTCTATGTAAATGAAGCTTAAGACTGTCTATAATTTTTGTACATAATGTTTTGTGATATCTTTAATATTAATGGATACATTGAGCTTTGACGCTCTAATGCCTCACCCTGTATGTTATAGTCACATAGTATAGCTAACATACCACACTGTCCTGTAAATAATTAACTATTTCCATGATTTTAGACTAGTGACGTAAAAACAACGCATTTACTTTTTCGTTTGGAATTGTAAAAAAAGTTAATCTAACAGTTTTGTAAAACGGCATAACGTTTATGAATTAATAGATAAGCTATTGGCTATAATTCACGATATCAAATTTTGATTTTGCAACATACATATGTTTTATTCTATATTTTTAATCACAACAAGCAATCGCAAATTAATTGTAAATAATAGTCAAATCCACAGATTAATCGAATCTGTGGCCCCGATTTCGTAAAAATATGATACCATTGTGATCAATACAAACGACTACACTAGAAATTTATGCTATGATGCTATTTAAACCTGTCTAATTTATATACTGCCGTTAACGTTATTGTTACAACTGAAAATGCTGCAATTAAGAACTTTGCAGAAAACCATTAGCATTAGAAATATTGCTATAGAACTGGATGTTAGTACTAGCACCAAGCAAGAAATTATTCAAACTGAAACAATCATTAGGAGGCAAGGATCAGAATGAATAAGAGACAGATTCTTCTGATTCAGACTCTTAAGAAGTATTTTGTTCTAACTGTTTCCTTAGTGTTTTCCTTTTGCTTAAAATATATTATTGATATATAGATAGTATATAATATTTTATTTGTTCTTTACTGAATGTATTTTTTGTGGATAATAATAATTATTTACTGTCAAAAGATCTTTTAATTATCAAATCTACTCGTTATATAATGATATATATAGCTACTAAACTTAACACCAGTACATTACCTTCATTCAAAATTAAATTGAAGCACTTTCTATTGATGGGGGCCCGGTTGATGGAGCCATTTGACGCACTGTTAGAGCTTATTGGCGCTATATAACCATAACATGAGAATTTAAGTAAAATACCTATTTGCTTTGTTGCACCTATAGAAGCATTGTGATCACCAGATTTAATTTAGGCATATATTTTTAGGTTACTATATAATAGATAGATACTTAAAGTGAACAGCAGCAGTCTGGATTCACTTTGTGATTGTGATTTGCTTTATGTTTGATATTTATAAGTTACAGATTTTTTTTTCTATATCTGTACTGAGCTACTACAATAAAGCCATTATTATTATTAATGACGATGTAGTAATGATGTGTTGATAAACCTTCATTCTGGATATGGGATCCTATTAAGAAGACTCAGTCAATGAGTGATCATCACACAGTGCAACAGACCGTAAAACATCCTTTACAGCTACATGTGTGGGGAGAAGAAGGAGGAAGGAGAGGGAATGCTAAATCCGAGCAGTTTTGCGAGTTTATGCATCTTTAACAACCATTTAAATGCCACAGTGATGATTAAACTGTATAAAATAGAACTCCTGAGAATGGTAAAAAAAGATTTGTAAGCACAAATGAAGTTTGGGCACTGGTAGAAGATAACGACACAAAACATTGTAAGAGTCCCTGTATAGTGACTGGAAACATGAAAATGGTGTCGTAACCATTGATTAGCCATCCCAGTCCCCAGACGCGAATTCTATAGAAAATGTATGGTTCATCATGAAACGTAAGCATACCTTCCGCGACATTTATAAATTTATAATTTTCGACTTCTTACTGGACAAACTGTAGACAACAAAGACGCAGGGGGCAAAACAACTAGAAAAGGTGATCATCAAGGCTGATGGCAAGCAGTACGCGGATATACTCAGAGCTGTTAAGGGCAGTGTAAATATTGACAAAGCCGGAATTATGATTAACGCCATCAAAAAGACGGCCAAAGGTGACGTGATGGTAGAAATACAAGGGGGAAAAGAGAAAGCTGAAGCCTTGAGGCAGGAAATAATCAAAAATAATGAGAACACGAAAGTGGAAATTAAAAATAAAAATGATACAGTTTATCTGACAGGCATCGACGGTGATGTGGGTAAAGACGAGATAATGCAAGCCATTAAAGAAAGTGTAGGAAGTGCGGTGCAGCTACAGGGCATCGATATAGTGTCATTAAGACCAACACAATATGGTGGGCAAAATGCCACTGTAGTGTTAAATAAACAGTGGGCTAACGAATTGTGCAAACGAGGTACAATTAGAATAGGGTGGACGCCGTGTCGTGTAAGGCAGAGAATAAATATTATTCGATGCTACAAGTGCTTGGAATTTGGGCACCATAAATGGGAATGCCAAGGGAAGGACAACACCGCAACGTGCCTAGAGTGTGGGAAGAGCGACCATCGGGCTAGCGAGTGCAAGGAAGAGAGCTCCTGCTTCACCTGCAGGAAGAATGGGCATCGGGCCGATCAAACCAGGCGCCCATACTACAGGAAATTAATACACGAAAAAACCAAGGAATTAGCAAAGGAAGGAGGAAGAAGAAAAGTCAGTACCAAGGCGGATCCGGAGAAAAGGCAGACTAGGTTAAGGTCAACCTTAGATGAAGAAGCCTTCCGTAGGGAAGGGAACATTGGAAAGTATACTGGAGCAGAAATTAAAAACGTCCATCAAAATACTCCAAATTAATGTGGGTAGGGCGTATGCAGCACACGATATGGCATATGCTACAGCCAAACAGCACGATACGGATATATTGTTCGTGCGCGAACCAAATAAAAAGCGAGTAAAGGGTAGAAATTGGATTAAAGATACCAGGACCGACGTGGCTGCTTTGATACTGAGTAAGAACATCGAGGTACTTGGACACAGCGCTGGGGATGGACATCTTATCCTGGAACTAAGGACCTACGATATTGTGTGCTGCTACGTGTCACCTAACATCGAGATGCACCAATATGAGCTGGAGGTGGACAACATAATGAACCGAATTGACAAAAGACAAACCATTGTGCTAGGTGATATAAACGCGAAATCTCCCCAGCGGAGAGCATCGAGAGCGGATAAGAAAGGTGCATACTGGTTGGAGTGGATTCACGCTTTGAATATGGTGGTATTAAACACGGGCGAGGAACCTACTTTTGTTAGAGGGCAGACTAAGTCGTACATTGACGTGACTTTATCTACAAACCAACTAGCAAAGCAAATATATGACTGCAAGGTGATGGATCAAGACTCTCTAACTGAACATAATTATATCTCCTTTGAGATTGGGGGAGCAAGAATAAAGAAGTCGGTAAGGAAAGGCAAATCAATAACAGCAGTGGACTGGGATAGCTTCAGAAGTAGCATCAGGACAATGGTGGAGGAGACAGAAGCAAAGGAACATGATAAATGCACGAGGCTAATTCAGGCGGCATATAGGAGGAGCACTTGCAGGCAAAGCAACACCACCAACACTCCATATTGGTGGAATGAAAATATCGATAGTAAACGTAAACAATGTAATAAGCTTAGAAGAAACCTAACTAGAGCAGCAAGATCTCAGGGGGTAAACAGGCAAGCGGCGGACGATGTCAGGGAGGCTTATAAGGCGTGTAAGAAGGACCTTGTAAAAACCAAATGCAAATGCTGGAAGGAACTGTGCGCGGAACTTGACAATAATATCTGGGGGGATGCATACAGGATTGTTTCCAAAAAATTTGGTATGCTCGGTCCCTATGACCTCAGTCTGGACAAGAGAAAGCAAATACTGGGTGTCCTCTTCCCACCATCTTTAGAGAAGCTAGGATTGGTGGCTCCGGTTAAAAATGTCCCCCCTTTTACGTCGGACAAACTAGAGTGCGCAAAATTAAGCATGAAACCTGGTAAAGCTCCTGGGCTGGACAAGCTACCACCAGAAGCAGTAAAGGAGGTAGCCAATATTGCACCGGAGTTCGTTCTGCGACTTATGAACAACCTAATGTAAAGTTATGCAGAATTGGTGGCATCTATACCTCGAAGATTACAGAGTGTGTTGGATAATAATGGGGAAGTTACTAAATATTAATAAATATTCTTGTCATTTGGCTTATTATTTGGTTGTTTCTGTTTTACTGTACATCATCTATATCCACACGGTTTGGAAAATGTTGAAGTTGTCCACTTACTCCATAAAATTGCATGAAATTTAATTTGACCTATGTTGACAGACAACCAATGTTTTCAAAAAAACCATTAACGTCCATATTTAACTGTAGTCGGCTATTTTGATCACAATGGTATATATTTTAATGTTCTTTGACCATAAACCTGTTTTCGCAATATCTGAATATTACCCGTAGAAAGATAAGCAGTGCTGTAATTAGTTCTTAAATATATTTATTACTATTAACTTGTTAAATACTATGTGTAAACTTAAAAAAAAACTATTTGATCTTATTATTGTACTTTAATGCATCAAAAGTATTTTAATATAAAAATTATATCTACTAAAACTGTTTTATTGTATCTTTAGAATAGATATTTAGACTTGCGATAATATTCATCGAATTATTTTGTAATGGATGCAATAGCGTTTATTAACCATAAATTGAAAAATTATCCTATGTGATAGGTTATACGTTAACTATGTATAATATGTAATCAATAGCTTTGATTACCACACACTTAAATATCGGGTATATTTCAATAGCGCAGCAATATCGTAATTTTGGAAAGCAATGTACTTAAAAAAATACTTATTTTTATTCCTACTTTAGTGTATTGAAACAACGCTACTACCAAATAATCTCACCTATTTGCCAAGTAATATTTGGAGTAGGTTTACCAGACACTTGACATGTAATTCGCAACTTTTCACCTTCCACGACGTTTAAATTATCTTGTGTCTCAACATCTATACTACCTAAAAACAAACAATTTCGTTTAAATTTATTACAATACCTACATAATAGGAAATGCAGAGAATAAAATATTTACATGTTAATATACAGTGAGAGTCAAGAGTCAAAAATACTGATTGAGTTGGTAACCCTGATTTTTCTTATAGAGTTGCCATTTCACAAATAATTTCATGGGATATCCAGAGGCGGGTCTTATGTAATTACTTGGTTTACGTATGTTGGCATATCGAGGATGACAATTGCATTGACAACTATTACTCATCATGATGCTATCAAGTGTCTCACTACATAATAAAAGAGGCATTTATTTATTATAAAACATTATAATTAAATTAATCAATTATAACAAAAACTACAGTTTAGTTCTTTTGAAAACCCTGCGGCAAGAACTATAAGAGACACCTGCCAAAAATAATTTGAATAATTGTGGTGTAAATTACTCCTAAATAAGAAATGATGCTTACCAACTTGTTGTTTTGTGGGACTTCGAACAATATGTTCTTAAACATTTGCAACAACTTCGAGTGTTGTAACTTTTGCCTTCCATGACGTTTACATATTTAGCACTGCCAGTCTCAAGAAAACGTACAATAACTCGTTGTTCATGTTGAATGAAATCATCTAAGTTTCCATTTCGAAAGTAAGCAACCACGATGAAGGTGTCTTCCTCGATTGTAACTTTTATTGTTACTTTTAGGGTTGATAAACACTGAGTTTTGAAAGACAGTAAAATAATGAAATAATCACACGAAAAAAATATATGCATACAGCCACGCTACTATATTATTCAAGTTCAGTACAAATGACATCAGTTGATAGTTCCGAATTGAATATTATCAATTACAAAAGTTAAAATGTTCTGTAATAGGACTACCAACTCAATCAGTATTTTAGACTCTCATTGTATAAAAAAATACATAAATTAAAACAAATAAATAACGTACTTGATGCTAGCATTGTTGTTTTGTTCTGTACTTTGCCATTTACACTAAACAAACACGTGTAATATCCAGCATCATCATCATTGCCACGCAGGACACGAACACTATAGTTGGCAGGAAATGCTTCGAAGAGAATTTTATCTTGCTTCGCGTCCAATTTTACATTATCTTTTTCCCTGAAAAAGAAAAATACATGGTATTATTATAGGGAAGTAATACAAATTACGTAACAATCGTTTAATTCACCAGTTTTTTAAAATTTGAAGTTGATATCGCCATTTTTATATTGCGAAGATAAATGTGCGAATTCATAATGAAGTTGAAACAAATCTAATGTAATGTCGATATTATCAGTTAGAAATTAATCTTAATTAATTGAAATGAATAAAAGAAACATTTGCTAATGCTAACAAGGTTTTTAACTATACAGGGTCCGGCAACGAAGCGGGGACGGAAGATTACACACTTATTTGAAAGTTTGTCACGTATTTAGTCGTCGGATATTCTTCCGCACCATCAAGTGCACGTTTTAAAAATATTTTGTTTTATACAGGGTGTTCCAGATGGAAATGCCAGACTAAAGTTGCATTTTTTTAAATGAAACACCCTGTATATTAATAGAGAAAATAATCCGCGCTTGAAAGCTGGTTACAACGATATAATGTTATATAGGTCTAAAGTTGATAGTTTCTGTGTAAACAATGATTTTATTTGGTAAATTGATACCTTTCAGTAGGCTATTCTGCATAGGAAAAAACAAAAGATTCGAAACCAACAGAGTAGAATATTTTTTACTAGTATGGACTGTCGTTACTATGTGAAATAAATTCTGCAACTGCTCGCTTTATACAGGGTGTTCACAATTTTGCAAAATCGAAGAAATCTCGAAATTTTTAAATGGAACACCCTGTATATTTTTTCCTCATTGGAAAGCCCTTTTACTACGTTTTCTATTGATACCCCATTTGATGCACCTAGGATAGATCATTTTCTAATTATTTCTTTTTAAAGTTGAATTAATGAGAAATGCTTGTATTTTTAGAAGCTAATTTGCATTTCAAACCTACTGTAACATCGGATATTCGACAAATAATCCATAAATGGTCTATAACAAGAAGAAACTCCATTTAGTATGAGAAACAATTGATTTTCACTCAGCGGTCTTAATTTACATAGCTCACAATTAATAATAATAATAATAATATAAATAATACTGTAAGTACAACCGCACATACCATACTGTCGATGCCGGTCTGCCAGTATCTAGCGGGGGTACCTCTGCCGACTAGCTCCGAGGCATACTGTACGTGTGAGTTTGCGTATGTATAGTGTTCGTAAATTTCCCTTGAAATTTAAAAATGTTATAATAGTAAAGTTCATTAAGGAGGGAAAGCAAAAGATGTAAACTGACAGCTTTTCAAAAGAAAAACAAAATATTTAGAAAGAATTTACCACAATAATTTTTTGATATCAGGGCACTCGAGAAAAAATTTATACGAATATTTAAAAGCATTTCAATTTTTGCAGCTTCTAGCTAACAACGAAGACAACTTACAAACAGTTTTACATCAATTCAACATGACCGGTAAAAAATACAATATGAACATCTCAAAAAATTAGACCATCGTAATAACTAAACAACCAGTTCGTTGTAAACTAGAATTAGACGGATCCGTTATTCAACAAGTAATGGGCTTAAGTCACCTTGGAGTTGGAGGTGACAAGTCAAAGGACCTCACTATGGAGATTCAAAACAGGCACTGAAAGCGATACAAGTAACGGGTTATCTGAACCCAATGATCTGGCGAAACAAATACCTAAATAAAGAAAGTACAGTTCGAATATAGAAAGCTATGGTACGCCCTGTATTAACATACTTCACGGCGACAAGAGCAGACACCACGAAAACTAAACAAAAAGTTCGATCGGTAGAAATGAAGATGCTTAGAGAAATAGCGAATGTCACATTAAGAGATAGACAAATGAGACGAGTAACTCAATAAGAGGACGATACGGAATACAAAATGTAGCAAAATGGATTAAGCGAAGAAAAAAGAAATGCAATAACTATGTCGAAAGAATGCAAGCAAACAGACTAGCATATAATGCAAACATGAGAGACCAAAAATCCGTTGAATAGGGACCAAGGCCATGCATACCGGAAATGTCCCTAGCTAAGAGAAGAAGAATGTTTGCAATAAGTCGCATAAAATGTTCGAGCTGTAGTTTTACAAAGACCTTACGAGGACCGAAGATAAATACAACATATTATACGGTTAGTTTCCCGTTTCCCACTATTTAGTAGGTGGCACAATGAAGAACAAGTGTTGTGCATTGACTTCACCGGTTATAATGTTAGTCTATTTGATCTGGTACATTTTATTTTCGCTGTTCGTGTATACCATTTTATTTTATTTATTTTGCTGTTTTATATATGTATCAGGGTTAATATTTATAGGAGTGTGGGTTTAGTATTGTGTTTTAGATAAATTTCTAAACTTATTTTTTGTGGATTGACTTATTATTGGAGATGGCACATTCCAGCGGCGTACTCATGCAACTTTTAATTTTAATTATTTACGCACAGTATTCCACACAGTATTCCACATTAGAAGGCTAGGCGAGGTCATCCATCGTGGCATATTTATACATGATAGGACTGCATACTACTTTGTGATTCAAGGTTCCTTTCATTCACACGATCGGCAGCTAGCCGCCGATTGCAAGCCCGATGACGCTCGAAATATCTACGTGGCATCAATATGCTATCTCTACTTATTATTATATACATTTATGTATCTATAGTTTCTGCGTTTATATATTTATTGTTGTATTTAGAATGGGGTCATACACTATTGGTTTTTTATTAATTAATTTTACTTTTCGGTAAAAATAATTTTTATAATGTATTTTTTTTCCACCACCAATTAAAGAAACGCTTCGCTGTTAAAAATATTTTTGTCTATACAGGGTGAGTCACGACTATTCCCTCGGTCTCCTGTGTCTAAACGCTGAAAGATATGAGTTTCAAATTTTAGTCAAATATGTGGGACGATAAGGAGCACATGTTAAAATTATTTGCAAATATACAGGGTGATTCAAAAAAGTACAGCATATCAAAGTTAGGTTATTTTTAATGGAACACCCTATATTGTATACCATTTTTTGATTCTACGTCATAAATTAGGATAACTTTGTTAATAGTTCCTTATACCTATCTGCCGCCAATTTCGAGAAAATTTGATATTTATGAAAATGTCGGCTTTCGCGAAGAAATGAAAAAATGAAAAACAGGAAAACTGTATGACTTGGACGATTTACATTTGTAAGAAGTTATTTTGACAAAGCGTGCTTTCAATAAACCAGTAGAGCTTTTTGATATTGGCTGCATGACATTAAGCAAAACAATTTATATTATTTTTTAAGTTTTCAACCATCAATAACTCTTTTAAGTTAAATGGAACACCCTGTATTTATCCATCCCATATGAAAGCACATTAAACCTCCTACCAACAACTATAAAGATTATTTCAAAACCTGTGGTCTCGCATGATATAAGTAAAAATTGCCTATTACCCCCTGAAACACGTGTCCTGAATGAATTAATTAAGCGTTGGGGGTGTTGGCGTTATCGATTTTTATCTGTATTATAAATAATGTTAACAAAAATGTATTTCATACAATCAGTCCAGGCATTTTACGGAAGAAGATTCTTTCTTCTTTTGCCTATAACATTACGCATAGAATGAGATGGTCAATCAATGTGAACATCTACTGTAATCTTTTTAGATAATTTATTTATATTTATTCAATTCAAACGAACATATAGTAGAGTAGACATTTTTTGGAGAACTTATTAAATTTATTTTAATCGAATATGTTAAATTTGAATGTGGTTGACAATTTTATATCTTATTTACTTTTTTTTTTTGTCTAATATATTTGTAATTTTATTAATTTGTTTATGATATCGGTTACTTAATTATTTTATTTTCAATTCTATTACCATGACTTATCAACGTGCAATATATCAATATATTATAAACTAAGAGAGGAGTTTTCGTCATTTTGATATTCGAATAGACAAATATTCATTCGATTCAAACAAATAATATTTAAGTATTCGACGAATAGTCAATTACTTGAATGATTCGTTTCAACTTTATCTTACTCTTTAATAATGTATTAATGGGATATTCATATTGCTTCAACATAATTTCCCGGCTTTATTTATCAATATAATACAACTTACAAGGAATATAATTATCCACACACAAATAATTAGAAAGCATGGCCTATTTAGATGAGAACTACAACTTTAGAGCGTTTTTGAAGAATTTCGTTAATAACATTTTAATTGTTAAATTTATATATAGAAATCTTTATAGTTTTTGCTAGGGGGTTTAATGTGCTTTCACAGAGTATGGATAAATACAGGGTGTTCCATTTAACTTAAAAAAGTTATTGATGGTTGAAAAAATATAAAGTATAAATTGTTTTGCTTAATGTCATGTAGCCAATATCAAAATGCTCTACTGGTTTATTGAAAGCACGCTTTGTCAAAATAACTTCTTACAAATGTAAATCGTCCAAGTCATACAGTTTTTCTGATTTTAATTTTTTCGCGAAAGTCGATATTTTCATAAAAGTCCAATTTTCTCGAAATTGGCAGCAGATAGGTATAGAGAACTATCAACAAAGTTGTTCTAATTTGTGCCGTAGAATCCAAAAATGGTATACAATATAGGGTGTTCCATTAAAAATAAACTAACTTTGATGTGCTGATATTTACAAATAATTTTAAAATGTGCTCCTTATCGTCCTACATATTTGACTAAAATTTGAAACTCAAATCTTTTAGCGTTTAGACACAAGAGACCGAGGGAATAGTCGTGACTCACCCTGTACATATGATTATAGCTATAGTATGCGTTATTGAATATTTATGTTTAAATTTACTATTGTACGTATTTTGTTAGGATAGATTAGGACTAAACGATAAAATTAACACTCCTGAAGGTAGTTCCTCTCCTCTTCCTAAATTATAAAAATATATAGGGTGTTTCGTTTAAAAACATTTAGCAGAAAGCATAAATATAAATATAATTACGAGTACTTCTAGAATAAGAAAGTTACGCGACCGTTGCGGGGCTTTATACTAGTCTGTATAAATATATCGAAAATCTAAATGGTAAAATATTGTACTATGCTTTATGTGTCTTCAGGAATCACTTGAAAGTAACAGACATTTGGGCAATACTATAATTGCGTATTACCGTAATATCATACATATCCGTACATACTAAGTTTCATGTAATAGTATGGAAAATCCAAAGAAGTGAAATGTTTAAATTAAACAAAAACGATGAAAGAGAATTCGGTTAAAATATCGAATCTTTTGAAATTAAAAATTTACAACCTAATGACTACTCGAGAAGCAATAGTATGTATGTCCCGTAATTGATTTAACGATATTCCTCAACAATTGACAAATTGACTATAATGACAAAATTTACAAAACTAGATCATGTATCGATCTTCTAAATAATAAATTTATTGAATCCGTTTAAACTAAACCTTCGGAAAGTGGTTGATTAAGTAATAGAGAACATATAGTAAGGGTAGCATTTCATTAAATAACTTATTCAGTGCAAGTTATTTCAATTGAGTCTCCATTTCTTGGTACGTTTCAAATATAAAGTTTGCATTTTTTTTTTATTACATACGTACTAGTGATAAGTAAAAAAAATTTTTTTACAGAAATAATACTCATAGATAAATACATTAATGTACGATGAAATATGCGCTAAGTAACAACCTGTACATAATAAATGCAAAAAATTTGTATATTCATAAAATTACTAAGTCGTCAAAAATAGTAGATCGCTAATGAAATAAAACAAATTTCCCATGTGCGAGTGGTGAAAATTGGTTAACTTTTCTTCATTTTCCATACCTACTAAAATGTTCCAATTATATAGCCGGCTCAAAACTTTATCGATAAAGATTGTTCTATGAAAATTGCTCACGAAAAACCGGCAAGCGTATTTTAATTAGTTGTTACTCAATTAGTGGATGAACATCTCGTTACAATATAAAAAATTAAACAGCAAATATGGAATTAAATATATTCCGTTGTACTAATTTTTGAGCACACAACTATTGTTTACGAACTTGAATTTTTTCTTAGTTTTATAAATTTGAACAAGTCCAAACTTGTATGATTTAAGTAGGTATATGGTCATAAGGTAAAATTAGTTTTCAGAAACAATTTAATTTTAAGATATCACATTTTTATATTACAAATAAGATATATACACTTATGGACGCTTACCTATGATTAATTTTTTTGTTCTCGCTTATCAAAACTTGTCATTTCGCGACTGCATTTATGTGGGGGAAATTGATATTCCTGCACTAGTGCGAGAAACAAAAATTGCATTAAAGGAATAAATCATTATTATAATAATAAAGCATAATTATAAAAATGTCAAATTTCCACAAAATTTGGTCTATAACTTGCAAATTGCATAAAATTAAAAACTATGAAAAACGTCAATAGCGCCATCTATTACGTACCTATTCGTATTAATTGCTGTGTCTCAGTGACAATTAATTCTTAAGCTCAAAAATACTCGTAAAATATGTTTTGTACGTGTCCATATTTTAGTAAATTACAGACGTATGTTACTGAATGCTAAGACGTGTGTAACATACTAATATCACGCTTATGTACACGTATGTTTTTCGATTTTCATGTATAAGGCATGTCTTTACTCTACTATTCATTTAATGACATAACTACAAACATTCGTGGCGCCGACTGTAGTTATTTAGATACCAAGTGTGGGAAGACCATATTTCCAGCATGAGAGCGGATTTAAAGCATGAGCAAGCACAGCGCAGCGACTCACAGGATAGATATCTTTGAACAGTGAGAGGTCCACAAAATAAATGTCCGTATGATCTCTATTGTTTATCCTGGCCTATACAATTATACCACCAACTTCATATTGAGATCTTTTGTAGACAAGGTATAAAATATTGCGCGGCCCTACTTCATGCCAAGTTAGGATATATCTGAATTTTCTACTTAATAATATTCGCCTCGGTCATTAGAACTTCATCTCTCTCTCTCTTATAGCCTACAGTAAGATGAAAAACAAATCAACGGTTTTCTTGCATATAAAGCAGGTAAATGCAAATGATTTCTTATTGTTTGCAGCGACATAAACTTTTCAGTGACAACAGAAACATTATTATTTCGAAGTTGAGGTTGCATAAAGAATACAATTTCTAGATTTCAATTTTCTTAGAAGTATATGTACACCCTTAGTGTTATTGATATTGGCCAACTTTGCCGGTGCAGCTCTTGGGACTCTAAAGTCAGCAAATCATAGATTGACTAGCCAGAAGAAAAAAGTGTGATACCACCATACTATTATACTTCACAGAATAATTTCCACATTAGATCTGCATGACCAAACATAAAGTCGTTAAACTTAGGGTTAGGAAGATACATCGAAATATATCGATATATTTTAATATATCGCAATTTTTGATTAAATTAGATTCTTTGAAATATCTTATATATACATACCATATGGCCGCGTTTGTCTGCACTATAGCGATACCTGTAGTGTAAGCGAAACTACACAAAGGTGTCCGTGTATTAGAACAGTAAAGAAGACGATAGATGTGGATTATTTGGACAAATGCGAGTGCATCATAGAGATATACGAACTCAGAGCTCTGTTGTAATCCAGTAGAACAGTGCGTCTACTTCTTTACCGTTCTAATACACGGACACCTCTGTGTGTTTCGCTTACACTACAGATATCGCTATAGCGCACACGAACGCAGCCATATGATATATAAAACTATACAAAGTTATACCTCTGGAATAGGGAAAACAAAAAAAATCATATAAATAAAGTAAAATTTTGAATGGATACTGTATGATATTGTTATATAATTATTCCGTTAGCAGTTCAACTGAAAATTGAAGATAATAGGATATTCGACATATATATAGTTAAACATTTATTGATAGGAATGCATGATATCGATATTATCAAAAATATGATATCGTGCAGTCCTACATAGTTGCAATCACAATCGTATAAGGATCAAATTCTTCGAGTGTACGTGTAGTAATCTACACTAAAATGATGTAATTCAAACAGCTCTCTGATCGTTGTAGCAATAATTACTACATGTTATCTTAAATTTTCATTATCTACAGTTTACATGTAGAGCGACCAATAATGCGATAAAGTTCATTACTTTTGATACCATTCAAATAGCACATAACCTAAAATTAGTTTCAATTAGACCAGATTTTTTATGAAGACGAGATAATACAAAATAAATAGAATACTGTAAATTGTACATGGCAGCAGCTTGCTTTTTAACCTTTCTCTTGCATCGTTGCTAGTAAATTTCGAAAAATCATTTGATTAAAGAAAAGAATACATCACAATAATCTTCATTATAAATAAACCCCAGAAAAAAAATCAGTATACGTGTTCCACCATTTTTCCGAAAGAAAAATTATCTGCGGTTTTACGAATGTTATTCCATTCTTTATTACCTCACTGTATACAATACGATATACAGCGTAATTTTTTTTTTTTTGTTGAAACTTAATTACTGTATTCTACCACCCAAACCGATGAAAAAAAAAACTAATATAAACATGTATCCGAAAGTGCTTTATTTTCGAACTACAGCTTATTGAAGATTTTTATAATAATTAAAGTAAACTTCAATACTTAATAACTAAAAAAATTTACATTAACTGCTAATGTGCCCATTTTTTTTTATTAAAGAAGCTGTTCAAAGTGTACATTCACTTCAATGCATTTTCTACAATGGCAAACCAGTGAATCAATTGTACCTGAGATTTGTACTGTACTTGTCGTAGTTCATTACAAGCTCTGTCGGTTTTGACTACACCTCATCTTTTGACACACTCCACAATCTGCGATCTGGCAAAACCACAGTACCTACTGGTCTTAAACGTCCGATCTCTACTTGTGGAGTGTGTAATCCTTGTCATATTGTGATCCAAAATAAGATGGAGCGCACTGGCCAAGGCGAAGGTCGTCAAACAAATCGTTGAGGCTAGTGGTAAGAATCTCGTAAAAAAAAAATCCTCAACAAGCTGCAGCTCGAAAACGAAGCACTTCTGGATGTCCATATGTTCATATATTTTTTTTGATCACAATTATTGGTAGAACATACTATTTAAACTTCTCCAAAAAAAAACCTAAATCATCCTATATGTACATACATAATAGTAAATTCAACAATGTACAAATATACTTGGCGTTTTATTTCAACTAATACGCTTTCCTACTTGCTAATCGTACTGAAACGCCCTGTATTGTTGAAACTATTTTTATTATCGTTTGAAGTATTTTCTTATGAAGTTTATTATTCTATTGCTGGCACAACAGAAATAATGAACTCCATTGTACTGTAAGGTTGCCCTGTGTAATAAAACTATTGTAATATAGCATATACATATATAACAAATATAAAACGTGAAATTACTGCAAGTAATGCAGAATATGGGTTTCTTCTTTTAATTTAAATGAAAAACAGTAGTTTCGTACGTGACGTTTCGGATGTATTTTAATCCTACTTCAAACCTATATGGATACCGTATGTCTGTATTTTCTTTGGATAAGCAAACGTGTTCTGCACGCGCAGACTTATTGTATTGGACGCATAAAGTCGGGGAGTCTCGGCATTGCCCGTCAGTTACCACCTCCTTCGTCTTATCATTTGACATTTCAAGAGCGATAAGTTGGGGTCTAGTTCTAAACTAATTTTAGAAGGTTTTAAACCGTTATATTAAATTAACGTTTATCATACATTTAACTTTGGAGGAAAAGAAATCCGTAATACAATGGCATACCGTGGCAGCACATTAAATGAAATAAGTGGCTTACTTATGACAACATTTGAACGCAAAGTACCATGTAGTTCTATGCATTATTTGATAAACCATTTGGAAAAATATGGATGTTTACACTGATTGTAACTACTTTTACTTTAATACTTGTAATTAGAATTTTATTTCAGTATACATTTACGATTTATTTTGTCTTTTGTTCTCAACTCTGCAGATATTTAGTCCAAATTGGGATTGTTTATGTTTCTACCATACATCTTTATATTTGAATCGTTTTACTGATGATAGATGAGATTCAAATGTTTGTCGATTACCGTCGACAATAAGAGACGGGAGACGTGACGTACTACTTTTAAATTAGCGCTTAAAAGATTTCTGGTAGATAGTTGTGTTTACAGCATTCGGGATTTTGTTGGTGGTATTTAGATTGGTGGCTTATGCAAATTGGATGCGCTGTTGTAATGTTTGCGCTGACAATACATAATGTGTATGTTTGTATCTGTGGTATGTGGGTGAATGCGTATATATATATGTATATTTCTTTTTCTTTTTTTCATATTTTATGTTATGTTTATATTGTTATATTGTATATATCTTATCTGACTAAAGCCCATATCATATGATCAGTGGCTAATAAATTATTATTACTACCAGTAGGCGAGGCTTTGAAATGATTACATGCGCGATTTTCAGGTTTCTCTCAGACGCACTGTATATAAATATATAATAAATCTTAACTTTTTTAAAACCAAGAACTAATAACTTACACAAGGATAATCGTTTTTCTAAATACAAGGCTCTAAAAATATTGTGAAACAATTTTGTCCGAAACGTCACGTAAGAAACTACTGTTTTTCATTTAAATTAAAAGAAGAAACCCATATTCTGCATTACTTGCAGTAATTTAACGTTTTAAAGTCTACAACTGTCAGTGTCAGAACTGATCAAGTTTTAAAAGTTTTATACATATAACAAATATGTATATACTACGTATATGTATATAATTGTGAAATTATGCTACAAAGAACAACAAATTTGTCGACTATTTTTTCAATGTACTAGTAGTAGCCGGTACTACTATTTGCAACCAATATAACTAATATGTACGTATTATAATTACAGTAAATATCCCAACTCATTTTTTCAGTGTAACACATCAAAATGCATATTTGACTTCACTCAACCGCGTATTCATCTGCTTTCGTTGAGACGCTTGTCTGCTCTAGATGTGTTACAATATAAATCAATATGAAACCAGAATCTACATATTCAGCCAATACATTAGTTGACCGTATACAGTGGGTTGTACTAATCCAGAACACTTAATAGGAACGGACACACACGGAGAAGAAACTTCAAACTTCAGAAAAATCTTCAGAATAGCCACTTTTAGTACCTTGTGTTATACTGGATATGCCAAGATTTCACTTTTGTCTGGCTACAAATGATAAGAGTATACATTTAACTACTCCTATTCAATAATGTATTCATTATTCAGTTGCTTTTGAACAAGTAATGGCACCCATAAACAATTAGCGTAATTTATAGCAGTGAGTTATTATAACTCACGCTAAATTCTACAATCTGATTCGTCGAAATGAAACAGTCCACTACCATCTTTGAAGGAAGTAACGTTATTTGTCAACTCTAAATTAGATCACTTGTCAATTTTAACTTGACAGTTTCAATTTGTGACGCTTTTAAATCAATTTCTAGTAATTTTGCTATCAGAAACGATAAATTCAGACAACGAAAACGAATTATTATGTACACCCCCTGAGTTAAAACAAATTGCGGATACGACAATACAAAAATTTCGATAGTCTTGCTAGTTGTTAATATTGGTATAATTAAAAAAATCATCTCTGAACCTGCACCTTCGTTTTAATTATTACAGTCGTAGATAAATTATATTCAATTTGCGGTAAATACCATTTCTGGTAAAACTAAGGTTATTTGTTCATTTTTGAAATTAGGTGAAATGTCATTTTGACAGTTTCAATATGCGACACAAAAAAAGTTTTCTTGGAACTTGTACCTTCGTTTTAATTGTTATAGTCGTAGATAAAGTATAGTATTCAACTCGCGGTAATTGTAATAACTCACTTGATGAATTACAGCACTCGGCTATCGCCTCGTGCTGCAAACCTCATCTGCGTGAGTTATTACCTACATTACCGCTCGTTGAATAATATACTATTACATTTTCACAATTTCTCGCTAACAGAAAAAACTACAATAGTGAGATATCTGGTTAAAAAGTCTTACTGTCTTTATCCTATTTATATACACTGGAACCTCGTTTATGTACGCGCTCACTTATGTCCACGCTCACCTATATCCACACTATAGCACCCATTTATATCCGCTCGGCATTCACCACCCGATAGTGCACGTATTCACATGAGCCAATCAGCGCGTAGCACGGCTTTCCCTCTCCGCTAACGGGATAAGAGTGGGGACCCCTCTTGAGCGGATGTAAGTGAATGTTTACGTTTCCCGACCGCGGATATAGACGAGGTTCCAGTGTATATATACAATGTACACTATGTTTTGAAAGTAATGTGTTCCCCTTCTGATGGATTCGTATCAATAACACTTTCCACTTAGCGTATTGTGTTCATCGGACATTTTCGGCTAAGAAAGAGGCCACAGGGGATACAATACAGATGAAACGTGTATATATCTAACGTATATAATTACAATTTTAAATGTGTGTACACAATTCTGTGTATTAGTTAACATTTTTTATTTATTCTAATCAAATTACAGTTAACTTACACAATTCGCATATATTTTTTTTATAAATATGCTACATATTTTAACTATTTAATAATAACTTAATAATAATAATAATCTTATCACAAATGTATTGTTCCCAATTCCCGGGTTATTCAGCAGAAATGTGTTTGGTACTACAATACCAGCAATCAATTAATTAAATATACATCGATAATAAAATTTAATTTTATGTATCAATAAAACGAGCAGTTGCAAACACAGAACATGGCATTACGTAGTATATAATGTTGGCGCAGTTTATTTTCAGTGATAATCGACTTGAATATTTCATAACTAGAATGACATTAGAAATAGTAACAATAAACACTGTACCTAGCAACTGATAACGTACAGTTTTATCTTCCACGTGCAAAATGAATGTTTTCTACTACGTTATTTTTTAATGTTGAACATCCTCAAAATACATTGTTAAATTTAAAAGTTGACTAAATAATTTCCATAGTAGCACAGATTATCTCGTAATTTATAGTTTTATTTGTGAAAATTGCATGCGAAATGAAGAATAACATATTATGTTACACAATGCTGTCAGCAATAACATTATTTTAAGTAATTTATTTCAAAACGAAAAACTACTACCTATGATGAATTGAAAGTAGATACTACGTACGATCAACCATCAATATAAATTAATATAAATTTGCGTTCCAATAAACAAATAGAATAGAAATAGTCCTTACTGGTGGAGTAGTAATATAAGGGAGAAGCGAAAGAGGTGCAACCAATTTAGGAGGAAACTAACCAGAGCAGCTTAGAAACAGGACGCAAATAGGCAGTGGTTTGTGGAAAGCAAGAGAACCTACAAAGCAGCCAAGAGAGACCTCGCTAAACTAATCAAGGAGACTAAAAAGAAGTGCTGGAAAACTTTATGTCAAGAACTGGAACAGAACATATGGGGGGACGCCTACAAAATTGTCTCAAAGAAGTTTAACACACTAGTCCCTTACAATCCGGACGCAGGCAAGAGGAGGCAGATCCTAAATTGTCTTTTCCCATCCCTACCAGACCCTCTAGAAAGGGGGCCTATGGTTGACGGTGTAGTGCCTTTTACGAGCGAAGAACTGAAATGTGCTATAAAAAATATGAAATCTGGTAAAAATCCAGGCTTGGACAAAATACCGCCAGAAGCGATCAAGGAGTTTTTTAGTTGTGTGCCAAAGCTTCTCTTGCAAGTAATGAACGACTTGCTAGGAAAACAAGAATTCCCTGATAATTAGAAGATTGCAAGAGTGGCAATAATATTGAAAAGTGGGAAACTGCCAGAGCTCCCGACATCATACAGACCGCTATGTATTTTGAGCACTATCAGCAAGCTACTGGAAGCACTTATAAGGACGAGGCTATATGAGGAACTCGATGAAAAGGGTAGCCTGCACATGCACCAGTATGGCTTTCAAAAAAACAAATATACTATCGATGCTGGATACTGTAGAGGACTAGCAGCTAATAGCAGATGGTGTGCCTTGGTAACCATCGACATACGAAACGCCTTCAACATGGCCAATCATAGCCTCATTATTCGGAAACTTAAGGAAAGAAAGATCTCGGACTATCTAGTAAACATAATTACCAGTTATCTATCAAATAGAAAAATAATGTTGGATAGGAACGTAACTCTGACAACGGAAATGGGGGTGCCGCAGGGGTCGGTTCTTGGGCCGACGCTGTGGAATATACTTTATGATGATCTCCTAGAACTGGAACTAACAAGGGATGCAACAACTATTGCCTATGCCGATGATCTCGCCCTAGTTGTCGGTGCGAATGATGAGTATACGCTGGTTGAGAACGTAAACACGTGTTTGGTACAAATCACTAACTGGACTAGAGCAAATAAAATACTAGCACCGGAAAAGACCGAAGCAATAATAGTGAAGGGCGGACGCAAGAGAGATTATATCTTTTTTACGTTGGAAGAAGTCAGTGTAGTTCCCGCTAAATCTATTGTCTACCTGGGTGTGACCGTTGACGATAAGCTTAGATTTGGAAAGCATATAGAGGCTGTAACGAACAAGACCGAAATGAACTTGACAGGTCTAATTAGACTGATGCCCAACATTGGAGGCCCGGGAAGCATGAAGCGGTCGTTGCTGTGCAGCGCTATGCACAATATGCGGCTGTATGGTGCTCCAATATGGGGAAAAGCTCTGCAATTCGAGAACTATAGAACAAAACTCCAGCGTGTTCAGAGAATCACGCGCTTGCGAGTGGCTTCAGCATATACGACCGTGTCGGGAACGGCTCTCCAAGTGATTACAGGAACAGTACCCATCGATCTATTGGTCCAAGAAAGGTGTTACCTACACGAACACAGGCATGAAGGTCGGAAAAATACGAGAACTCTGGCTAGGGATATCTCCCTCTGCACTTGGCAAAATAGATGGGACAATGAGCATGTGAAAGCTCAGTGGACAAAAAGGTTAATAACAGACATTAAGGCCTGGATAAGCTGTAAACACAGACGGATAGATTATTACCTAACGCAAGTTCTAACAGCACATGGGGTTTATCGATACTTTGCCAAGCGCTTCAATAAGGATGACACCGACGAATGTATGTACTGCGGAAACGTAGATACGGCCGAACACACGATTTTTGAGTGCACCAGATGGGATCAGTACAGAGCCGATACCTATAACAAAATAGGGAAGATACTTACACCAGACACTGTAGTCCCAAGAATGTTGGAAACGCCAGCAAACTGGAAAATCATCCACAACATGACGACTACCATCATGAGTCTAAAGGAAGAAGAAGAAAGAGGGAGACAGAAAGCTGCCGCCCAGATAGGGAGATAGAGGCCAAACGACGGATGCACCTGATACAATGTCTTTTTTGACGGTTCTGGGTGTGTCTTGAGGTTGTTTGGAAATGCAGGAGGTTTTAGTGGGTAAACGGTACATTGCACAGTACTGGAGTCCCACACACCGTCCATAAAGGATTTCCTCCTGGGTAAAAAAAATAAATAAATAAAAATAAACAAATAGAATAACCAGAGTTTTTATGGTGGTTATCAATTTTAGTCAATATTGTCACTGTCAGTTTCCTAGCAATTTAAGAGTCGGTATTATAAAGTATTATGTTTATGGTATTATATTAAAAAAAATATGTATAATGTAGGAATATACTGAATTGGGGTTTTATAAATTTAGTATGCAAGTACGTAAGTGATCTAACAACAACTTAAGCAGCTGTTTATTTGCGATTTTATAAATAATTACGGTATAATGCCTGCTTTCTATTTTATTGATTATAATTATTATTATAGTTATAATTATCCCTTAAACTTATTTAAGACCAAAGGAAGCGAGTTAATTAACAATTTTTTTTTAGAAAAATTAGAGTATGAAGTATGATTTAGACTTTGACAATAAATCTTTGAAAACACTTATTTCGCATGGCACACTGGATAAGTATCAATGAGTTATGTGTTATTTTAAAAAAATTCTGATTATCTCCTAAACTATCAATTTTAAGTATGGGACATAAAAGATGTAGAATTGGACGCTGAAGACGACTAAGTAATAAAATATGGGGAGTGCTATTTGAAAATATTAAGTTATGGTTCTTCAAAGTTTCGAAGACTTAACGTGCCATAGTAAAGGAACCACGAAATGTAGACATCCGTTCACGGCGTTAAAATATACTGCAACATGTTGTTTAAGCACGTTATGAATCTTAAATTGATATCCGAAAAGTCGAGTGTTCTCTGATTTTTTGAATAAATGTCCGCTATAGTAATTAAAAAAAAAAAATCGAATAACTACAAAACGCCCGAATCAAATTAAAAAAAACTAAAGATAGGGTCAAGTGGGGTAAATATGCAACACGTAAAAATTAGGGTAAAAGTGAAACAAGTCTGTAATTTATTAATATATGAATTTACTGCAATTATGCAAGCGCTATTACCTAACTTATAGTTTAGTGAAGGGGATATAAAAATATGAAACGCTAGTTGTAAATATTGTACTATCCATGAGGTATTTTCGAAACCAGAGTAAAAATATGTAAATAAAATATCTTATTTTGCTGCAGAACTTTCTCTGTAAAAGCAAAATTAATTGCAGTATCAGTTTGATATTGATTTTGCGCAGAGCAAATAGATCACAGAACATAATGTCGTTTTAGTATTAATTTTCCGGTGTTTAGTTTTTTTATAATACTGATTTAAAAATTTGAAAAAAAAAAAATAAAGCGCCGATTAGGGAAAAAAATGAAACAGCCTCTGGGAAAATATGAAGCAATTTTACGCAGGTCTGTGCAACTTTCAACAGTAGTATTTGAGATCTGGACATAGAAACATATTGAAATGCCAAGAAATTATATGAAAAAGGGGGTCAAGTACCCCGAAGAAAGGGTTAACGTAGCTGTGCAAGATATAGACAAAAACCTAACATTTCGCAAAGCTAGTGCGAATTATGCTATAGACCAAACGTTTTTATTTCGGAAAGTACAAATACACATCAAGGCGTACAAGGCAGAAAAACTGCCATAACGAAAGAACAAGAAGAATGTCTCGCGAATAATTTAAAAATAATGGCAAAGTGGGGATTTCCCACTCATTTAAAGGTGGGAAGAGAAATGCGTTTTTCTATAAATATGTGTGCATCGTTTCAAAAATAGATAAATCAGACATTGAAATATCTGGACTAAAAAGCTTAAATAATAATAAAATATAAATAATATAAATTAATTGAAAAAGAAATTTTTGTGGTTGATTGTGAAGCTATTTTAGGAATTCTTCCAAATCCACAAATAGTCCAAATATGTACAGACAAAGTAAAATATGTTTTTCAAAAACCACTGCCCGTGGTTGAAAATCAACTATTAATTTTGGTTCAGTTTTCGCCATTATATCTTATAATTAACATAATATGTTTAAACAAAGAGTATGTGCTTCACATTTTCGCAGAGTTGGTAGTATTTTATTGACAGAAAC
Source organism: Holotrichia oblita (assembly GCA_023690525.1). NCBI lineage: Eukaryota > Metazoa > Arthropoda > Insecta > Coleoptera > Scarabaeidae > Holotrichia > Holotrichia oblita. Next base: position 131,483,730 of record CM043016.1, on the reverse strand, counting down.
ATTAGCTTATTATTGTATTTTTGATTTATCTTTCAATTATAATAAACTGATTTTCACCCTAATTATAGTGTTATTTAAACTAGTATCTCCTTCAGATGCTTTTTATTTTATTTTGAATGTAAAATATAACTAAATGCATGCGGTACATGTTTTCCTTTCATTTTTTCCCGCTCGTTCCATTTTTGCCTCTGAAACACCAGTATCACTAATAGTATGGAAGTTATACGCTTGTTTCATATTTTCCCTATTATGTTTCAGTTTTTCCCAAAAACAGGGTTAAAAATGAAACGCTGTTTTTGGATTTTTTTGTGGACCTGCTGACATTTAATTTAAAAAATCCATTTTTTTTTGGCAAGATGAGACAAATTTACACAGAATAGTGAAATTAAACAGTTCAATTTGAAATGGTAAGTAGCTTAAAACGTGAAAGTTTTATATCTCATTGCATATTTATCCCACTTGACCCTATTTATAAAGCTTAAAAGTAGGTAAATCCAAATATGTAAAAATATACGGAGCGACTTCCGGTATAACCGGAAGCGCTAAAAATCTAATAATAATTTTCATTGAAGAGAACATAATCGACTACCTATAATTCTGAATTTTCAAATTTATATTTTGGCCAGAACCCCAAAACCTTATAATGAACGGTCTCGCTGAGACACCCTGTATGTATCTGTAATGGATTTCAATTAAAATTTTCTGTTTGTATTTAGTATCTAAAAATGGAAAGAAGCATCTCCTTTTGATAAGTCATGTCTCAGATTAATTTGTTTTAAAATCCATGTTTTAACTAATGCACACATATACCCGGATTTGGACAGAACAAAACAACCACTTGATAAATGATAATTATAAATGAAAATATCTGCTCTTTTATGCTTTCATTTAAATAAGCTTGTGTGAAATGAGCGGTTCTCAAATGAGGTCAGGTCCACTCACCGTCTATCAAACTAAATATTTATTGTAAGTATGCTATTTTACTTTATCAGTATTTTTTACATATACAAGCTTAGAGCAATGGCAAAATTTACGACCGAGTATACCTATATTGAAAGTTTATCGAAGAGTAGTATCTTCGTCTACACCCAACGTTTTCACACGAACCCTTTTTGTGACAAAACACGTACCGCAGTTTGTTCTCAGTGTTCATATTTAATATATGTACCTGATTACAATTTGTTATGTTTTCGTTTTGATTTCTAACATCTTGGCTTTAATAGTTGATCGAGTAGGCGATCGTTATTTTGGCTAGTTTACTCACCAACAGCTACAGGCCTCACTGACGTGCCTCAAGATGTTCAGAAGATCTTAAAACGGGCCTTCGAATTCTTATACATACCTGTCCTACTTTACTTATTATATATTTTTATGTAATACATAGATTTTTTCGGTACATCTACCTTCCGTACTCCAGGAAACTCCGGAATTTTTACCGGAGTAGTCATCGCAAGCAATACAGCCCGGAAAGCCGCTACAGCATAAAATAAATAAGAAAACCTTCTTTTTTTCTTCTGTTTTTGCGGTTACACTGATGGCGTTTCTCATTCGCCATAACAAACATCAATAGAACGTTTGGATGCCATCACAGCCTTTTGAATTTAGTTCGATTGCTTATTGTAAAATCTTTATATCAGCACTGAAATAATGTATACCTACCACGATACCTCCGGAACTTCTTCTGCTGCTTTTTCAACTTCACACGTTACTCTGAACTCACTTCCCTTCTCAAATACGACTACAGGTTCCTTTGATCTCACAGATACTGAAAAAGAAAAGAAAAACATTATTTTCGTATATTTTTTCAATACACAAGCGATTTTCACAATTTACTGTTTTGTTTCTCTTAAAAATGTAAATAATCTTTTCTGATATTTTACATACACATTAGGGCTGAACGATACCCACATTCTTGGTATCGGGTATCGATACCAATCGAGATATCGATACTTAGCGATGTATCGATTCCGTGCAGGATATCGATTCCAAGTACTGGAATCGGTTAAGTATCGGCAGGTATCGATATTTGGGAACTGATATCTTGGTATCGATACCTAAGACTGATTTGTAGGTTTAAATTTTTTTGGTATAATTATGGTTGATTTCCATAATTATATTCAATAACATACCTACGGTATCAAATGTAAAATATAATACTTTGACTTTTTTATAACAATTATTTTTATTTTGCGCGAATAATTACACCTATTCCGATTCATTAATATTTGAGTCAATATATGAGAACTAGTTCCATAAATATTTGTCTAAAAATGTTTTTTATGATACCGTAGTTCGTTGGTATCGATACATACGTATCGTTGTACTGGTATCGATGCCTAGGTATTGATTCTTACGTATCGATTCCAAGGCACCGATATCCAAGTATCGATTCCAAGGTATCGATACCGATGTTATCCAAGGTATCGGCGAATGTAGTAAAGTAATGGTATCGAATACTGGACGATGGATCGATGCTTCACCCAGCCCTTATACACACCTTCTCTTCTTTAGTCTAATTTTCACAATGCTGGCAACATTTTTAGTACTTGATTTTTTGGGAAAATTAGCTCTGTTGATTACTTCTTATAATTTAGGCAAAATGCAAAATACGTGTAGTTAGTTAATCAATTATAGCGGATAGTAGTATTTGATTTTAAATTGTCAAACATTTGGGATCGTTGGATTTATCTCCCATCGTCTTTCCTAAAATCTAAAATTATACATGCTGTTCTAATTTAAACAAAAGCCATTCTCTTTTATTCATATGTCCAATCTACGTTATTAATTTTATTTTATAGTGCGTTATTGTCATGTTGTTGATTTCAATACTTGGTTGAAGCCAGTAAACCAACCTGCATTTGCTACATCTCTACAGTGTTTCAACTGGATTACATTGTTATATACCTAACCAAGTTATGTAAAATAAATATTTACAACCGTTATGTAAAATTGTGTTAATAAGAAACATACTTATGTTATATAGATATGTTACATAACATCTACGTAAATTCCGTTATACCTTAGATATACAGGGTGACTGGTGAGAATGGTCTATTAAAAGTATTAAACAAACGAAACAGAATTTTAAAACAAAATTTTGCAGTTGAATATGTCCTATCACGTGAAAATATTTTTGAATAAATATTACTTCCGGTTAACTGGAAGTGGGCATCAACTTCGATTTTTTAAATGGCATGCTATAAATTCAATTACAAATTCAGTTTCTATGATAAATTTTACACATATGTCATGTATTATAGCCCATACCTAAATATCATTCCTTCTGAGTTATTCGCAATTAAAGAAAAAAGTGACAGATACCGATCTTACTTTATAGTGATATTACGCCACGTAGGAGTAACAGAGACGAATGAAATTTTGCATACCCACAGCTGATATTGTAGAGGGTACCTACAGTGAAATACGGTGGTGGAAATGTAATGGTATGGAGATGTATGGCGGCATCAGGGGTTGGAGAGCTTGTTTTTGTTGATAGCAACATGGATTAATTCATTTATTTGGATATTTTAAAAAATAACTTGAGAAAAAGCGCAGAAAAACTAGGTGTTGTTAATACATTTGTTTATTACCAAGACAATGACTCTAAATATAAATCGTTTAGGGTCAAATCTTGGCTGTTATAGAACTGCCCTAAAGTCTTACATACTCCAGCACAATCGCCGGATTTAAATCCCATTGAGCACCTTTGGGCGATATTAAAGACAAATATAAAAAAACGTTGTATGACTAATAAAACAGAATTGAAGAAAGCACTATTGACCAAAATACTACACAAAAATTAGTTAAATCGATGAAAAACCGTTTGAAATGTGTCATTGATGCGAAAGGAGGTGTCTTTGGGTATAGGACATGTATAACAAAAAACATAGAAAAACCTGTAAAGCAGTTAATGTGTGATAAAACATACAGGATGTTCCATTAAAAAAAAATTTTTTTCCAATTTTTCTGCGGTTGTCAAAGAAATATCAATAACTCAAATCAAAGTCCCTTTACAATAAATTTCGTTAAAATACAACCTACAAAAAATTAAAACACATTCTATACCTCATTCCAAATAAGAAAGGAGCGTTATGAAAGATAGGGTCTAAAATAAACGTCTGTGATTGGTTAAAATCTAGTGCACATTTACACAAGAACAATTTGTCAAAATTGCATAAATGTCAGAAACATCAAAAAGATTATATTAGGTGAACATCGTTTGTGTTCTATTGCGATTATTGAGCTTTATTGTTTTCTTTATCTATTTCATCTTGATTCTTCACACAAAATGGTTTTTTTAGAGCTTCTGAATAGATAGATAGATACTTTATTTCTCGTAATAATGTACACTACAGATATACAATAAATGTCATATTAGATGTGTTCGGTGTGTTTTATTTAGCATTTGGATCAGTTCTGATCAGATCACTTACGTCATCATAAACTGATCTGAACCGCTGGTAAATAAAACGCTCAAAAAGATTTGTTTACGGATCACATTCTCCGTGAAGGTCAAAAAGTCAAAACAAACACAACCAAGCTCACAAAACTGTCATATATCTCCCATAATTATGGATAAAATTGTAGAACTTGATGATGGTGTTCTAATAACCATACATGACCCGGAAACTACAGCAAAATACGAAATAAAATTGTCACAAGAAGACAGCAAAAGAATAACACATGATGAAATGAATGTATTGGAGATAACTTTTAATTTCCAAATGTATGTTGCAGATGAACAGTTCGCAAATTCTATACTTCAACATTGCAAACTTCATTATGAGCATTATACACAAGGCACACAAGTGAACCCCCTACTAACAAAAGAATTTCGTCAAAGCATTAGACAAAGAGGGACCAGGATTTCGATACCTTAAACAAAAATTTCCTAATATATCTGAGGCATAACTTAAAGAGGAGATTTTTATAGGACTCCAGATTAATCTGTTACAACAGGATCGAGAATTTGACGTACTCTTAAGCGATTTAAAACGGACTGCTTGGGATGCATTTAAAAGTGTGACAAAGAATTTCTTAGAAAATAAAAAATCTGAAGATTATGAGGAAATTGTTAGTAAAGTTGTTATAAGTTACCATATTAGGCTGTAATATGAGTCTTAATAGTTATTTACGAACCAAGTGCGTGAAATCATATTTCGCGAATGAGTGACCAGTTTAAAGCGCGAGCCGTAAGGCGAGCGCTTTATGGACACGAATTCGCGAAATGTTTCACGCACGAAGTTTGTACAATATTTTTTGTACGAGAACTATAATAATAATACATATTGTTAAATACGTTATCGTTTATGACCATATATTATTCAGGTTAGGGATTTATGATTTTAAAATCTCACTGAATTAATCAAGTTTCAGTAAGTACCAACTTTGAGTGACTTTTTACGTACGCAAATCGAATCGTGAAATGACAGGTTTTGATAGGCGAGTACAAAAAATACATTTCTTGCATTCGTACCTGAACTTCTTTCCCCCGAATCTTGGCGATGTTAGTGACGAGCATGGGGAAAGATTTCATCAAGATATATCCACTATTGAAAAACGCTATCAGGGCAAGTGGAACAGCGAGATGCTTGCTGACTACTGTTTGACTCTAATTTCGGAATGTTCTTCATCCCAATATAAATGAAAAGTGAAAAGAAGGACTTTCTAAATACGTCCCAGAATAGCATATACATACTTAGTGTTAGTATTGTATGATCAATATGAATTTCATTTGTTTATAATACCAGACGTGATAGAAGATATTTGTTTTTATAATAATTATTAAAAATATAAAACAAAATAAGTTTGTATATAATTCATAAAGAACAATAAAAAAAAATGGAAATTCGTTGTTCTGTGTAATCATTTTTCAGATTAAATTGCTTCTATCGGTTTTTCATAGTATTATATTTGACTTCGTCCCTTTTTCACGCACTATAGCAAATTATTTTATATGATATAAAGATACTATATACGTATTGTATATATGTATATCAGGAAATATTGATTGACTTATTAAATAGAAATTAAAGTAATTATTAATAATAATAATAATTAATTTTAAATATGTATGTTAATTTTTGTCAATGATTATTGAAATTTATTTATTATTTATGGGGGATGTGATAAAGATATTTCAAATACATGTGATACATTTGCAACTCCATAACCGCAAAAACGGAAACCGTCTTTACAATTCCATTAAACGTATTATAGAAATCTTTAGAAACTTTGTATTCGTAAGAGCAGAGATCCAGAGAAATAAATCAATTATTAATAACGAAAATAATGAAACGATCTACGTAGAAAACTTAATAATACACGCAATAACTAAATAAAAACAATTATTTTAATAAATGCTCAAACTGGCGCCCTTGAACCTCGAGACATTTTTGTATAATTTAAGCGCTCCGGTATGACTTATTGTAATTATTATAGGGTAAATGATTTTTATTCGACAACTGAGAATTTATAATTTTGCAAATGCTGTCATGGCTAACTAATAAAAAAACAACTAATGCAAATAGTATGTATTGTAGAAGATAAAAATACTAACTTGCCAATATTTCGAAAACTATCCATTTTTATAATAGACATGCTTATACAAAGTTACCCTCATTTTTAATGCCAAACAAGATAAAATTACAAAAATTGCCACTTTCCATATAAAAAAATTGACTTTCGGTAATTTTTCCGATTTGATTTTCAGACGTATATTTCGAACACTCTGCATGAATAATTGTAACAATTTTATACAAATACTTAGTATTTAATTAGGTCATCTACTTGAAAAACCTCACTTCAAAATAAATAATAAACTAATCCTTATATGGAAAAAGTGCACATTATTGTGTGCCTGCAAATGTCAAATTTAGCATAAGAATGTAAATAAGTCAAAAAGGGTTAGACTTAGGTATATGATATTATACATGAAATATATTTAGAATTTCACGTAGAATCTAAAAACGTGACAATATACACGGTATTCTATTTAAAATAACGAAGTTGGTGCCTACTTCCGGTATATCCCAAAGCGCCGCCATCTTGAAAATATTTTAGGCGAGTGGCCCTCATCGACTTTAGTACAGTGCCAAAATTTCAGATCATTCCTACATATAGCTTTCCCGCAATCGATCGTTGCAGTTCCCGATGAAGCACCGTGTATATATATATATATAAAGTTTAACAATTTTATCAGTTCTGACACTGACAGTAGACTTTAAAATGAGAAAATTACTGCAACTAGTGCAGAATATGGGTTCCTTCTTTTAATTTAAATGAAAAACAGTAGTTTCCTACGTGACGTTTCGGATTAATTTAATCCTTCTTCAAACCTGTATATAAATATATAATAAAACTTAACTATTTTTAAACCAAGAAACAATAACTTACAACAAGGATAATCGTTTTTCTAAATACAAGGCTCTAAAAATGTGAAACAATTTTGACAAATTTTGAATTTTTGAAATTTGAAAACATATGGTTTTATTTACAAAATTGTTTATCAAATATTTTATATGTTTTCAAATTTCAAAAATTCAAAATTTGTCAAAATTGTTTCACATTTTTAGAGCCTTGTATTTAGAAAAACGATTATCCTTGTTGTAAGTTATTGTTTCTTGGTTTAAAAATAGTTAAGTTTTATTATATATTTATATACAGGTTTGAAGAAGGATTAAATTAATCCGAAACGTCACGTAGGAAACTACTGTTTTTCATTTAAATTAAAAGAAGGAACCCATATTCTGCACTAGTTGCAGTAATTTCTCATATTATATATATCCAAATGAATATTAAACGTACTATTTAAGAAAGAAGGCCAAGTGGACAACCTTGTATAAACTAGTAATAGCAATTAAATATAATTTCATCGGAAGAAAGTATATATTTATACAAATAAACGATTTCCAGCTAAATACAATTACAAAGCATTATTCTATTAGGCCAAATCATTTTGTGACTAACTGTATACCTATATCAAAAGGGAAACTTAAACATTTACTTACATCCTCTCAAGAGGGGTCCCCACTCTTATCCTGTTAGCGGAGAGGAAAGGCCGTGCTACGCACTGATTGGCTCATCTGAATACGTGCACTATCGGGTGGTGGATGCCGAGCGGATATAAATGAGCGCTATAGTGAGGACATAAGTGAGCGTGGAGATAAGTGAGGTTCCAGTGTAATAGGTACTTTTGAAAATCAAATGCCAGCTTGAAAATGTCATAAAAGCTTACATCAATATAGGGAAAACTACAGTCACGCAAAAAAGTATGTACGCCTAACAAATATTGGGCATAGCGGAAAATTGATTATATTTAAAAAAAAAGTGAATATACCAAAAAAATACATAAGAACACAAATATCGATTCCGTGGTTTAAATATAAAATAAAATATTTTAACATTGTATAAATAACAAAAGATGAAATTCACAGCACAGAAAAGTATACATACTCTAAAAGAAAATGCACTTAAATGTAGTTTAAAGAATATTTACAGTTTTTAGATAAGTCAATTAATATTTAGTCGGACCTCCCTTTGTCTGTAGTACTGCCCTTAACCAATTTCTATATGCTTTTTTGCGTATGTGACGTTCTAATTCATCCCATAAATGCTATATGGGGTTAAGATCCGGTGACTGAGACGGCGAATGAAGCAACCATTCCTTGATAATATGAGAGGTGTTTACGGTCGTTGTCCTGTTGAAAATACCAGGCGCCACTTAGATTCAACTTTCTTGGTGATTCATTCAAACTACTTCTTCAGAATGTCCAAATAAACAAACCGGTCCATATTTGTCTCCACAAACTGCAGTTTACCAACTTCATTCCCAGACATACAACCTCATACCATCACCGAACCTCCCCCATGTTTCACAGGAATAAGGTTTTTCGGCTGTACCTCTGTATTTGATTTTCGCCAACAAATCAGTCGATTTCTGAGAAAATGTGTTGTTTAGCCATGAGAATAAGTTTAATTTATTCGGTTGTGATGGCAAACAAAAAATATGGCGAAAATCAAATACAGAACTACAACCAAAAAATATGTAAAATATATGTACATGCCATATTGTTCTTCCATTACCAGGCATTTACCAGCATTCTAAATGAGCCAAGATAACCAATTTAAATATACCTATTTAAAGTGGTACATTAAATTAAATTAAAATATTCAACAAGTCTTTTTCAAAAATTACTTATCCGCAAATTTAGTGAACACTTAATTGAATCATAATTTTTAAGAAAAGGTCGATAGTTACATTGGATAGGCGGCCGCCAAGTGTTGCGAGTGATTACTGGATAGCAGGAGATTAATTCTATGAGAAGAAGGTAACATTTCTTGGAGAATTATATCCCGATCGATCTACCATTCGCTGTTGGTAGCAAAGTGATTAACTGTGCAGCATTACAAATGAAGATATAGTGCTGTAACGAAGCAATTGAACAAATGTACACACACAAATTACAGCAAGAAAAATTAAAACACATTCTATACCTCATTCCAAATAAGAAAGGAGCGTTATGAAAGATAGGGTCTAAAATAAACGTCTGTGATTGGTTAAAATCTAGTGCACATTTACACAAGAACAATTTGTCAAAATTGCATAAATGTCAGAAACATCAAAAAGATTATATTAGGTGAACATCGTTTGTGTTCTATTGCGATTATTGAGCTTTATTGTTTTCTTTATCTATTTCATCTTGATTCTTCACACAAAATGGTTTTTTTAGAGCTTCTGAATAGATAGATAGATACTTTATTTCTCGTAATAATGTACACTACAGATATACAATAAATGTCATATTAGATGTGTTCGGTGTGTTTTATTTAGCATTTGGATCAGTTCTGATCAGATCACTTACGTCATCATAAACTGATCTGAACCGCTGGTAAATAAAACGCTCAAAAAGATTTGTTTACGGATCACATTCTCCGTGAAGGTCAAAAAGTCAAAACAAACACAACCAAGCTCACAAAACTGTCATATATCTCCCATAATTATGGATAAAATTGTAGAACTTGATGATGGTGTTCTAATAACCATACATGACCCGGAAACTACAGCAAAATACGAAATAAAATTGTCACAAGAAGACAGCAAAAAGAATAACACATGATGAAATGAATGTATTGGAGATAACTTTTAATTTCCAAATGTATGTTGCAGATGAACAGTTCGCAAATTCTATACTTCAACATTGCAAACTTCATTATGAGCATTATACACAAGGCACACAAGTGAACCCCCTACTAACAAAAGAATTTCGTCAAAGCATTAGACAAAGAGGGACCAGGATTTCGATACCTTAAACAAAAATTTCCTAATATATCTGAGGCATAACTTAAAGAGGAGATTTTTATAGGACTCCAGATTAATCTGTTACAACAGGATCGAGAATTTGACGTACTCTTAAGCGATTTAAAACGGACTGCTTGGGATGCATTTAAAAGTGTGACAAAGAATTTCTTAGAAAATAAAAAATCTGAAGATTATGAGGAAATTGTTAGTAAAGTTGTTATAAGTTACCATATTAGGCTGTAATATGAGTCTTAATAGTTATTTACGAACCAAGTGCGTGAAATCATATTTCGCGAATGAGTGACCAGTTTAAAGCGCGAGCCGTAAGGCGAGCGCTTTATGGACATGAATTCGCGAAATGTTTCACGCACGAAGTTTGTACAATATTTTTTGTACGAGAACTATAATAATAATACATATTGTTAAATACGTTATCGTTTATGACCATATATTATTCAGGTTAGGGATTTATGATTTTAAAATCTCACTGAATTAATCAAGTTTCAGTAAGTACCAACTTTGAGTGACTTTTTACGTACGCAAATCGAATCGTGAAATGACAGGTTTTGATAGGCGAGTACAAAAAATACATTTCTTGCATTCGTACCTGAACTTCTTTCCCCCGAATCTTGGCGATGTTAGTGACGAGCATGGGGAAAGATTTCATCAAGATATATCCACTATTGAAAAACGCTATCAGGGCAAGTGGAACAGCGAGATGCTTGCTGACTACTGTTTGACTCTAATTTCGGAATGTTCTTCATCCCAATATAAATGAAAAGTGAAAAGAAGGACTTTCTAAATACGTCCCAGAATAGCATATACATACTTAGTGTTAGTATTGTATGATCAATATGAATTTCATTTGTTTATAATACCAGACGTGATAGAAGATATTTGTTTTTATAATAATTATTAAAAATATAAAACAAAATAAGTTTGTATATAATTCATAAAGAACAATAAAAAAAAATGGAAATTCGTTGTTCTGTGTAATCATTTTTCAGATTAAATTGCTTCTATCGGTTTTTCATAGTATTATATTTGACTTCGTCCCTTTTTCACGCACTATAGCAAATTATTTTATATGATATAAAGATACTATATACGTATTGTATATATGTATATCAGGAAATATTGATTGACTTATTAAATAGAAATTAAAGTAATTATTAATAATAATAATAATTAATTTTAAATATGTATGTTAATTTTTGTCAATGATTATTGAAATTTATTTATTATTTATGGGGGATGTGATAAAGATATTTCAAATACATGTGATACATTTGCAACTCCATAACCGCAAAAACGGAAACCGTCTTTACAATTCCATTAAACGTATTATAGAAATCTTTAGAAACTTTGTATTCGTAAGAGCAGATCCAGAGAAATAAATCAATTATTAATAACGAAAATAATGAAACGATCTACGTAGAAAACTTAATAATACACGCAATAACTAAATAAAAACAATTATTTTAATAAATGCTCAAACTGGCGCCCTTGAACCTCGAGACATTTTTGTATAATTTAAGCGCTCCGGTATGACTTATTGTAATTATTATAGGGTAAATGGTTTTATTCGACAACTGAGAATTTATAATTTTGCAAATGCTGTCATGGCTAACTAATAAAAAAACAACTAATGCAAATAGTATGTATTGTAGAAGATAAAAATACTAACTTGCCAATATTTCGAAAACTATCCATTTTTATAATAGACATGCTTATACAAAGTTACCCTCATTTTTAATGCCAAACAAGATAAAATTACAAAAATTGCCACTTTCCATATAAAAAAATTGACTTTCGGTAATTTTTCCGATTTGATTTTCAGACGTATATTTCGAACACTCTGCATGAATAATTGTAACAATTTTATACAAATACTTAGTATTTAATTAGGTCATCTACTTGAAAAACCTCACTTCAAAATAAATAATAAACTAATCCTTATATGGAAAAAGTGCACATTATTGTGTGCCTGCAAATGTCAAATTTAGCATAAGAATGTAAATAAGTCAAAAAGGGTTAGACTTAGGTATATGATATTATACATGAAATATATTTAGAATTTCACGTAGAATCTAAAAACGTGACAATATACACGGTATTCTATTTAAAATAACGAAGTTGGTGCCTACTTCGGTATATCCCAAAGCGCCGCCATCTTGAAAATATTTTAGGCGAGTGGCCCTCATCGACTTTAGTACAGTGCCAAAATTTCAGATCATTCCTACATATAGCTTTCCCGCAATCGATCGTTGCAGTTCCCGATGAAGCACCGTGTATATATATATATAAAGTTTAACAATTTTATCAGTTCTGACACTGACAGTAGACTTTAAAATGAGAAAATTACTGCAACTAGTGCAGAATATGGGTTCCTTCTTTTAATTTAAATGAAAAACAGTAGTATCCTACGTGACGTTTCGGATTAATTTAATCCTTCTTCAAACCTGTATATAAATATATAATAAAACTTAACTATTTTTAAACCAAGAAACAATAACACAACAAGGATAATCGTTTTTCTAAATACAAGGCTCTAAAAATGTGAAACAATTTTGACAAATTTTGAATTTTGAAATTTGAAAACATATATGGTTTTGTTTACAAAATTGTTTATCAAATATTTTGCATGTTTTCAAATTTCAAAAATTCAAAATTTGTCAAAATTGTTTCACATTTTTAGAGCCTTGTATTTAGAAAAACGATTATCCTTGTTGTAAGTTATTGTTTCTTGGTTTAAAAATAGTTAAGTTTTATTATATATTTATATACAGGTTTGAAGAAGGATTAAATTAATCCGAAACGTCACGTAGGAAACTACTGTTTTTCATTTAAATTAAAAGAAGGAACCCATATTCTGCACTAGTTGCAGTAATTTCTCATATTATATATATATATATATTGCAATATATATGTATATGCAGACATAAACTGTAGCGTATTTTATACATACATGTATGTAAAGCCGTATACCTGAGACGTACAGTTGACCAAACAAATAGTAAATCAGAGATTAAACCACTACCAAAATAGGTGATTCAGTTCTTTTGTCTGCTATAGTACATATCAAAAATATAAAAATATATAGGATGTTCCATTAAAAAAACTAAGTACGGTCCTGTATAGATGAAACCGAGGTCCTTAGGGAACTCAAAATACTTTAAATTGTAAACGAGAAACGTCCGAATAAAATATATACTTAACATTTACTGACCAAATGAATATTAAACGTACTATTTAAGAAAGAAGGCCAAGTGGACAACCTTGTATAAACTAGTAATAGCAATTAAATATAATTTCATCGGAAGAAAGTATATATTTATACAAATAAACGATTTCCAGCTAAATACAATTACAAAGCATTATTCTATTAGGCCAAATCATTTTGTGACTAACTGTATACCTATATCAAAAGGGAAACTTAAACATTTACTTACATCCTCTCAAGAGGGGTCCCCACTCTTATCCTGTTAGCGGAGAGGAAAGGCCGTGCTACGCACTGATTGGCTCATCTGAATACGTGCACTATCGGGTGGTGGATGCCGAGCGGATATAAATGAGCGCTATAGTGAGGACATAAGTGAGCGTGGAGATAAGTGAGGTTCCAGTGTAATAGGTACTTTTGAAAATCAAATGCCAGCTTGAAAATGTCATAAAAGCTTACATCAATATAGGAAAACTACAGTCACGCAAAAAAGTATGTACGCCTAACAAATATTGGGCATAGCGGAAAATTGATTATATTTAAAAAAGTGAATATACCAAAAAAATACATAAGAACACAAATATCGATTCCGTGGTTTAAATATAAAATAAAATATTTTAACATTGTATAAATAACAAAAGATGAAATTCACAGCACAGAAAAGTATACATACTCTAAAAGAAAATGCACTTAAATGTAGTTTAAAGAATATTTACAGTTTTTAGATAAGTCAATTAATATTTAGTCGGACCTCCCTTTGTCTGTAGTACTGCCCTTAACCAATTTCTATATGCTTTTTTGCGTATGTGACGTTCTAATTCATCCCATAAATGCTATATGGGGTTAAGATCCGGTGACTGAGACGGCGAATGAAGCAACCATTCCTTGATAATATGAGAGGTGTTTACGGTCGTTGTCCTGTTGAAAATACCAGGCGCCACTTAGATTCAACTTTCTTGGTGATTCATTCAAACTACTCTTCAGAATGTCCAAATAAACAAACCGGTCCATATTTGTCTCCACAAACTGCAGTTTACCAACTTCATTCCCAGACATACAACCTCATACCATCACCGAACCTCCCCCATGTTTCACAGGAATAAGGTTTTTCGGCTGTACCTCTGTATTTGATTTTCGCCAACAAATCAGTCGATTTCTGAGAAAATGTGTTGTTTAGCCATGAGAATAAGTTTAATTTATTCGGTTGTGATGGCAAACAAAAAATATGGCGAAAATCAAATACAGAACTACAACCAAAAAATATGTAAAATATATGTACATGCCATATTGTTCTTCCATTACCAGGCATTTACCAGCATTCTAAATGAGCCAAGATAACCAATTTAAATATACCTATTTAAAGTGGTACATTAAATTAAATTAAAATATTCAACAAGTCTTTTTCAAAAATTACTCTTTATCCGCAAATTTAGTGAACACTTAATTGAATCATAATTTTTAAGAAAAGGTCGATAGTTACATTGGATAGGCGGCCGCCAAGTGTTGCGAGTGATTACTGGATAGCAGGAGATTAATTCTATGAGAAGAAGGTAACATTTCTTGGAGAATTATATCCCGATCGATCTACCATTCGCTGTTGGTAGCAAAGTGATTAACTGTGCAGCATTACAAATGAAGATATAGTGCTGTAACGAAGCAATTGAACAAATGTACACACACAAATTACACAGCAAGAATTCCAATCAGATAAGCGATACAGACTTTTGAAGCCGCTGCAACTAGCACCCACCAGAGATTAAAAAAAATCGGAAAGCTTTACGTATACTAAAATTACGCAACGAGAGCCGTATCCATAGTCTTATGCACCAACCATGAAAATAAATCTTTTAGATTTATGGAGTAATAAATTTAGTTAAAAATACACTGTGAAATTACTTAAAGGCAATTCATTTAGTGATAAATTTATTATCGCGCAATAGCAAAAAAAAAACACGCTAGTAATACTTAACGAACATTTCGTAATATTAAAAAATATCAATTAGACCACTTTTCATTTGAGTAAATTGTAAACACGTGGTAAAGTGCTTATTATACATTAAATTAACATTCATCTAGATATTGTTGTCGTAAAATAGATATACTACACTAACAATTCCTTTACTATAAAATGTATTTTGTAACACTAATTATAATAACTTTTACAAAAGTTTTCAGAAGTACTCCCAATTGCACAACTGTTGTACATATGTACTCTGTTTGTGCTAATTTACATGAATATATGTGCAATAATAAAGTAATTAAAAGATCATTCTGTAAGCAACTAATATTATACAAGTATTTTATACGTACAGGTGAAAAATATTTGGATGTGATACGAAAAACTGATTACTTAACAAACAAATAACTTAACTACGTGAAAACTAGGCAATTTACAGACGATTTCATTTGTAACAAATATTAGGAAATACACATACTTTGGTAATGTTATAAATAATTTAAACAAGTTAACAAAACCCAGTTTATATTATTAAAATTCAAAACTTCGTTCAGTTAGCAAAAAATCTTTGGACATAGGAATTTCTCCTGATGTAAACTTGCTTGATAAAATGGAAACAAATGACAAAAGTGACAGGGGTTAATTTAAAGCAAAAACATGCCGAATTTGAGTGTCCACTAAAAAGTGATGTTGCAAGTCAGATTGACCGATAATGTTCCAGTAAGGACTATAGCTGCCGAATTACAAATTAGTAAAACACGGTAGTGTGATAAAAGAAGAATCTTATTGAATTTGAATCAATTGTCAGGAGGCAAGGATCTAGAAGGTGCAATGTTTCGACTCAATAGGAAGACACAAATTTACTAAATTTCCTGTGTGAGAACCCATTCGAAACAGCAATTAGTGCACGGGAACAAATAAATTTCGTTGCTTCATTTTATACTGTGCGCCGCAGAATTAAAAATAGTGAATTAAAAAATTCATGTGCAACTAACAAAATATACTTGACGGAAGTTAACAAGCAGCAAAGATAGTGATTGGCGCAAAAATTTGTAGATAATGTAAATTTATGTGATAATGTGGTATTTTCCGATAAAAAATCACGATTTTTTTTTACATTCAACATGCTTTTTCACAGATTATCAGATTTGATTATGCAAAACAACACCGTCAATTTTGTAAACGTCAATAAATATCTGGCATATTTATGACAGCAAAGTATGCTTACAATAAGTAAATTTTAGAAGTTTGAAAGTGGTTAAGGCAACATGGTATATATTATACAATATTTTTTGCTCACTGAGGGTACATCTCAGTGAAAACTTCCTTTTATTATTTTTCATTATATAATATGACATACCTATTAATTGGGAAATACATGTACGGAGTGCCCCAACCCGAGCATAATTGCCACGGCATTTGTCTTATTATTTAAGGTAGAGATTTTGTTAAATAGGCAATGTTTTACAATATTTTCATTAGCAACAAAAATATTCGTGCAATCACACTAGACTGGAACAGCAATTTCAATACTCCAGTTATTGTTACTTTTATGTAATTCTTAAGTTAAATATTTAATACTATAAATGTCATGATTTGTCGATATCGTAATAGTTCAGTTCAAAAATATAAGTTGTGTGTAATTTAGTTTTAGTATATAACGTTAATACACCAAATATTTCTGGATTACCTATACATCTCAAATCGACTGGTAATTGTGATCTTTCGTCGCAAATATGAATTAATTTTCTATTTGAATAGCTTTATTGCCTTCAAGGATATTTAAGTGATTTCACATTATTGTCTGTCATTTACTATAGTGCTTATCTAAAAGAACTAACAAAAAAGATATCCCAATCTCTTTTTATCCTAAGTTAAACAGTGCATTCATCATTATATTAATTATATTAGAAAAAGGTAACGATATGTAATTGTACAATAAAATACTTTCATAATATCCGTCCTGAAAGTGCAGATAGTACAATTAATTAGTTTTAGTGAAACACTCGACGGAAAATCTGCAAGGTAAACTGTAATAAATATAGTACAAATATTTAAAAAAAATATGGTCTACATACACATATTTCCAAAAGGATATAATACACATTTGTTTGCTAACAGAGGTTATTTTCAAAGAGTTTGAATCTACTTTGCACGACTAGGTTGGTCGCGATCCTTTGTTTTAAGATAAATTACATTATAAATGAGCTTCTTTTATTCTAGATATGTATATGTATATTTTGTATGATTGTATATGCATTTGTGTCAGTACAATCTGGGGTAGAACAGCGCCGAATCGACAGCAAGCCGCCTCGATACTTTCCCCGCACTCCGCTTCTCCCCTTCCATTAAAGTGAATAAGTGCTTTAGGGATAGGAGAACAGTGGGGTGTGTTAAAAATGTCGAGGCGACCCGTTCTCGATTTGGCACAGTTCTATACCTGATTTGTGTAGTGAACACAAGTAGAGTGCTCCTTTTTATTCATTAGAATTAGAACAAAAGCACATATTCATCATACATGACCAATAAGTATTATATCGATTTTTCTAAGAACTGTACTACATGGCAGAAAAAAGATTACGCTGCAAAAAATGCTGAGAAATATTTCCACGCTCTACCGCACTTAAACCACAGTATAGTATCTAGCCAGTAGCGTCACTCGCTAAAAATTCGTGTTCTTACCCCTATCTGTTGAACGATGTGTCAAAGCCGGTGCGCATTAGTAATGTAACACTTTATTAATACGAGCGCAAATGACCATTGCGCATTTATTCCCCGCCTGTATATTCACCCGCTTATGTGCGAAAGCCAATGCGCAAAGAAAAACTCGGTCCCCGAAAATCAAAGGTGCCGACAGAGAGTGACTCCACTGATACTATACTGTGCTTAAACTGTCGTTCATCACTAACAGACAGTGCACACCTATAGCTTAGACTTATTATTAGCGATAACCACTACTTGTCTTGGTTCAACTAAAGTCCCAAAACATTGATTCTTAGATAGAATGGTATAATGTGAAGCGGGTATGAATGGCTAGAATATCTTGTATCATACGGTCGCAACAGAAAAATTACGTATTTATAGCAGCGGTGCCTCCCAATTTAAATAAATAAAATTAAATAAAAATAAATAAGTTCAAATTTTAATTACCACTTGTTTTTGGAATAATCCATATACAATTTTCATTATTTCAGCTTTTTAAGCGAATTTTGAAATACCGATACAAGTTTTAAAATGTTATTTAGTTTACTTAGCACTCAGAAATCACGATTAATACTTGGATACTTATCTAAAAAGATTTTTTCTTTATTATATTCGATATTTTAGTAATGTCATCATCTTTCATACTATTTATTGCAAGTGGAGTGGTATAATTTGCACTTCTTGGACTCCTAGCTAATCAAACATTAAACAATTACTTAAGACAAAGATGTATTGCAGTCAAGAATAGAATCAAGGCTTAAAATTGATGAAAACCTTTTTTTTCAATACGTTTACATTTTTATGTAAATATGCAGCTATATATTGATTTAATATTTTTATTTAATTGCAAAACAAAGTAAAAATCAGGGTTAGGTAAATGTCAATTTCAACATTAAGAATATTCATCAGGTAATGAAACTTTTTTGTGCGTCTAAAAGTTTTATTTATACCACTTTCAAAAATTCACGTCTTTGCAAACGAATATATTTCCATTTACGAAGAATACGTGTATCAAGCTAAGTATCCTATAGATAAATACACTTTGGTGTCAAAAATATCCTATAGAAAGATTTCAAAATAGTAATATATCCATTTAAAATAAGAATGTTAAATCCAGATGCAGAGATACTGTAACATCTTGTATAAAAAATTGTTAGAAAATAATCCATAATTCTTCAAAGTAGTACTATAGAACGTTTTTGTCGAATTTTTATAACAATAGCGAAATTCAATAACGCAGATTTGCATATATACTCTGTATCATTCAACGTCTATTCAGAATACACATTCAGAAAGGCTCTCGAAGACTAGAATGAGGGAATATCTGTAAATGGGAAAAGACTGAACAACATCCGGTACGCAGACGATATAAATGGTCTTAAAGAATTACAACTGATGACATAAAAACGAAATATAGGATCATAAGCAAAAACAAAATTCCATACGAACCCCTTATGCTGAATGAACAACACATTCAAAGAGTCTTAAGATCTTAAGAATTTCATAGATACAACACGTATCTAATGAAGAAGTTTGTCAAAGAATGGAGAAAGACACCGAATTAATAAATATGATAAAAGCTCGCAAATTTGAATATTTCGATCATATAGTGAGGAACGAAAGAAGATACGGTTTACTACAAAACATATTCCAAACAAACATTCCTGGGAAATGTGGTCTAGGCCGACAGAGAAATTCATGGTTCAAAAATCTCAGGACGTAGTTTTCAGTAACGACAACAGGACTATTTCATACAGCAACGAACAAACTCATGATAGCCAGAATACAGATACATAATAAAATGCACAAATTTTGCGAGTAACTCCACCTCCACTCTCTACAATAAAAAAACTTCGTTAAGGCTTAAGCCGGCCACTCACTACGCGGTACTTTCCGAGTTACTAGACTTGAAATAAACTTGGCAAGTACTTCTCCGAATTGTCTATACATTACATTAATTGCCTACTTTAAAAGTTACAAGTTTTTCGGGAAGTGCAAGTCAGAAGACGAGTAGTTTTTAAAAATGGAGGAAAATAATGATACGGCTGGCATCATGCCGTATCATTATTTACGCCTTTAGCAAAAATAGAAAAAGGAAATGTAGACGGAAAAGATGGTGGGTAACATCTTTAAATAGGATTTACTTGCACAATTTTGACTACAAACACTGTCAACAAGAACTAACTTGCAACTACTCGCACTAACGAATGCCGCGTAGTGTAGCGCGATCATAACAAGTATCGCAATAATCTACTCGCCGCCTTTGACTTGGGAATGTTTTCCGACGCACGACGGAAAGTACAAGTACTTCGACGAGTCTGTGTAAAGTTTCATACACACTACTTGCTACTTGTCAAGTACTTGGCAAGTATCGCGTAGTGAGTGCCCGGCTTTAAGTACACGAGGCGAGTTTACAAACAAGCCGGCGAGTCGATGAGTGTGCTAGTAGTCGAGTACACACGAAATTTCGCTCTTGCCCAGTAGCCAACTAGCTAGCGTGTGAAAACCCCTTGTTATGGTCTGCTGTTAAGTTAGAGACCAATGCTACTACCCACTTGTGCACAAGCTACTGTGAGTACACGTGGCTAGTTTACATGCTAGCTCGCTCAAAAGTCGGCGAGTGGTGTGTAAAGTCGCCGGCAGTTCAACTTTTTCCAAAGCGTTTTTACAAGCAGCTAACGTAGCGAGTGCATCGAGTAGACTTGACTACTTTACGAGCTGCTTGTGAAAAAGCCGGCTTGTGGCTTGTAAACTCGTCTCGTGTACTTGAGGCTTTAATATAGGCAAATTTGAAGAAGCTGTTATGTTTGCTAACTGATTGTAAGTAGAATATGGATTTCAGCATCGTTGAATATTCTTTCACGAGGAAATATAATGTACATGTATGTATTAGCCTAAATTAATTTTCTGTTGAAATGGTCTTAGGTAATGCCTCCACGAGACCCTTAGCAAGACGACCATATTTGCAGGAAATACTGATCTGATACTGTATAGAAGTAAATTATTAACATTATTTAGAATTAGACCCTACAGATGTTCTTAGACTATTTACAATGAAATAGAAACAAACACATTTTAGGCGTTTTTCTTTACAGTGAATAATTTTTTTTAAGACGCGATTAACGAAAACGTAAATTCGAGAAGTATTGAACGAATGTAACAATTTTTATTGCATAGTAAAGTAAATTTACAATTCATGTACGAAACATTTAAATGTATCACTGTTAATCGCGACACAAATACTACTCGCATTTTCGGCTAAAACAAAATATTTTTAAAATATCTTCAGCATTCATATACAAAGGAATTGCTTATACACAAACATATGTATAAACTACTCAAATGGCATTATATTGAATTTCTTTAAGAAGTACATTTCAATTTCATAGAAAAAATTACGCACAACTTGCAATATGGTTGGCAATATAATCTAATCTGAAGTATTTATATGAAATTTGCAGTTACATATATACTGAACTATAAAAAGGCGTTTTAACATAGTCTTTCTAAATATTTTTCTTATTTACTATTTCAGCCGTACCACCTTTTAAGCGCTCAACGAGAATAATTTTAGATATTGCTTGTCATCTGTACAGGCAAATTATATTTGTTAGAGTATTATTTATAGATTAAAGCTTTTTTCTATATGCAGCATCATGTGAAACCGGAAAAACAATTTTGTTGTGAATCTTTAAGTGAATATGGCAATAAAACTTTTAGTTTTAGTAATGTATATAGTACTTAGTTTTAGTCAATCCTTCTTTACCAGTTCCACTAAATTATTACTGAAACAAAGACATTCTTAAATGAAAGGCTTGCACGGTGCGAATTTCTATTATGAGGGCTTCCGGGTTTTAACAACATCATAGTAGTGTAATATACCGGTTGATTTCAGACATATGATAAATAACGGCGGGAAGAGGCAAGGGGTACGAAAACTCGCTAAGAAGTGGGAACGCGTACGAATCTCTCTATCACAGTCTAGTGTCGTCTAGTCTACAGCGCTGTGAAAGACTAACGCGACCCCACTTCTTAGCGAATTTTCGTACCCCTTGCATCTTCGCGCCGTTATTTATCCTATGAAATCACCGGTATGTATGTACATTGAAAAATTTTCATATTGAAATGCTCTGATCGGTTGGTTATAAGCAGCGCAGTTGTTCTTTAAAATCAAATTGGGGTATACGACTTATAAACATATCTTGCAGTGTTAATTTTTGAATTTTTTTCTCAAAGACCTGACGGCTAATAGAAACTGAAGGTTAAAAGGGTGACGGTTAATCGAGACTCTACTGTAATATATAAATACTACTTCCGGTTGTACCGGAAGTCGTCATATATATTTTAAACAAAACACCGTATATATGTATTTTAACGCCTCGTGTCCCGCCCGTCCCGTACCACCCCCGTGTCCCGCCCGTCCCGTACCACCCCCGTGTCCCGCCCGCCCCGTACCACCCCCCGTGTCCCGCAAAAGAATTATCGCAAAAAATTGTAAAAAAAAATTGTCACGTGACGTAAACATAAACGTCATCTATCATGAAGATGGGGTCGTAAAATCACTCCATACAAAATGTATGGGAAATGAATTTTCTTGATAATTTTTTTTCGAGGATATTTCGCGAATTTTCTTGGGTATTCTTGCTGCTTGGCCGAAGATGAGTCCGAATTGGTGCGAATCATCGAAATCGGTCCAGGCGTTCTTGAGTTATAAGCGTAGTAACATGCAGTAACTAACAGCTTTCTGTTTTATATACAGGGTGATTGGTGAGAATGGCCTATTAGAAGTATTATACAAACGGAACGGAATTTTAAAACAAAATTTTGCAGTTGGATGTAGTTGAATATTAACTATCACGTGAAAATATTTTTGAATAAGTATCACTTCCGGTTAACCGGAAGTGGGCATCAACTTCGACTTTTTTAATAGCAAGCTATAAAATTAATTACAAATTCAGCTTCTATGATAAATTCTACACATATTTCATGTATCACACCCTATACCTAAACCTTCTGAGTTATTCACAATTAAAGAAAAAAAGTGACAGATACCGATCTTATTTTATTGTGATATTACGTCACGTAGGCGTAAAAGAGACGAATGAAATTTCGCACAGCTGATATTGTGTAGTTACACGACATTTAAAGTTGACCTCTGTAACATTGTACAGGGTGTTTAAAAGCTAGTTGCTTATAAATAAGTTCAATCTGCGGAAAGTAGATTTTTTTTAAATAAAGGTTTTTATTAGATATTCGAATTCTACAAAAGATTCTCTTTTAATTCGTATTAGGTGTTCCTATACCTAAAATGCTCACATATGTCAATTTACTGAAGCAAGGGTGCTTAGCTTATTTGTTTTACATAGTTACTTGCCACTTGTTTTGATGTCGGTCATTTTAGTTAGTTGTTTTCGTGTACACTGAGAGAAATAGATCTGCACCACTACAATAATTAGGGTAAACAATGCGAGAATTTATTTTACAACAACAAAACATTATTGTATTTGTTACAAAACATATTGTAATCTTAGTAGTATTTACAATTTTTATTTTACCTGTAATAACATTGTTTTCGCTTTTGTACAATACATTTTTCTCAGTATGTGGTGTTATAATGGATTAGCATTGAGAATAGACCAAATTAAGTAATCATTAATTTATTTATTATGCAAAGTAGTGCCAAATAGTAAAATAAACGTATCGAACGTTTAGTGAAAGATATTAACATTTAAAACCAAGGATCAGCAAAAATTTCTAAGAATTTGTAAGATATAAAAAGTTTTAGCAAGCAATATGTTTGTAGAAGTACAGTGAAGAAAAATATCAGTAAAAGTGTACATAAAGTACAAATTAGGTAAAATTGATAGTATATTATGCAATGCGCATTTAAGAATAGCTATTAGCGAGTTGCCATACACTATTTTTTCTTGACCCCATATCATACGTATTTCTTTCATTTTTACTATATCTAAATAGATACAGAGTGTCAATTGTAATTAATTTTTATATCAATCAGATATGTGGTCACGGCCATATTGAATATTGGAATGTCGCATTCCTATTGGACTATTGGATATAAACTTGTATCGTAATGAAAAATCTGTATTCCTATTGGATATAAGTAATCATAATGAAAATCTGTATCGTAATGGACATCATTAAAGTACAGGTTCAGCATATCTAATAATACAATTAAAGTATGGGACTAGAAAAAATTATAAAAAAGATAATATAAAAGGTACAGTAGAAAAATGATAAGAACAACAATAACAATAACATAAATGATTAAGTTATCTAAATGGTTCGATATGTCAACCGTTTCTATTGAGGCATTCTATATTCGGAGACGTATTCCCATAATTGTTGCTCTTCGAATAGCACCTGGTGTTATTTGCCTAAAGGATCCCTTATTCCCATAACTCAATGGGAAGAATTTACGAAAATACGATTAACAAAATGACAGACGTCAAAATAAGTGGCAAGTAAGTATGTAAAACAAATGAGCTAAGCACCCTTGCTTCAGTAAATTGACATACCTGAGCATTTTAGGTACGGAGGTTAATTAAATCGTTATAACTTATTCACCTTTCATTTTAGGTATAGGAACACCTAATACGGATTAAAAGACAAATTTTGTGGAATCAGAATATCTAATAAAATATATACCTTTCCATTTAAAAAAATCTGCTTTCCGCATATTGAACTTAGTTATAAGCAACTAAGTTTTTAAACACCCTGTATAATGTTACAGAGAACAACTTCAAATGTTGTGTAACTACACAATATCAGCTTCATTCGTCTCTTTTACTCCTACGTGACGTAATATCACTATAAAGTAAGATCGGTATGTCACTTTTCTTCTTTAATTGGGAATAACTCAGAAGGAATGGTATTTAGGTATAGGGTATGATACATGAAATATGTGTAAAATTTATCATAGAAGCTGAATCTGCAATTTATTTTATAGCATGCTATTTAAAAAATCGAAGTTGATGCTCACTTCCGATTAACCGGAAGTGATATTTATTCAAAAATATTTTCACGTGATAGTGAATATTCAACTATATCCAACTGCAAAATTTTGTTTTAAAATTCCGTTCCGATTGTATAATACTTTTAATAGGCCATTCTCACCAATCATCCTGTATATAGATAACAACTTGAACTACGAAAGCCTATTGATAGGAGAAGGTAGTGGGAGGTAAAATTAAATGTAGGTATCCATTTTAGTATTGTCAACTGTTTGCATGACAGGAATGTCAGTGGTTATGTCAAATACTATGGCAAATTATAAAACCACTTTATAATTTGCACGTTTTCATTAATTGTGTATTCCATTCGGATAGTTTGATGGTTCGGTAAAGTTAAAAGTAAAATTTAATTTTAACTCCCACCCTAATCACTTTAATTTTAACTCCTATCAACAGACTTTCGTAGTTCAAGTTGTTAGCCTGTATATAGATTCAGGATTTCATGTACAAGAGAAACTGTTTTAGAAATATATGTACATATGTAACAGATGTTTATAAAACTAGCAAATTTAATTGCATATATTGCAAAGCTGGATATGTCCCGGCAACTAGCTAAAATCAATCAACTCCGTTAAGATTCCCATTTACGTTTAGTCCGCCTGCTAGCCGCCTGCAATACAAATCCTCCAATTCAAGCCGGACGCGCGCGTAAAGGTACTCATGCAGGTCAACTTGGCTATCGTTACAAATGTGTACAGTTGTAATCGGAGGAATTGGACTGCCGGCGGCGCATTGAAAGTGAATGAAAACCTTTAAGTGGGTAATACACGATCATAAATTACATGTATTTCTACCTTTATTTATTGAATAAAGTGGGTAAAAAAAGACATCGACGTGAGCTCAGTTGAAATGAGCGTTAATTTTGGACGGCTGTATACATAGACATAATTTTGGAGGCATAGATTTTATGCACCGCATTTCAGCCAGTAAGATGTCAAATATGAATCAAATATGAAGTATTCATCTGCAGTGGTACCCGAAATACAAAGTTTTTAACATAACGTTGCAGTTGGCCGTATACTTGAAAAAAATTGAATAACTCAAAAACCGCTGATTTTGGGTATCTAAAAGAACTCTAAAAATATACCATGCTAATTAAATTAAGAAAGTTGACGGGAACTTCCGGACCGAACCGGAAGTAATACAAAAGTGTAAATAATTTCCCCAATGAGACCACATGACAGTGTTCCAACTACAAGTTTTCAGAATTGTAAGATTTCAGAAATATCCAAAAGTTCTAAGGAACCAGTTCCGTGAATAACCCTGTATATGATAGTGACCTTGAATAATGTGCAAACATTAATAGAATTAACCGTCTCGACTAATTTATCGCCGAGAAGATGTATTTGTAATGTAATATACGACTGATAATTTTTTAGGAACCACATAAATGACACTCTAGATAATCGGATTTTAAACAATCAGTTACATAGTTGAATAAACAATATGTTCCATGCAAAAATTGCAAAAGTTGAGTGTTATGTATTTCAACTAGTATTTTTAACTAAGCTAGCTAGAGTTGAGCTTTTTTAAGCATTCGAAAAATTTATGAAACATAGTTAACTCTTTGAAGCGCATCTGTTTTTCCTTGTACATATTCCAAAAGTGTAAAACTGGTATTGTCTTGTTACTGGCATCGCAAGCGAATACGCCACTGATTCCCGAACAAAAACGCTCTGGATACCATCGGATATAAGCCAGCGCACTCGCTAAAGGCAATCAGTCGACCAGTTCTTGACAAAAATTATCCCAAGTAAGAAGTACCTTATTTTAAAATTCCTATTAGCAAGTGATATAGCCTTTAAGTACATTGAAAAATTCTCTCCCCCCTTAATATTTCAACTCATTTAGCTATTCTTTCATCAATACTACTTTCAGCTAACGTAAATACATAAAGGAACCCAACACCTCTATAAAGCTGGATTTACGTGTAGGCAGTAAGTTAAGTGAGTACTGGATTTACTTCCACTAAAATTCAACCAAAATATGACATTTGTATGTGGATAACTACTAATTTACTCGACTAAAGTTCTGGCTACATACAAATCGATCTTAACAGAGAAAACCAAGTCCACAAAATTTGCATATAGCTCATTAATGGATACTATAATTAATATATGCTTTATTTTTAGCTATAACAGGAGCCATCTCTTTGAATTAAGTGTATACATCGTAGAATTGGCTTTTACCCAATATTGAACGGAATTTTTTGAAATTCGACTCTAGCCCTGGAGAAAACGGTGATTATTTCCCTACTAATTTATTTTAATCGAGACTAAAGATTCTCAGTTTAAACTCCGACATACGATCAAAATAAAACAAAAGTAATAGCTATTATAATTATACAAATTACAATAAAAAGTGTCTGCTTCTTTACTACTGTGATATATCTATGAGTAAATATAATTTATGGCAATAACGTGATACATAGCAAATAATACTTCAAACTATTTATGAGTTGCGTCAAAAAAGGGGTCTATTTGCAGTGTAGCTTTTAACATTGGATTTTTTAATGTTAAAGCAATAGTAGTTTCAAAACACCATCCTGTACTTACTTGGATTCAACCGTTTGTTGAATCGGTCAACGTGTTTTACTGATAACACGGTATGTTTGTTTAGATTTATCTGCTCTGTAATATGTCTTACAATTAGATGAATCTACTAGCCTTTGACAATGACAAGTACTTTTTCTTAAAATACATTTTAAATCATACACTAACATGCAAAATTAACACAACATAAAAAATATTTCAAAAGTGTCTGCTTTTCCGAACTATTCATCTGACTTGGGCTGGACTTTTACTATTATTAATTACAAGTTCGTTCCTTTACCATTCTATTGTGATATTCTTTTCGCGCGATGATATATAGAAGGTTGAATTGATAATGAATTTTTTACCGAATATTTGTGGATCGAATCAGACATATCCATGAATAAAGAATTTGTGTTTTTTGTGTAATAAATAAATTATACGGTCAAAACTATTCCCAAGCTCACATTTTTATTTTCAAATTAATGAGTAAAATGGATTTGCAATTTCGGATATCACAATTTATAGTGTTTTCCACTCGAACATTTATGCGTATTGAAAGTGTACTAACTCGGTGTTGGGTGTTATTCTTAGCATTAGCTCCGAGGAAAAGCTGCAGAGTTTACACAGAATGAAAAGGGTATCTACGTACACTCGACATAACATAGTTTTCGGACGGTTTTATTAAGCGACAGTGTGCGGTCTTTGTCAGTCCACCCTCTCCACATTTAACGTGACCGTTTCTTCGATAATCGTAATGTTACATTACTAAAAATACGCTATTATCCTTATCGAAGAAACGGTCACGTTAAATGTGTAACGGGACGCGATATTTTAAATTATTTTATTTTATTAAACATACTAACGAAATACGAAAGACGTACTTATTATGTACATTATGTATATAATTATTGTGTATATTGTATTATTATATATATAATTTTCCGATGTTAAAATTTCATGTATTCTTGATGAGTAAAAAATGTAACAGTTTTAACCGACAACGAGCAAACAGGTGACTTTTGATCAGACCTGTACTGTAAATTCGAATATATCACCTTATATGGAAAGGCGTAGGAATATAGACTTGACTCCGTACGTAATAGAACACTTCCCGTCAGGACGCCGACGAGTCTAGTCCGCGTTGTAATTAATGGTATTCAAATTTGTCGAGTTAGGGCCCAGTTAGTGTTCTTATAATTATTATAAGTATTTAAATAATCAGTATAATAGTAAGGCCGTGTTTACTGGGAAGGACCAGCACGTAGCCAATAAATAAAAATACTGGTAATCAAGATGTTACAAGAAAGAATACGACCGAGCCCCAAGACAGATCACCCAGCGTCAGTAGCGGATATTCGGAGGAAAGAACTTGGATCAACGAGCGTACGCGAAGACAGAAGTCATAAAGGTATTTGGCCAGAAAACTATTATTTTTCATAGATAGAAGCTAGTAACCAATAAAGGTACTAACCATTGTCTTATGTAAATTTTGCCGTTGTTGTTCTTAAATCCATATATATATATATATATATATATATTTAGCTCTGTTAGTTCTTTAGACATTTAATCGCGTAGTTGTCGAGCATAAGTAAAGGTGCATTTAATATTAAGGTTTTGTCCCATATATTATAATACTGTATGTATACATATTCGTTCGTCTCATTTAATATATTTATTTATTTACTTGATGCATTTTCATTCATTTAGTTACATATTTGTCTACATATTTTGTGTTATTATTTATTGTTAAGATATTATAAATCCTGCATTTACCGCACGTCCTGGGAGCGTATAAAGAAAAGATTATAAGAGAATCTGGAAAGAAAGTACATGTTTTTCTTTATTACGTTAAGAGCGATTGCGATAGACATTTTGTTAGTCAGGGGTAATTTCTCTAATTCGGTGTCAGTAACTTCCTTCATCGGGTTCACGAGGGAATTTGTTCCTGTGCCGTGACGCCCAAGTGATTTAAACACATATTAGCACAAGTTAGGGCCGTTCCATCACAAATGTAGAGGGGAAGAACTGACCAAGACAGCACACAGTCGCTTAATAAAACCGTTCGAAGAGTACATTGTGTGGAGTGTACGTCATAGGTACGCAAACGATAAATTCTTGTTTGGTAGAGTCTACTACCACAAATGGGGGTGTTAGGTAGCAAGTATGCCATTCGGTAACGCTATCAGTTTATTAAATATTTTTTTTAGTTTCAGGTTACATTAACGTGGTACTTTAGTCTATTCTGTTTTCGTCTTTGGTTTGAAGTAATACGCTTGTTTTTATTAAAAATTGTCTTTCTGAAGGCGTATTTTACATTGATATCAATAATTCAGGGTGTGTATATTAATTACAACTTATAGCCTATATTACTCATACCACCTCCACTAGTGACGTAATCTATACGCGCATCTTATTATGACGTCACATAATCCTTTTCATTCTGTGTGAACTCTACATATTCCACTGGAAAAATTCGTTCCATTTAACGTAGGAGTGATGTCATATGAGCGTCAGAATATTTTACCTTCAATGTTAAAAACGTTTCAAAATTCACGGGTGGTTATTTTGCCATAATATTGCACTACTTCCAAGTGCGCTCACTACGATATCAGGATCAGTGTTTATGTCATATAATGTTGACCTAGAGTGGTATTGCTGCAATCCGAGTGTTCCTAGCGGAAAACGCGATTAAATTGAAACGTGCCATATTTTCCGTCATTGCTTGTGCATCACTATATGTAGAAGGTGATCCACAGTAGATACAGTATTAGACCTACACACTGTACACAAAAGTGTGGGATTCACTGCAATGCAAGCACCATTCTGATTAAAATATTACGTATATGGTATATGGAATATACGTAGATCAACAAATCATTATGAAAATTTGAGTACTGCAATGAACGGATATGCTCTAAGAATTATTAATATTTTCGATACAGTGGTGTTGCTGCTTGTATTTAAAAATGATCACTTTATTATTATTTTAAATATACTCTGCATATTGTTCCTCTATATTTTTGGAATCCTATTTGTTTCTGGTTAACTTACATATACAGCCTTGGCCATAAGTATTGAGCACCCAGGATAACTTGGAGTTTTTTGAAGAATATTAAATTAAAATAAATTAAAACAATTTGCACAGGTTTATAATGTTTATTATTAAGAAAAATCGATATTTCCCTGGCTCGCCCTTTAATTACAGCAGTAATTCTTTTGGATACAGAGCACACCAATTTCTTACAATCTTCCGCGACTTATAGCGTTCCATTCTAGGCGCAAGCGCTGTTTTAACTCGTTTTTTTACTTCATTATGTGACGCCTGACTTTTAGCTTTAGTATACCCCATAGATGTTCCCTGAACCAAGCGTTTGTGGGCAGCTTTGTGATAGGGTGCGTTATCCTGTTGGAACTTAACGCCGTCCATGTTTGCATCGCCAAAAAGTGAGGAGAAAGAGGGCCGTAATGCAGATTCTAGAACGTTTATGTATGTTTTGGAGTTCATACGCCTTTCACAAACCAACATTTCTCCAGCTCCAGAAGCGGTCATGCAGCTCCAGACCATAACACTGCCTCCGCCGTGTTTCACGGTCGGTACCACAGTCTGGATGAAATACTTCACCTACCCGGCGACGGACAAAAGTGTACCAAGTGTAAGTGGCGGTGTACCAAAAATCTGAAGTGTGAAGA
Organism: Holotrichia oblita; assembly: GCA_023690525.1. Taxonomy (NCBI): domain Eukaryota; kingdom Metazoa; phylum Arthropoda; class Insecta; order Coleoptera; family Scarabaeidae; genus Holotrichia; species Holotrichia oblita. The sequence goes on along the minus strand of CM043016.1, from coordinate 131,452,295 downwards.
AATATTGTAGAGACATCTCTCATTATTTTTTTTGTTAATACATTTAGTTTCTAATCAAATTGTAGAAAATTGATAGAACATCAAATTGATGAACTTACCTCAAAGTTTGATTCGTCTGACCACACGATATTTGACCAATCTTCTTCGGTGAAACTTTGGTGTTTTCGAGCTCAATCATACCGTCCCTTTTTATTTTTTTCGTAGAGCCATGGCTTCTTCCTGGCTTTACAGCCTTTTAGACCAGCTTGCTGCAGCGGCCTACGGGTGGTACGAGCAGATATTATGTTATTAAAACCCTGTGACAACTCAGCAGGAAAGTTTGATGAAGTTTTCTTCCTTTTTCTTAACGACTCTCGCGACGAATAGCATACTAGATACATCGGCGCCAACATCTCACACTTTTCGAAATTTCTACCTGCTACTTACCTTGATCATGCAAAAGTTTTATCTGCACACGTTTTTCTAAACTGAGTTCGCTTTTTTGGGCATATTGAAACAATATCACTAAACACACAAATCTAACCACCAAAAGCGCACTAGATTACCGAATGTATCCACAGCGAGCGAAAGCAGTGAACTGAGAAATAAACAGAAAAATTTAAAAATAAATTTTATTGCAACAGATGTTTTATGGGTATAAGCTTTGACGTGAGTCATCCTTTTTAATCTTTTTTAGAGGCTGACAAAATACTTCATAAACAGCAGGATTTATTTATTATTATAGATATCGCACACATGCAAAATTCGTAGGGTGCTCAATACTTATGGCCAAATCTGTATAAATATTTTCCTATAACTATCTAAATTCGTTGTCATATTAATTAATTTCCTTTTTTTCAAGAAAACCATGCTTCTAATAACGTCTCTTAACGTCTTACTCTTAAATAATTAAAAAATGCGTTTTGGGCTATAGATAAAAAGAGGCTGTGAAACTCTCATTTTGTAGGCATATTATAAATGCTGCATACAGGCTAGTTAGGAAAGGAAGCTTTCTTAGCTACTTGAACTTTTTTTATATAACACTCTACGTCATTACTAATTTCGAAATTGGTAAATTTTAGGATTTAATATTGTTTAAGGTACATTTACAACCACTTTAGAATTCAATAATTCACAATAATTAAAGTAATACTTTTTAGATAGACACATTTACAATAACTTTAGAGTATACTTTGGCACGAAATGAAATTCATTGCAAACTTGCATTTCGTTACTTGGTCTGTTCAAACATCGAATTGAAAATAATATACATAATTAGTTGCTGTGATTGGCGGATACTCTTAAGGTAGGTTTCCATGCATGCGTTGTGCGCCGTTGTGTCCCTGACTGCTTTTGGTTCATTTTAAATAACCATTGTAACCACGAATGCAATTGCAGCACTGCAAAAAAGTTCGCCTGAGCTGAACTTTTTGCGTTTTTTAAATAAAGAGAGCAATAGCTTTTGTTACATCTTCTAAACATAATCTTTCAAACATCAAATGCGAATATTGTAGAAATAGTATGGATACTATAACCAGAACATGTATAATTGCATATTTGTACTTAAAACATAAAAACGAAAGAGAAAAATGTTGGTTACTCTTTTCTGAGTTGGAACAGGGAGTAAGTAATTCTTCTTCTGCTTATATTTATGATTACTTTGCGGATATACAAATATTTTGTGTATTAGGTTTATATATAGGGATTGTATTTTTCACAAAAATATACAATCTGCAATAGATGAATAATAAATTACTACTATACAAGTTTTTCTCTATCCTTACAAGTTTACTCACTTCATTCATAGTCATAGAAGAAATCAGTAAAGATATACTAAATTATTATAAATCAACTCAACAATAAGTATGTTTCGCTACGATGGCGCAACAAATAGGACGCATTTATAAAAACACAAAACTTTGTTGTTTTCTATGCGGTGTTGCAGCGACGCAAAATGCACGACGCATGTCTGGAAACCCACCTTTAGGCAGATATTTACGTTCTGATGCTTGTTTCTCACAATAGACTGTAAAATTAAAACGGCCCACACATTACACGATTAGTCGTACTACATATCGTACGACTGAAAGTTGATACTACCATTGGAACGAGAGATTGGATCCGCGTTTTATCCACTAACTAGTCTAGTGTTCGTCTTCAACACAGTCCGCATGTTATTAATATTCTTTTTCAAAAATTTCAAGGTAGCATCTGCTTTTGTTTCTTTTAATTTTTCCAGGAGGATCTCATAACTGGCACTTCTTTTTTGTTTATTTAAGTATTCCTTACTTTTCACGTCCCACAAACATGTTTCATTACGATATATTTCTATAAATTCTGACCAAAACGTTTCATTATTATGCATTTTTAATGTAGATTGTTCAATATATCCAATCAAAAATGTTTTTAGATCTGTCTGCAACACGCAGCGCTTGCACACAAACTATCAGATTTGTCGTACGTACTATTGCGTTGTATCACAGATTTTCTGCGTGCTGTACTTCCGTACGACACCACCTTGTCTTACTGCAAGTAGTACTACAAAGCCACTAACTATCGAACCGTTGTGTCAACGGTAGTATCAACTTGCTGTCGTACGATCTGTAGTACGATGAACCGTATAAAGGTTGGGAGACACTTGTGATACAACCTTCCGATCCGACTCCGGTCCGATGTTGCTCCAAGAATTGGATCGGTGTGGGATCGGAAAGGGGTGAGCACACATATCATACAAGCTCGAAGCTCCTTTCCGATTTCTGACTTTGGCTCGATATACTCGCCAGTCTCGATTTAAACAATATCGTGGACTATTTAGCTGAAGCGCAATAAGTTTAGCAATGGTACTGTGTATCCTACTCAGTCATCAGAATTTTGGCACACCCGTCGGCTATCGAGTTATGACTAAAAAACCCCCATCCACAGATTATTTTTGTATTTTTCTCTCCTCTGGTCAGCTACCAAATGAATCTACTAGCGCAATAAGATTGGCAGTGGTACTGTGTCTCCTACTCAGTCATCAGAATTTTGGCACATCCTTCGGCTATCGAGTTATGGCTAAAAATCCCCATCCACAGACTATTTTTGTTTTTCTTCTCAAGTGCCGTCAACTGCCCAATAAAATGGCGCAATTGTTTTACCGATTAATGTATTTTAGTTAATTTTAACTGATTATTGTTTTAAAAACCTGTATACCCATACATTAAACGCACGACATGTATTACGTTTCTAAAAATGACAGATATTAGTCTGTCATTATCTACTTGTGCGGCACATCATATACAGTGAAAACGCGCAAGGTAGGAATATATAGAAAGAGGGGAATAAAGTGGGGATGTAAGTAGATTGGTCGCACGATAAGTCACATTCACTTATGTCAGCTGTGTTATTTTGAAGTCTGTCAAATTGTGGTCACGAAATACTTTCAAGTTATCATTTATAGTATTTTTAATTTAAGTATGAAGTATTCTACTGCAGAAAAAGTACAGATAGTGAAATGGTTTTATGGAGGGCACTCGTTTGCAGAAATTATTCGCATGTTTGTTGATTCATTTGAAAATCGGCCAATACCTTCTTTAAGTACAATTCACCGTATAAAGGAAAATTTCGAACAATTCGGTTGTGTTTCACCTACCCTCCATAAAAAGGGCAAGGAGAAATGATATACTTGATCGTGACATTATATGTGCCGCTGCCGAAGAAAATTGCCGTTTAACCTCAACACAAATAGCTCAACAAATTGGTGTTGGATCTACAACTGTAAGAAAGATATTAAAAAAGAATAAATTCCATTCCTATCGCATTAACAAAACTAATGAAATATTTCCTGGTGATACTTACGACCGCATGCAGTTTTGCGCCGATATCATTGAAATGTCGGGACGAAATGAGAATTTTGTTTCTAATATTTTATTTAGAGACGAATCTACCTTTGTGTTACATGGACACCATAATTCTGCACAAGTAAGATATTGGTCGCGATTAAATAAACACATTACATACAACGCTCATACACAATATCCGCAAAAATTAAATGTTTGGACTGGGATATTAGGAAATAATATAATTGGCCCGTTTTTCATTGAGGCCATACTAAATGAAGAAACATATTTGCAATTACTGCAAAATAATATTATTCCTGCTATTCACGCGAGACCTAATGTTGTAATAGGAGACGTTTGGTTCCAGCATGACGGCTGCCCTGCACATCAAAGCAGAATTGCGCTGAGGATCTTACAGAATACATTTGGTGATCGTATAATTTCAAAAAATGGTACAATCGCTTGGCCCGCTAGATCTCCCGATCTGGCAGTAAATGATTTCTTTTTATGGGGATACGTAAAGTCGCAGATTTACCGTTTTGAAGACGAAAGAGCACATACTTTAGATAATCTCAAAATTAAAATTCGAAATTGTTTGCAGTCAATCACACCCGATATGTTGGTAAATGTAAGGCGCAATTTTTATGATAGACTTGCTTGCTGTTTGGAAGCTGGAGGAGGACGCTTTGAACATTTATTACCTTGAGTGTTTATATTCAGTGTTTCTGTTTTAATATTCCGTTCATTTTAATTTAGGATATTTTTCTTGTAAAAATTGAGTTTACGTACATGTTATTCTTATTTCTTGCTTTTTCTACAAAACTCATTCATCAGTAAAACAAACTATTGTAAAGCACTCAAAAAAACCTATTGAATACCTTATTATATTTAAAAATACATAGTTAAATGCAAACTTAAAAAATGGACAATCACTATACAAAAATAAACGTAGACAGTCTATACCACCTTTATGTATTCCTTCAATCAATCATCCTTCAATATGTAGTTAACAGCCCTCACTAATTTCTCCTATCGTAAAGCGCCAATCATATAATTTTGTATATTCGCATTAAGCGCGTTTTGTCTGTATAGAAACGTGTGGCTAGAAAGTTGTGGATAACTTCAGCTAAATTCGTGGACGGTCCTGTGCGCATATTGTTCAAAAATTTTAGCAACTGCGATTCAGCCATGGTAGCACTTTGTTTAGAAGAAGATGAAGGAATTCAGAGATCTTTCATGGAGAACAGCAGAAAACGCAGATTTTGGGTACATGCTGCTTGGAAAAGAAGATCTACAGAAGGAGAGTATTCCACACTTATACCTTATCTGTTGTATGTTTCCGGTTTTATAGCCGCCATTTTTACCTATTTTAGTATTAAATAATAATAACATCGCATATATTCACATACAAAAGAAAATACCAAACGACATGCCTCCCACAGCCGGCAAACGAATAGTCTGCACGATCGGACTATGATCGGATGAAAAAACGGAGACGGATGGGAGTGGGAACGGACAGGTGTCGGAAATGTGTGAACTACGGCGTTCGAGTTTCAGTGCCATTTCCCTCTCAGACACTCGTTCGACTGTATGATCGTAGTCGGATCGGAAGAGTGTATGATAGGTGTGTCTCGGCCTTAATGTGTGGCCCGTTTAACAGTTGAACACTATTCCACACCTATTCTGTCCATATTTGGCGTTTATAATAAACATTTTCGCACAACAGGTTATTACTAACAGAAAATATACATTAATACAGTTAATAGTTTCATGCATGAATTATGTCGCACAACGGTTGTCCAACACTTCAATAAGCGGTTGTAAATGTAACTTTGCAATTTCATGCGGTTTAATTCGTAACTTTGAATTGGTTGTAAAATGTACCTCTATCATTTTTACGTTCGCCTACTAGAATTTATTTGTAAAATTTCATTAATAATAATAATAATATCACTTGCATTGCTTTTTCTAGCAAGTAGGCCAAAGCAATGATTGTATGAATGTCATTTCAGTTTAGTATTTTGATTCCGATTACATGCCGATTACGAGTTAAATGTAGGTATAATGGCAGAAAATCATTACTAAAACACAGATTTTATAAATTCATTATACACAGACATTCAGTCGAAGTCTGTATCCGTAGTACACGATTTAACAGCTTTGTTAAACCTATCCACAGATTTCGACTTAAACATGTACCGAAAGGTTTATTTAACAGAACTGTTAAATGGCGACTGTGGATACAAATACAGACTTCGAATGATTGTCAATTATCAGCAGAACATGTTAAAAATATTATGAGAAGTATAAACATTTACTACGAGTGAACAATAGATAATTTGCATAAATACAGACACATTTTGCAAATTCTGCTTTATATACACTGCCTACGGAATAAAAACAAAATGTGCGATGCTAATAAATAAAAATAAAAGTAAAGAGTATTAAACAGAATACTTCAGTAAATGTTCAAAACAGAGTATCTGTTGTGAGTTTCAATTTCGACAGGATTTAATGCTTGCTCGGTGTTGTAGATGAAATTCTAAAAAATAACATCGGGCGATCTTGGACGAAATGGCTCTTTAAAAATTTGGGTTAATCAGTCCTAACTATTTTACTAAAATTTTTATCCTTTTGGTTGCGAAACAACATCTCACAAAACTCAACCGTATGCGTGCTATCTTGCGGCTTAAAGACTTGGACCTTTGTAAACTCGTAATCGCATTTTATATTGGATCAAAATTCTTTGAACTGATGCACCCAAGCCTTGTACTGCCCTATTTGTTAAAAATTATGGATACGCGTTAAAGTATGCCATAACATGAATTTGATTATCTTCATTGAAACTCACTAACCTTGATGTCTCTCACTCTTTTAAAGTTAAATCAAAAATTCTAAACATTTGCTATGGTAAATTTGGGCACATTTCATTAAATTTTCTACATGTTGTACTGATAATTTGGTCACACTGTCCGTGTCTAATAAAAAAATTCATAAGAACTATGGCTTGAGCAATTATTTTCCGTCTCCAGCTAACAAATAGCTGTCAAGTGTTACGACCTATTCAAGGCGGATGATATTTTAAATAAAATTTTATAAACAAATGCTCACAATTTTAACAATGATGAGCTTGTTAAAATTGCTTGTTATAAAATGCTTATAGTCAACTTTGTCTAATTCATTAATAAATTCTAAATCATTTAAATGTATGTAAGCACATTACATTAGTGTCTTATGTGCTTCATAAATGTCGTAGGTAAATCAAGCATGGAACTTCAGGGTAAATTTAAGTAATAGAAGTTATCTATTTATTTGTAAAATACAGATGGATAAAATTATAGCCACAAATGTGACAGTTTCTCTTCCTTTTTTATAATCAATTTAATATTTTGTTATTAAGTTTTCTAACTTTAGTTGCAATACTTGTCCACAACCCATTCTTATAAATTGTAACGGTTTTATTGAATAAGCTGGATTGATACACTTGTGTGTATCAATTCAGCAAGTTGTGCAAAAACGAGTGATTCAGAGGAAAGTTTGCCTTCTGATTAGAATTAGCTGCTCAATCTGCTATAAATACATTAATTCCTGCTAAATCTAGAGAGCGGTATGAGATAGTTTACAAATATTTTGAAGAATGGATGGAAGTCAAGAAAAATTGTGAAGTCTCTGAAAAGGTGGTTCTTGTCTACTTTGCGGACCAATCAAGGAAGCTAAAGCCATCCTCGTTATGGTGTCGGTATTGTATGTTGCGAACGTTGATATCGATTAAGAAAATCATTGACATAAGCCAGTACCATCAGCTTACGGCTTTCAGAGGAAGTCAGAAGGATACCAGCCTAAAAAATCGTGTATTTTTCGCAAAGCAGAGATACATCAATTTCTTAAGGAAATGGATCACAAAGATTTCTCACTTACAAAGTGTAAATTTGAGCTTAAGTTATAAAAAAAGAATCAAATTTATTATGCTTTTAGTCGTTTTGATAGTTGGAGTTCTCGGTCCTTGTAGACGTGAGGAAATCACGAATTTGATGACACGAGACGTTCACGACGAAGGAGGTTTCATCAAGATTACCTTGCCGAATACAAAGATAAAAGATAAAATTATACGAGAATTTGCCGTAACAGAGGAAACATTCAAGAAATAAGTTGCGTGGATTTATTTCGAAAATATATGAACTTGCGTCCTAGTCAGACCAAGCGTGATCGTTTTTTTCTTAACTACAGGAGAGGTAAATGTACCCAGCAGCCTGTTGGAGTGAATACAATCGGAGGAATTCTTAAGAAAATCGCTTCTGCATTAGGATTATCTGAACCAGCACAGTATACAGGACATTGTCTTCAGAGATCATCAGCATCATTGCTGGCAGATTCAGGAGCAGATATGCATACTCTCAAGCGTCATGGAGGCTGGAAATCTGACAGTATTTCAGAGGGATATGTCGAAACATCGATAGAAAATAAGATCAACGAAAATAATGGGCTCATCAGTTGCAGTAGCTTTTACAAGTAACGTCACATGCACAGAAGAAGAAGAGCCCACCTTTAATTTGGGGACAGCGACGGGAGTTAAATTTCCAAATGTTTCAAACTGTGTGTTTTATACATTCGCACTAGCTGGGAAAAGAAATTTATTACCAAACTGCGGAGCAGACGTATCCTCTATCAAGTGTGATTCACTGGCATCCGTAAGTACAGTCGATCAACCTCACATGTATATGAATGTTACAACAATATCGTATCAATGAAGGTTGTCTGTTTGTACGTCTTTTAATGCAAACATATGGTTCATATGTTACATTTATTACCGCACTATAGTGCAAACCAATTGATTCAACTGGTTACCCTTGAGTAATTAAATAAATTTAATATAAATCTCATTCAACAGTGCTGAAGTACTTTCGCTACAATCATTTTAAAGGATTTACATAATGAAAGAAAAACAAAAGTGTTTTTATTTGATTACAGTTTAGATCAAGAAAATTATTCATGGAAGTGTGAAGTTAAACATTTTTGATTTTGTATCAATTGGCATTTCATTACAAATTATTGTGGCGCAAAGATGTAACCTACGCAGTTAGATGTCTATGTTATCAATATTAACATGGGCCTACACTTCATTAATTTTATCGTCAACTATCGAAAACAAAACATCAAAAAATCATCAACAAAACAATTAAGTATAAGTAGGTACACTGAATTACTGATGTACTGAGGTAAATAATTAAAATATGTAAAAATGTTTTTCTCCAATTTTCTTTGTCGTAAATATTATAAAACAAGCCACACACTATTATACAAAATTCTATTGTTGCACATACATACATATACCTACATACAATAGGATTCCTATAACGTAAAAATTAAAAACGTAAAGCACTGCTAGACATTATATTTAAAATAGGTCAAGATTCCACAATTGAAAGACAATGGTATTGTCAACAAGTAATTGAATCAATAGAAATTTATCTCTATTATTGGAAAAGATATCTTTTCAAAATAGATAACAATTACTAAACTACATAGATACCAGTGTGAATAGAAACCAATTTATCTAACTTAGCTAATAATAAATATGTATGTCCTACGTAAACAATGTAAAATATAAATTAGGTTTTACAGAAAACGATTATAGTAAGTATATTTAAAATAGTACCTATATGACAACGTGACGAATAAAACAAGGCGGACGAAGACGTATAATATGCAATAAATAAGTCATTGGTTATAAATTACAAATTATAAAACATACGTAGGTACTTTACATTTATTGATCGGGAAAGTTTATGATCACTTAGTTGGGAACAAGCATGCAAAAATTAGACTCAAAAATAATAAGAACTTTCGTGACGGGAACTCAAATTAATTATACAAAAACCTAGGCACATCATACGGGATATAATCGGTTAAAACTGGCTAGTTGCTCCAGTAATCAATTCTGGTATTATTTCTGACAACTTATAAAAAACTATTCCGCAAATTAAGAATTTCGTTAATATTATATATCTTTTCGAAGTGACTATTGAATTTGTAATTCAGTAAAAATAGAACAATGACATACAACATAACCTTATTTCAATACTTTTGTATCAGTGACCGTATCACTTCGAATTTTTAGTTGTTTACTAAAGTGTTAATAAATTATTATTCACAATGGTTGTGTACAACAAAAATAAATGCGGATATTTGTCTACATTTCAAAAAATACTTACGAGCTATTGCTAGGTTAAGAAGTTGCAGTAATGCAATAAACAACACCAAGTTCTTCATTGTCATTAGAATATTAAAAAACTACGTATAAACACACTACACGAATGACATTAAACGTATAACGATAAAACACTACATACAAAAATAGATTAAATACAAATATATACCCCCACACCAAACTGCGACTGCAAAATGGCGAAACGGGCTATGTGCTATGTGCGAGCCAGTACGAGCTATAAAATCACGAGTAGTGCTTACGTAACAATGTTCGACGTCATTATTGCGCGCGCTTACAATGGTGTTTAATATAATTTGAACTTTGCGAAGAAACTTTTGTTAACTCACTTTTTAAACAAAGGCATAAGCTTTCGTTTGTACTGATAAATTTTATATAAATAAAAAGATACATAAATCCACTGCTACAGCAGAATTACGTCACATTATCATTATAAACAAAATTCCAGCATTCGTATAACAGTTTATTAGATGTAGTACATATTTATTCCTTTTGTTAACTGCGGTAATTTAAATTTTTATTATGTTTGTAGCGCTTCTCCATAAAATCTAATTATTCTTACAACTGTAGAAAATTTAATAGCGTCACAATTTTGTGTTTTGGTCAAGGAGTCAATACAAAGCAACTATAAATTAAAAATATATAAATTCATTTCCTGTCTTATTTAAATATTCTTATCTACATACATCCCACAACATAAAATAAAAAAGTACAACTACTATCTCTAAATGTTAAATATGAAAAGAACTATTTCACCCACAAAACACCAAATACTCGCCGAGGTGTTCCAATAATAGATAGGTTCTAGAACATCATTTTCCTGCATATTAAAAAAAATCCTTCATCTTTTTAGCACGAAAATATTGTGTGAGTTGTCATACAATATTTGTCTACAATTCTTTGTATTTTTTTCGAGAATTTTTTTCAATAATTACCAATTATTATAATTAGATATGTTTTATTAGAATAAAAACTAATATTGAAACAGTGGAAATTGAAAAATTAAATTAAAATTAAACACAAAAATTGTTATACAAATTATTATAAAATTAGACACAAAAATTGTTGTACAAATTTCTAAAATCAGAATGGTTGTATAGGGAACCTATATACAGGATGATTGGTGAAAATAGCCTATTAAAAGTAGTATACAAACGGAACGGAATTTTAAAATAAAATTTTGCAGTTGGATATGGTTGAATATGAATGAATAAATTACAAATTCAGCTTCTATAATAAATATTTCATGTATCATACATACTCTATACCTAAATACCATTCCTGCTGAGTTATACGCAATTAAAGAAAAAAAAATGAAAGATAGCGATCTTACTTTATAGTGATCATACGTCACGTACGAGTAAGAGAGACGAATAAAATTTTACATACGCACAGCTGATATTGTGCAGTTACACAACATTTGAAGTTCTTCTCTGTAGCATTATACAGGATGTTTAAAAACTGAGTTGTTTATAAATAAGTTCAATCTTCGAAAAGTAGATTTTTTTTATGGGAAGGTATATATTTTCTTAGTTATTCTAATTCTACAACATATTGTCTTTTAATCTGTGTTAGGTGTACCTATACCTAAAATGGAGGGTGAATAAGTTATAACGAATTAATTAACCTCCGTACCTAAAATGCTCAGATATGTCAATTTACTGAAGCAAGGGTGCGTAGTTCATTTGTTTTTATCCTGTATATAATACTTCATCCGTGCTAAGAGGCAGTAAAGCTTTCACTAAAGATAATACATTATATAAATGGCATGATAGTTACATCATCATGATTTTTTTTGTATGTGCCTATCGAAACCGTAATAAACTCCACTGGTAACAGACAAATGGTGCTTTATTTCTACTTAAAATAGGTTTGTTCGTTGCACCTACACTAACTACAATATTGTACACAACAATTTTCTGCACTGCACTGTAACCCTTGTACAATTGTAGACATGCAAATTACGACAATGTTTTGTTTTCCTTTCGATATGTTTTTGTCGCCGATGCCGCTCACTTGAAAATGCCGTCCTTTCGCCCTTTGTACAATTGTAGACATGCAAATTATGACAATGTTTTGTTTTCTTATCGATATGATTTTGTCGCCGATGCCGCCCCCTTGAGAATGCCGCCCTTGAGCGGTGCACACGCTCACTTGCAGCGAGCCTGAGTGTAGGCTTGTGTACAATATTGTAGTTAGTGTAGGTGCAACGAACAAACCTAATGTATCAAGGGAAAAACAAGTAAAATTTACAAATTACATGTTTATACACAGGTATATGTATTTACAGTAGAACCCCGATTATTCGTGGGCGGATTATACGTGGAGCGGTTTATCCGTGCATAAGAGCATTTACTTATCCGTGCGATGAATTATCCGTGGTGAAACGAAAAGTTGATCGTATGCGTAATTTGTACAGCGCTTCTGCGTTGTGCGCAACTCTGATTCGGTGAATTCCCTAAGTATGAATTCGGCAGTAAACGCCCTAGATATACTTATACATACACGTGAAACCAACTTTGTTCCCGTAAAGCGCGTATGTATGTATTAACAACAAGAATGTCAGATATTCGAAAACATAAACGTAACGTGCTAACTATTAAACAAAAACTTGAAATTGTGAAGAAACATAAGAGTGGGGTTAGTGTATCACAGTTAGCAAATAGTTATGACAACAAACTGTGCGCGATATAGTAAAAAACAAAGACAAATTAGAGCAATTTATTTCGAAAGCAGATAGTGAAATATTATTGAGTAATCGCAAAACAACTAAAAATTCTAAATTTCAACAACTTGACTTGAACATGTCCTTGTGGTTTTTACAAAAAAGAGCAGAAGGAATACCTATATCGGGACCACTCTCGTAAAGCCCAATATTTTCATCAGCAGCTTAAAATTGAAGGTGAATTTAGTGCATCAAATGTCTGGCTATATCGGTTCAAGAAGCGACACGGGATACGAGAACTGGCTATTCAAGGGAAACAGTTAAGTGCAAATCCTATTGCAATGGTAGAATTTTGTTATAAATTAGAGAATATCATACTTGAGAATAATTTTACACCTGACCAAATATATAACGCGGATGAGACTGGATTATATTGGAGAGTAATGCCTTCAAGAACTCTCGCGAAAACGAAACAAGTGCTCTTGGTTTCAAGGCAAACAAAGACTGGATAACTGTTGTGTTGTGCTAATGCATCCGGTAGACATAAATTAAAATTAAGTAATTGGTAAATCCAAACGGCCAAGAGCTTTTATAAATACAAATATACAGATCTTCACTTCCAGTGCACTATTAGAATCAACATGCTGGATGGATGAATCGAAACATGTTTCAACACTGGTATTTTCAGAAATTCATTCCCGAAGTTAAACAATTCCTTAGTGAAAATAACTTACCGCCAAAAGCATTACTGCTGCTTGATAATGTGCCTTCACATCCAACGGAGTCCGTTTTAAAGTCAGAGGATGGAAATATTTTTGTTTTACTTTTTCCACCGAATGTAACAGCAGTTGTGCAGCCAATGGATCAAGGGGTCATTGAAGCAATGAAAAGATACTACAGGAAAAACCTCATGTCAAATTTAGTGCAGGAAGATATTGATCTGTTAACATTTTGGAAATGTCTAAATATAAAAGATGCAATTTATGGTATCGCCAGCGCTTGGAATTTAGTGAAAAATATAGCAATAAAGCGAGCATTTTCGAAGGTAATGACTTTAGAGGAGGAAGAAGAGGGGGAGGTGAGACTTGATAAGTTGGAACGCGAGACTAATTTACGAGCAAGGGCTAGTAGTACACATAAATGCAACATAAAATCCTTAAAACACTTAGGAGAAAATGAAATTAATGAATGGTTCAATAGAGAACCTATGAACTTTGTAATTATTCTTTAAATTTAAAGATAATCATGAGAAAAAGACATTTCTTTTATTCCCAGACGAAAAAATATATTTTTTCACCTAGAAATCGGGGAAGAAAGAGGCACGATTACAGCGCTCTCCCAAAACGCGGCGTTTACGTGAACTACAACTTGTGACGTATGAACCCTTGTTTATGTTATCGAAATCAATGGGTTGTCTACTTGCGCCTTGTATTCGGACGATTTCTTTTTACTTAAAAAAATGGTTCACTGCTATGAGGAGAGATGTACCTTTGGCAGAGCAGACTACAGGATATTGTTGTTCTGATAATTTTGATGTAAGTACAAGTACCTAACCTATACGAGTAGTATGGTATTAAAATTAGTGATATTCTATAAGTACATACATTACAATAATATGTATTATCCTGCATGTACACAACGTACTAATTCTATGTATTAATGATTAAAAAAGGATCTTACATTTGTGTTATATTAGTAATGTTATAACCTTATAATCTGGCTTACAAGTTTTATACTGTTTTCTACGTCACCTTGCGTTTTGGTCACGTGACTTCCTCGGGCATCTTTCAACTCAAAAAATCTCGAAAAGCGCAAGTCTTTGAAAAAAAAATGTCTGTTTCATTTACCGGCGATCTCAATCCTTTATAAAATGTTTAATTCCTGTTAACTTTTGACAAATCTAGGTTGTCTATTGTGATAGCTCCGATCAAGGACATCAAACATTTGCAGATGAAGATATTGTGAAGGAAGTTGAAGGGGGACAGTAGTATTATCAGAAGAAGAATATAGCTGTCAGGAAGCTAACAGTTCAGTCAATAGCCATATTACACATTCCCAAGCAAGTGAAGCTATTAATATTGTTATTCGTTATTTTGAAAATCAAGAAAATACTCAAATGGCAGACATTTTACATTTAAGAAAATTAGAAGAGATTATAAAAAAAATGAGAATAATTTGAAAAAGCAAACAAAGATGACAAATTTTTTTTAGAAAATTAGAATAAAATATCATATAATGTAAAATAGATGTATACATATTTTTGTTAATATGTTTATTAAAGTACTAAACTTTGGATTTCAAATATTACTTGCTGTTCCCTTTATTTTTCTATCCGTGATTTTCAATTATCTGTGCTTGGTGCATTCCCAACGACTACGGATAACTGAGGTTCTACTGTATATATTGTAATGTTATAATACATTTTATTCAATGTTTACAATTCCAATTGTCACTTGATAGTTGATCATCCAGCTGTAGGTAATCTAAAAAAAATAAAACGGCACTAAATTAATTTAATATTCATGAATCTACAGGGTCCGGCAAAATAACCTCCCACATTTTAATCATTAATAAAAACGCCATTGTAAATGTTGTTTAAATTTTTTTTTTATTAAATGGAAATGTATAGTTTGCCATTGGTTTTCATTAAGTTTTGAAAATTACAAACTTCAAGTGGCGACTATTGTTTTCGATACACATTCGAAGGTGATTTTTGAACGTTTCCATTACTCGAGCAGTCATTTGAGGCGATATTCCTGCAATTTCTTGACGTATTACTGCTTTTAATTCGTCAATGGTTCGGGGATGATGTTCAAAGGCCTTCGCTTTCAGGTAGTCCCAAAGGAAAAAGTCGCATGGGGCAAGATCGGGTGAACGCGCAGGCCACCCAACGTCTCCACGTAATGAGATTACGTGTCCTGAAAACATCTCCCTTAAAACGTTCATGGACCTTCTGGCCGTATGAGCCGTAGCTCTATCCTGTTGGAACCACACATCCGCATGGTTAAGTTCTCTAAGTTTTGGATCCAAAAAATTACGTAGCATGTCGATATACCGATCGGCGGTTACGGTAACCGTAACGCCTCCCTTTTCAAAAAATAGGGACCCAAATGACCCAACAGCACACCAAACAGTAACGTGTGGGCTGTGAAGTGGCCTTTCATGGAGCTGCTGCGGATTTTCTCGTGCCCAGTAACGAAAATTTTCACACAGCCGGATAAATGGAAATGCTTCGTCACTCGTTATGTTTTTAAGAATATCGTTGCAACATGCTCTACGATTTTCCCAGTCTCCTTCACTCAGCTCTTGTGCGATCATCATTTTGTATGGGTGGAAGTGTAGGTCTGCGTGTAAAATTCTTCGCAGTGAACGATCTGATAAACGCAAAGCAGCGGCATGTTTAGCAGCTGAACGAGTAGGAGATCGCAAGGCATGTGCTACCAACTGAAAACACTAAGCTCCCCATCGCTTCAGTGGCGCGGGCACAGTGGCGGAGCAAAATGTGGGAGATTATTCTGCCGGACCCTGTATAACCAACTATCTGATCTGTGTATTTCTTTAATTCAATTTAATTCTATTTTATAAAATATGTAACATTAACACGATTGCACACATGCAAAGTATTTATTTCTAAATTCATGCATTTAAATCTAATTCAACACTATCAAATGATAGAGGATGCGCAACTCTTCAAGTTGGCGCCATCGCTATTTTCTTCGTATATGTACGAGTCGATGTCATGTTTTGGCTCAGTAGCTATCTGACGCAGAAGGGGTGTGTTGCTCAGCAGAGATCTTATGTTAAGTCCAGCCAATGACAAAGACAGAAAGATGTTAAATGCACCACAAAAATGTCAATCATATTTTATAAGATACTTAATAAATTTTATATCATTTATTTTGTACACAAATATTATAACAAAAGCACACAATTAAATTCTACACACACAAGAAGAAAGACCCAGTTAGGGCCATTTTAAGAAGAAAAAGTAGGTGGTAATTAAAATCAACAACTTTTCGGTAACCCTGTATACAACAAATTTTCGACCGGACGTGCATAAATTAATCCATCATCAACGATCGTTGATTGCCGTGATTGACAGGTGACTATCAAAAGGTATTTCTGAAGAAATTGAGAGACAATTGCGAATCACCTATATAAAAAGCCGTACGAGAGCAACAGACTTCCGCTTTTTGCATTGATCGTCGTACAGAGCGTTTATTTCTACGTAAATTCTTTAAAATTACCCCGGTGCATCATTGGGCCCAAATAATACTATCGAAAAAGTACTTTAAACATCAAAATTTTCACCAAATTTTAATTACCCCTACGAAGAGGACGTCGTCCATCCAAGATCCGTCTAGGCGCGCGAAGACAGAACCTTCCAAAATCACACTCGTAAGATAAGGTAATTTAGTTTTAATTCATTTTAAGGTCAAAATATTTAAGAAAAATATTTTTATTTTTTTTGAAAAATAAAACTTCGTAAATTCGTAAAAAGTCCAAAAATAATATTTGAAAAGTTTTTTTTTTTTTAAGAAATAATTTTTTTTAGTAAATTGAGTTAAAAAGGTAAAATTTATTTATTTTAATTAAACAAATAAAAAAATTTCAAAGTTAATTTTTTTATAGAGAAATTTAGTCCCAACTAAAAGGAAAATTTTCAAAAACTACCAAAAAGGTAATAACTTAGTTGTGGTGATTAGCACGCAATTCTGAACGGTGTAAACAAGTTTTTATAGGTTTATTGAAGAAAATAAAATTCATTTTTTTTGTAAAACATCTTTCTGTCTTGTAAATTTTTTTTTGTAACTTAGAATTTTTTTTTACTTGGGTATTTTGCAACGTACAATAAGCTCTCGTATTCTGTTCTCTACACCTGCTGTAGAGCTAAGAATTCGCGAACCCCTGAGATAATTTTTTTTTGTACTCGCTTATCAAAACCTGTCATTTCACGATTCGATTTGCGTGCGTAAAAAGTCACTTTAAACACGAGTGCGTAAAAGTAAAGTTGGTACTTCCTGGAAATTGATTAATTTAGTGACATTTTAAAATCATAAATCCCTAACCTTAACAATATGGTCATAAACGATAACGTATTTAACAATATGTATTATTATTATAGTTCTCGTACAAAAAATATTTTTTGTACTCGCTTATCAAAACCTGTCATTTCACGATTATTTGCGTGCGTAAAAAGTCACTTTAAGCACGAGTGCGTAAAAGTAAAGTTGGTACTTCCTGGAACTTGATTAATTTAGTGACATTTTAAAATTATAAATCCCTAACCTTAATAATATATGGTCATAAACGATAACGTATTTAACAATATGTATTATTATTATACTTCTCGTACAAAAAATATTTTGTACAAACTTCGTGCGTGAATCATTTCGCGCTTTAAACTGGTCACTCATTCGCGAAATATGATTTCACGCACTTGGTTCGTAAATAACTATTTTAAACCCCAATTTTAATTTAAAGAGTAAAACTCAAATTTTCTCGATTTTATTATAAATCAAATTTCACATTGCAATATGTATAGTTATGTGTATGACTAGTCGCGAAATACCTTTTAGCGTACTGAAAGAAAAATGATTGTCGAGGCTTGCGGCCGAGCAGGATAATTTTGAGGTTGCTAAAAAGTTTTGCAGTCATGGCGTACACAATATTTATCGTTCAATTGCCAAAATTACTTAGCTATACAGGGTGTAGCACGAAGAGCTTTGATTAGAAGTTTTGCAACATAGGCGAAATATAAAATTTTACCACAATACATTGTCGATAGTGCTGATTTTTAATTTAATACAGTGAAATACGTTTAACACGAAAACGCTTAAGAAGAAATATCGCTTAACACGAAATAATAAAGCGGTCTCGAAAAAGTGCTAATGTATTTATATATACTTTTGTAATATCCTTTAACACGAAAATCTTTTAACACGAAAAAATATTTCGGTCCCGTTAGTTTCGTGGTAAACGTATTTCACTGTATTTTTACGAATGATGTACAGTCGAGAGCATGAAATTCAAGACACTAATATGTTAATTGACTACTGTAAATATGCCTTGCATATAGGATTTTATGACATTTGACATTTCTAGTTATAATGGAAAATTACGTGTTTACAGACCTCCAAATTCTCGGTATCAAGAAAAATATATTCAGCAAGATCGATCGAGCGGCAGATTCTCTGTTAGCGTGTGGGAATGGTTAACTTCTGAAGGATTAAGGATATGTCATCAAATTGAAGAACAATTAACGGGACCTGTATACAGAAATTTATTAGAAAATGTAATGCTACCTTCGGTCTTGGAAAGATCCCCAGATGGTAACTTTACTTTTCAACATGATAATTGTCCATGTCATACCGCCAGAACCGTTAAGGAATGGTTGGCTACTCAAAATATTCAAGTTTTGCGGTGGCCTGCGAAGAGTCCAGACTAAAATCCAATTGAAAATGTCTGGGGATATATCGCCAAGACACTATACAGAAATAATTTTCGACATATGAATAGAAACGAGCTTTGGCAAGCTGTTCGAGGTGCTTGACAAGATGCTGCCGAAACTTATGACACAAGAAGCTTAATTCGAACAATGAGGGGACGACTACAATTGGTATTAAATCATAATGGTGTTTCAATAAAATACTGATACAATTGGGTACTTATTTGAACATTAAATTTTTTCAGTATCTTGACATACAATTTTTATGGAATTGTTTATGATTTATGCAGGCATGAAACTGACATATAACCTGAATCTACAAGTGACAGTAAACTACCCGTTTACAATAGTAAATATTTTGACAAATCTGCTATACTATTATTGGCTTAATTGCCTGGGCCGAGAGGAAACAACCTCACAAAAAAACCTAAATCCTAAGGTTGTGGTCGAGCTGATGGGATGCGTGGCTGAATAGAGGATCAGTTCCTATCGACCGACGTTTGGGGCACCGGGCGCACCCCATTGTATAAATTCCTTACCCACGTACCGGGGCACTGCGTCGGGTCGGCCTACTTTTCCCCTTACTCGTGGGACTCTTATGAAACCATATGATAAACCAAATCTAAACCCGGGGACTCTGAAAAGAGACACCCTAGTAAACCTGAAAAGGCACCTACAATGGATGCAAGGGCTGGAGACTCGGGAACCGGGAATCCAAAACCGAGATTTAAACTATCCGGCGCCGAAAGGCGCAAACGTAAAGCTGCAAGGCTAGCCGCTTTGGCCCAACCGGGCAGCATTGCGCCCAAAGCAAAAAAGGCTGCCAGAGAAGTGACTATCGCTAAACCTAGCACCAGCCACGCTGTGACTGCGGGGGTGAAGCAAAACCTCTCTGAGGGCAGCTCACCAAAAGCAGTCACAAAGACAGGTAACCCTGCACCCAAATCTTATAAAGCGGCTTTCACGACAATCCGGATGGCCATTGTGCCTGAGGACTATCCTGAGACTTGCAGGCGGACCTGATCTGTAACTGCTTGCTGTTGGAAATGGATAAGATAGAAGTCGGAGGACCGGAACCAGCGAGGTTCGACACCGTGCGGGTGTGCTGAGGGCAGGCTGCCCAGACACGAGCACGTGCTCGTGGCTTGCGGGCGCTGTCCGAAGCTGTACCCCCTGGGAGAGTGCCAAGTTGAAACTGGTGAGGGAGAAAGACTTGCCAAAACCCGTCAGGGCCATGGCTTGAGTCGCTGGCCCTCCTGTGGTATCCGAAAAGCTTCTGCACCGACGCCAGGTGCAGAATCGCAAGTTGAACACTGGTTCTTGGAGGGTGCTTAGCACCAAGGTTGACCCGAAAGGGCAACAGGTAGTGTTCGCCATGGATGAGAGCCAGCGGAAGAGACAATTAAGGAAACCTACGGTGGCACACTGCGAATCCAATTCTCCCTCGTACCGTTCCGACTTTTGGGACAGAGGAAGAAGGAAGAAGCAGGAACCACTGAGGTTGCAGAGATGGAAACTGCCGAGGCAGGACCATCTACACAGCTGTCTCCGGGGCCTGGTGGGGACGCCGACGCTGAACGGGCTGTGGGTTCCCCACAGTCTGCAGGAACTGCGTGCACCATCACGGACCTCCTGATGGAAGCCCAACTGGTAGACGACCTCCTGCGAACTCCGCCAGGCGTAAGTAAAAACATCGACATAGTTCTCATACAAGAACCGTGGATTGCCAGGAGCAAAGTAAGCGGCTTAGGGATCAGGGGATGGTCTCTGATTTACAGCGACATCCCCAATACCAGAGCCTGCTTGCTTATTGAAACTAACTTAAACTTTCTGATGCTTAGGGATCACTGTTCTAGGGACCTAGCCGCAGTAAAAATCCAGTGGATGGAGGGTACCCGGGCAAGAAACCTAATATTGGGGTCTGCCTACCTCCCGCATGGCCAAAAGGGTCCACCTCCAACTCCAGCAGTGAGAGCACTGGCGGCCTATGCGGGAGAGACAAAACAGGAATTCCTGCTTGGATGTGATGCCAACGCCCACCAGCACAGGCATCAACAAACGAGGTGAGTCACTCTTAAATCACTTCGCTGCAAACGAAATAAGTATACTTAACCTCGGAAATAAGCCGACTTTTGAAACGGCTAGCCGTGCGGAAGTTATCGATATCACCGTCTACACGCTGCGCGAAGTGGGTGGTGCAGTGGCATGTGTCGGATGAGCCGTCTCTCTCTGATCACTGGTATGTAACATTCGATATTGAAATACCACAGTAAGTCACATATCGTATAAAACCCCTAGGAACTGCAATTGGGACGCCTATCGAAAGCGCCTGACTGAGGAACTAAAGCAAGGTCCAAAAAAGATAAGCACCGCTGCCGATATCGAGCTCTTAGCCGATGGCGTGCGGGCTGCTATAAAAACTGCTTACGATGAAAGCTGCCCTACTAAAGTCAAGACAACAAACAGGGATACACCATGGTGGACCAGGGAGTTGTCTGACTTTAGGGAGGCCATCAGAAAACTTACAACAAAGACAAAAGATCTGGATCATGGAATGAATATAGAGCGTCCCTGACCAGATATTCCTGCAGAATAGGGACACTGAACAAGCCAAACGGCGATAAAGCCGAAACAGAAGAGCAGGTTCTCAAACACCTCCTAGAGGTGCACTTTCCCGGCTCTAAGACCATTCAGACCCAGACTGGGGGCGAATGTGCGGAACTGAGCTATGCTCAGATACCTAAATCAAGAGCGCGAAAAGAAGACCTCGCACGAAAAATAATTCAAGTCTCAAAAATTCGATGGGCCATCGAATCCTTTAAACCGTTCAAATCGGCGGGTACCGACGGCATTTTCCCGGCACTGTTACAACAGGGCCTGGAGCCGCTGGTCCCAATTTTATGTACCCTACTAAGGGCTACCTTAGCTACGGATTACGTACCTAATAGCTGGAGAGAGGTTCGGGTGGTCTGCATTCCTAAGCAGGGCAAGGCGCCCTACAAGGAAGCGAAGTCGTACCGGCCCATCAGCCTTACCTCTTTTGTTCTCAAAACTTTAGAGAAGATAATTGATAGCTATCTGAGGGACTCCGTATTGGCAAAGTTGCCTCTAAACGAGAACCAATACGCCTATCAACCTGGAAAATTCTGTGAGCAAGCTATTCATGAGCTTGCCCGGCGAGCAGAAATTGCCTTAAACGACAAAGGCGTTGCGCTAGTCACCTTCCTTGACGCCTTTGACAGGGCGTCCTTTCTGTCGATGGGTAGGGAACTGCAAAGACGTGGAGTCAAGCTAACGGTGACAAGGTGGATCGACGCCAGAAACAGAATGGTTCACGTGTCACAGAACCTCTGCACTATAAAGGCGACCATGGCAGCTGGCTGCCCACAGGGCGGAGTGCTGTCACCCTTGCTATGGTGCCTGGTGGTGGATGGCCTGCTTTCCGATCTTCGGACGGCGGGCTTCCATGCACAGGGCTATACTCGAGAGCGTGATATCCGAGAGGATGCAAGTTGCACTCGGACTCGTAGAAAAGGTGGTGTAAAAAAGAAGGGTTAACTGATAACTCTAGGAAAACGACTAGGGTCGCGTTTACGCGAAGAAGGAAGCTTTTCAGGCTTCAGTGTCCGACCATTTTCGGCTCAAAGATACTCGTATCTTCTGAGGTCAAATACCTGGGGTGACTTTGGACGCCAAATTGACGTACAAACCACACCTAGAACAAGTAAGAAACAAAGCCACGAGAGCTTTTTGGGCCTGTAGAGGAATGTTTGGCAAAACGTGAGGGCTAAAACCTATGATGGTACACTGGCTGTACACGAAAGTTATAGTACCTTTTATAACTTACGCAGCGTTGGTCTGGTGGCACAAAGCTAGTTTGGGCTATGCGGCCAACGCACTCAGTAAAGTCCAGAGAATTGCCTCTCTACGCATCACTGGAGCCATGTCCTCGACACCGACTGCGGCGATGGAGGCGATCCTTGGGCTTCCTCCGCTGCAGCTTGTCCTCTGGTCGGAGGCAGTCCTAGAGGCCTACAGGGCAAAACGTAGTGGACGCAGGGGTTTCTCCGGTTCAGCGAAAACCGAATAATCGCTACCTTTTACCTATCCGAAGATATCTTGTGAAACGTGTGAATGGTAAAAATTTGGTCTATAAATTTACATTATTCTGCTTCTTCTGAACGGAATTTAGCAAATTTGGCTTTATGAGAAACGATTTTCCTTGTGATTCAAACTGTTTAATATTATTTTGTCCATCAGCGCTAGAGGGCCTTAAGGAAATTTAGATACATATGTAAATTCTGTTATTTTCGAAAAGAACAGTGCCTGACATGTTTGGTGGCCCTAAATGTTGAAAACTGTCGTCAAGTCAACCAAGTTGACGGTATCATTATTTTTTTTATTTTCGGACGTCTAAAGAATTTTTTGTTTTTTACGTGCTTGGGTTTTTATCCTATCTATTTCCGTTTATGGAAATATACTACATGTCCAGGAAAGTTTGCAACTAAGGAAAACTTTTTTATGTTCTATTTTTCAGAAAAATGTTATTTTTTATAAAAGTTTGTGCTTTACTTAAAACTCATTTATTCGGTAAAATAAATGGCTTAAATATAGAAATATTTTAATAATTGTTGAATACTTAATAATGAGTCGCGTTAAATTTGACATCCTTCAAAATACATTAGTATGGAAGAACGTTTCGTTGCAAGAAAGAGCAGAGTTAATGCTCATATGTGGCGATAGTTATAAGACACTCATGGTTGGTTTCATAAAGGAATGTTAAATGCTTAATTAGTAAACAATGAGTTAAAATTAACAAATGATTAATTTTAGAAGACGTTTAATAAAATTTACCAACACAATTTAGCAATGTGTTGAGTAACTGTCTGTTAAATTTATTTTGGGCTATTTTGAATGAAAATCAGTGTTGATCTGGTATTGATGGCAACCAGCTTCTAATTTTACTTGTGACTAATGACATTTGTCATTTTAATATTTTGCAATAAAGTGCAAATATCGGTTTTCCTATAAGGAACATATACAGGGTGTTTCAGCGAGACCGTTCATTAGAAGTTTATGGGGTTCTAGCCAAAATATAAATTTAAAAATTCAGAGTTATGTATAGTCGATTATGTTCTCTTCAATGAAAATATTATTAGATTTCTAGCGCTTCCAGTTATACCGGAAGTCATCATCTATTTTGCTATTTTTAAGTAAACACCCTGTAAATTTTTACATATTTGGATTTACCTACTTTTAAGCTTTATAAATACCTTTAGTTTTTTGAATTTGATTCTTCCGTTTTGTAGTTATTCGATTTTTTCTAAAAAAAAATCCTATAGCAGACATTTATTCAAAAAATCAGAGGACACTCGATTTTTCGGATATCAATTTAGAATTCATGACATGCTTAAACAACATGTTGGAGTATATTTTAGCGCCGAGAACGGCTGTCTGCATTGCGTGGTTACTCTACTATGCCACGTTAACTCTTCGAAATTTTGAAGAACCATAACTTAATTTTTTCAGATAGCACCCTCGATATTTTATTACTTAGTCGTCTTCAGCGTCCAATTCTACATCTTTTATGTCCCACATGTCCCATACCTAAAATTGATAGTTTAGGAGATAATTAGAATTTCTGAAAAATACACACATAACTCATCGATACTTATCCAGTGTGCCATGGAAAATAAGCGTTCTCAAAGATTTATTGTCAAAGTCTAACGTCGAAATCACACTTCCTCGTTTGATGCTTGTGAGTTAATAATTATCCGTTAAATGCCTTTACATTATTGCTGTAAAGAGTTGAATTGGACAACAATAACGAAAACAATGTTTACACATACCAAGAAATTCTGAAACTAGAAAGAAATTATAATAATTGTTCAAAATGGTGATCGTTCGCATTCAAGCTCAGTGTTAAACGTAAAGAAACATCCTCAAGTGTTGCTCTTTGTACATCTTGAGAAGAGAGTCTGTCGAATGCTGCTCGCACACATGCTTTTAACTACTCTCTTGTAGTCACCGATGTCTGGCAGACCAGATCTTTGATACGTCCTCAAAGGAACAAGTCCACAGTTGTCATATCTGGAGATATTACAGGCCAATTTCTAACCGCCTTACCCACCTGTCTTCGAACATTGTTATGTTATGAATTTTAATTCTTTATAGCAATAATGTAAAGGTATTTAACGCGTAATTATTAACTCACAAACATCAAACGACTGAGTATGATTTTGACGTTAGACTTTGATAACCAATCTTTGAAAACCCTTTTTTTGCATGGCACACTGGGTAAGTATCGACGAGTTATGTATGCATTTTCAAAAAATCTAATTAT
Organism: Holotrichia oblita; assembly: GCA_023690525.1. Classification (NCBI taxonomy): domain Eukaryota; kingdom Metazoa; phylum Arthropoda; class Insecta; order Coleoptera; family Scarabaeidae; genus Holotrichia; species Holotrichia oblita. The sequence continues at coordinate 131,426,816 of CM043016.1, read as the reverse complement.
CTCCTAAACTATCAATTTTAGGTGTAAGATATGACGGACAAAAAAGCTGTAAAATTGGACGCCGAAGACGACTAAGTAATAAAATATGGAGGGTGCTATTTGAAAAATTAAGTAATGGTTCCTCAAAATTTCGAAGAGTTAACGTGCCATAGTAAAGTAACCCCACAATGTAAACAGCGGTTCTCGGCGCTAAAATATACTCCAACATGTTGTTTAAGTATACTATGAATTCTAAATTGATATCCGAAAAATCGAGTGTTCTCTGATTTTTTGAATAAATGTCTGCTATAGCAATTTTTTTTAGAAATAATCAAATAACTACAAAACGCCCCAATCAAATTGAAAAAACTAAAGGTATTTATAAAGCTTAAAAATAGGTAAATCCAAATATGTAAAAATATACAGGGTGTTCCATTATTATTTTCATTGAAGAGAACATAATCGACTATATATAATTCTGAATTTTCAAATTTATATTTTAGCCAGAACCCTATAAACATCTAATGAATGGTCTCGCCGAGACATCCTGTATGTGTACTGATCCAGGCCATCGAACAATTATACTTAAAAATCGCAACTTTGCATCACAAACAGTTTGAACGTTTATTGAAAAATATCCCTTACGATTTCTAAATAAGGCATTCTGCATTATTCTTACCCGGAGACTTTAAACGAACATGGGTACAATCTATTGCGCCAATTGCATTGGAAAATAAACCAATTTCATAAAATTCTCTTTTAATGGTATTCATGGGTATGTTTCTCTCGGTGGAAAGGGTAAACATTCGAATAGTTTTTCGTCTTTACATCCGTGCGCTGTAAGACGTAGTAACCATAGCAACCGCACGAAAACTTTAAAATAATGTGCAGGTGCCGCACAGCCGCCAGTTAGTCGCGCCAGTTTGCATTGAAAACATGTTCGTATATTTGTTCGATGCGAGAGTTTCAGTATTGCGTATTTAGCTTACAGACTATTATTTACAACTCTCCTGTATAATAATGTACTCCCTCCGTCCGAAAATATGATATACATTTGAATTTTATTTTTGTCCGAAATTATGGTATACATTCATAACTTTAATTGAAATTGAATTATATAAACGACGTTCAATCTAAGTGGGATCTGGCCTTTTCCAGTGCTTCTTTTGAACACATTAAACTAGTTGATAACCGTCCTTCGCGCCGAAGCATAGCCTTATTAATATGAGGAACCTTATATGACTTTCCTCCATCAACCATCACCACCATTCCATGCAGGACTCTAATGTCAGAAGAACATTATCAAGTCTTTCTTCTAATTCAGTGAAGGCGTTTTCGACGGATTGGATCAGTTCGTCAACTGTATTTGGCGAAGCGTTATGTTGCAAAGATTGTATCGAATTAAAAAGCCAAGTTCTAACACATTTAAATCGGGACTTCAGCCTCTGTCCTTTTTTAAATTGCAATAGTTTTTGCAATGTACCGGTACGTCGATGAGTAGTTAATTGCTTGGACTTAGAATTCCTATTCAACTGTTCATTATTCGCATGAATAGCTTCCATTTTTTACAGAGAGCGGGTCCAAAACTGTTTTTCCGCGAATGAAGATTTAAATGTGCTGACGTTTCTGACACTGACAAAATCAAAAACCTGCCATCTATATATCAATAGCTTAACTAGTGCATGAATTTATAAATAAGGACACTTGTCTATAATTTTTTTGATACCTCTCATTAATATTTAATTTATCTTCAAATGTATACGATATTTTCGGACGGAGGGAGTATCATGTAATAAATTTATGGCAACTTGTTTGTTTCAAAATATATTCTCGGTATATTTTGAAACAAATTGAAGTTTCCATAAATTTATTACATGATTATATAAAAATCATGTTATATATAAAATTCAAGCTACGCGCCATTTCTTATGCTAGTTCGTCGGCTTTACACCAAGTCGCCACCATACCAAATGTCCTACCCCCTCCACGAGAGAAACACCTCTATATTCTTCTCTATGATGGTATTTATGATCCTGCAAAAAAAATTCATTTCTTAGATTTTATTCATACAATATGGTTTATAATTATAAATACTTACATGTACAATTTAAATCACACGTTACACATATATTTTGTAATAGTTGTTAACTTTACTTACGTTTTTTAAAGCAATGCAAAAATTTGACAGAGGTTATTACTTCTGCTAAATTAGCACTTGATTTAACAGGATGTTATATTTAGCAGTTGTTGATGAAACGCAAAATTGGAATTTAACAAAGTGCTAAAATTTAGTACCTTTGTTAAAATGTAACATCCCAAGTAGCAAATTTTGGTGTAAATACGGTTGTAACACCGTAATACGACAGGTTGTGCAACGAGTTTGGTTACAATTTGGTGTAAAAGTCGTTGCGCACACCTCTCACGCACGTGCCAACAACTGTATTTGCTACAGGATTTTTGTAACCGGTTACATTTATCCGTAGGTATTTGACACTTTTCCCAAAGCAGTGCACAATACGTTGCAGACACGGTATTTGCCTACGTTATTATAACGTTGCTGATACTTTCCCTAAACGTTGTTATTGTTACGTAGTATCAACTATATTCAGACGTTTCTATTTACTCGTGTTGGGACGTGTACGCATCTTTAAAATAATCATTTGAAAATTCGTACTTTTTCCACATCCACGGAATTACTAGTTCAACCTTTTGTTGTTATACTATTCTGCTATACATATCTGTATATTTAACTTGACCTAATCAAACGCACTTAAAAAAATGATATGTATATGTAGACATAGATCTATATTTCAGTTTTTATCTCTTTAAACTACATACAACATAAAGATTAGAATAAACCAAGGTATAAAACACTTAGACATTATATAAAGGTATAAAAGATTTAACTGCCCACAGAATTAATATGTTTCCAAATTCTAGAAATGATTATCACATTGGGAAATCACTGACCATAGCATAAACAACATAATTACCCCACTCTAGCCGAGGTACCACTGCGCAAGAAGAACACTGCGGTCTAGACCAGGAAAGGTCGAAAATAAATCTCCCGACCGACCTGTCGTGTCGTGGCTAACAGTCTGCACCAGGAGACACGGCGCCGGTCGCATTGTGAAGGATACCACAAATACGACTGATAGAACGTTCCCTTCGGGGGTCGGGTGCCTAGGCTTAATTGCACGGGCCGACAGGAGACAACCTCATCGTCAAACCTAAATCCTAAGGTGGCGGACTAGGCCGACAGGATGCGTGGCTGGATAGTAGACCACTTCCAACTAGTCCAACCATGGGGCACCAGGCGCACCCCATTGGATTAAAGCCTTACTTCAATAATGCGGGGCTCTGCTGGCGCGAACCAATATTTCCCCAGCTACTCGTGCGATCAATTATGGACGATCAAAACACAGTACCTAACACTTAAAAAACCCTTTCCCAAAGCTGAAAAAAAAAACGCTAAAGATGGACCAAAAGCTGAAAAGCCCGGGCCATCTAAGCTGCCTAAGACCAACCTGAAGGTAGGCTCCGTCGAAGACGTGGACTTAATGTCTGACGACGAGATCCTAACAACTCGACTGTCGGGAATATCCAGGGCCAAAGTGCAAAAACTGGTGAAGCAGCACAAAAAGTCCAAGAGGACGCTACTAAGGCGCAACCACAATCCAAGAAGGTAAATCGAGAGTCGCGGAAGGCCAAGCGGGTAAACAAAGTACCGGAGGGTACCCCGGTCGGAAGATAATACCCCACCCAGTGCGCCGAAGAGCAAAAAACCGAAAACAGAGGGCTCGACCTGCAAAGAGGCAGTCTCTTTGGTGAAAGTGGCAGTAGTCAGCGATGGCTAGTCTGCTAACCACATGGAGCCGGACAAGCATAGAGAAGTCCAGAACGCCTTAATGGCTGCCTACGATGCTATTACGGAAGAAGGACCTCAAGTGCGTTGCGTAAGATGTACACATCGACCGGGCCATCTTATCGTGACCTGTGCTGATGAGGACAGCGCCCAATGGCTCAAAGAAGTTGTTCCTGCTCTCAGATCTTGGGAGGGCGCAGCCAAGCTCTGGAGGGCGGGAACATTCCAAGGCCGTGGATATGCACTACTTTTGTGTCTGATGAAGAGGTCCAAAAGCTACCGGCGGAAAGGGTACTAAGCCGATTAAGGGTAAGTAACCGAGGCCTTAACACTAAACTTTGGACCGTTTGAAACTCAATCAAAGGGGACAAAGGAACAGTGTGGACCTTATCCACAAACAGAGAGTCGGCGGGAGAGCTTAAGAAGCTAGACTTGCAAACGTACTTTGGCTTAGAAAAATTAAGATTCCGGGTCAAGGAAGGGCAGACTGGTTTACAGGATACAGGCGAAGAAAGCGCCACTAGCGTGAAGGAGCCATCCGAACCGAAAGGCACAGTGACCACCGGGGAGAAGGCCCCTTCTGACGACCCCAGCCCGGAAAGCCAGTCTTCCGAGAGCGGCATTAGCCCCTTCAAAAGGTATTCTGCCTCTGTGGGGGCTGTTCCAGTGGAGAAGGATGAGGCTGCCGGGGAAGCGGCCGTCGAGGAACCCTCTTCATAAAAATGAAGAGGGAGATCCAGGTATGCAGGCGAACCTACAGCATGCAAAAGCTGCCTCAGCAACGCTTGTTAGGAGGTTCGACAATGAAAGTCTAGACGGAGCATTACTGCAGGAGCCATGGCTTATAAAAGGAAAAGTTGCGGGTCTAACACCACAACAAGGTAAGGTACTATACAACCCAAGGTCAGTAAGGCCAAGAGCTTGTATACTACACAGCTCAAGGGTGACATGTACACTAATCCGGGTGCTCTGTACCGACTACGTGGTTACAGGTATCCTTACTGCCAAGACCGAGGAAGGGACTAGAAGCTGAATTATCTGCTCAGCCTACTTCCCCGGGGAGCACAAGGAGTGCCCACCCTCCTAAGCAGCTTAGTCGCATATGGAGAGAAAAGAGGCCTCCAAGTAACAATAGGATGCAAAGCAAACGGACACCACACAGCATGGGTGAGCACGAACACCAACGCACGAGGTGAGTCATTTATGCAATTCATTTTTCAGAGAGGTTAGAAGTAGCCAATATAGGCAGGGAAGTCACATTCGTCACAAGAGCACGCGCAGAAGTGCTAGATGTTACGCTATGCTCGTGCAAGGTGGTAGATACCATAAAAAGATGTATCGGAATAACCATCGTGTTCGGATCACCGACACATAAGATTCAACCTGAACGTCAGTCTCACCGAGGTCAAGTACAGAAACCTTAGAGAGACAAACTGGCAAGGATATGTAACGTCCCTCATCGGGATGTCTCTCGAGGGGGGTACAGACCAAGTGCACGAAGCTATTACAGCAGCATACAAGGAAAACTGCCCAGAAAGAACGAGGCGGTACAAGGGCGCCAAGACAGTGTGCTGGAATAGGAACCTAGAGCAACTATATATGAGCCGCGGTCCGTAGAGGCTATTTGACAAAACCAAATCCTACCACATATACAAAAAAATTCTGTAAGGAGCTGCACGATACCACCGCATGCTCGCACATCCACAAAGTCTTAGCCAAAGAGGGTAGCACTGCAACGGAAGTAGGTTTCATCAAAAGAACGGATGAAATCTACACAAGCACTCATAAAGAGAGCATTGAAGAACTGATAAAGGTTCACTTTCCGTTCGCTAAAATCTTGAAGGGTACCGTCAAACGGTGTAAAGCGGATCAAAAATTGAAGTTTATCGATGGTTTCATGGTGTAGAGTATGTACTAAAATTCTGCAAAAGAAATATTTGATTCTTACATTTTTACTTTGTAAGATACATAAAATAATTTTTATCTATGACGTACGTACGCGTTTTATTTTTTGGTCGAATTGTGATCCGCTTTACCCCTTAAGATGGGGTAAAAGAGATCAGTCCTAGTTGAAATTTTGCTTATTTTAAACAGTTAAATACGAAATAAACAGCATTCTTTTGTAAACGTGCATAAAAATAGAACAATCTTTAAATAACAGTAGTTATATACTAATATACATAGGAAAACCCCACTCGGCACAAATTAAAAGAGCTTCGACCAATCTCGCCTCCTCCAAAGGTCCAAGGACTGGCGGTCTACCGTAAGCCAAATGATTGTTGTTCTTCACCCATCGATTTAGTGTCGTATAAGGAACTGCGTACTGTTCAGAGGCTTGTCTTATGCTCAGAGTTCCTCGGCGAACCGATGATACTGCCCTGTTGAGGTACTCTGGATCATCGTTTCTATTTCCACGTGGTTCCAACTTTTTACGATAGTTTCGAGGCATACTGTTGCGACTAAACGATTAAAAAGATCACATATTAATATTCTGATCCACTTTATCCCAGCAAGTTACATTTTTTTAAAACATATTCAAAAACTACACCAAAAATTTGCCTTAAATAAAATTTGAGGTTATGACTGTGTTGCGAAAGCTGTTACACAGATATATGTATTTCGTATATTCATAGCTTTTTTGGCTTCTAGAGTACAACAGTTTGTTTTCGCAGTTTGCAGAATACGTAAAATTTACTCTAAATTTCAATAATTATTTAGAAAATACTTACCCGGTCTACAACACTTCAACTACTGACAAAGCAATGTCTACGATCTCAGCTATAGATAAGCCACCAGTGCACGCGTCGGTAAGGAATGGCAGCTGCGTCACGATTTTATTGATATGCAGGTGCGCATGTGATCCGCTTTACTCTGTATGATCCGCTTTACTCTGTATGATCCGCTTTACCCCGTTTGACGGTACTCACGAGCCGGCCGAACCAGACCAAAGTCCAGACAGGCCAAAACGAGATGACTGGAGGCTGGCCACAGAGATCATGAGACCCGCAAGAATTAAGTGGGCAGTGAACAGATTTGCGCCATTCAAATCCGCGGGCACAGACGAGATATTTCCGGCCCTACTTCACAAAGGGATGGAGATACTGATATCACAACTCACAAAAATCTTCAAAGCTTGCATAGCCTGGGGATGTGGGTTCCAAAGTCATGGCAAAAGGCCAGGGTAGTGTATCTACCTAAGGTGGGTAAGATGCCCCATCAAACGGCAAAGTCATACAGACCAATAAGCCTTGGACAGGTGCAGGAGGTTATGTGGAAAAAACTGAGGCCTTAGCCCCAAAATGACTCTGTGGCTATATACCAGGGTAATTAGACCCATGATAGCATACGGAGCAATAGCATGGTGGCCAAAGGTGCGACAAGCGGGGGCGGCCAAAACGCTGGGCTGCGTACAAGGACTGGCGTGTCTGTGCGCCACAGGGGCAATGATATCGACCTCCACCGCCGCAATGGAAGTGACTCTAAACCTGCCACCGCTACAAATCTTTATACAAGGAAGCGCTAGATCTGCAGCTTACAGACTCATGCACAGTCAAGCACCGATAAGTAAATCGCACGGTGCCGAATATCAAAAATTACTGGATGAACTCAAGGCGGCGCCCCTAACGTGAACAACAAGCGACGACATGGTTCAAAAATTCAACCTAGATAGGAAATAGTAGGTTATATAATACCCGAGAAGAAGAACTGGGTATATGGCTCTCCCAGTAAGAGCGGATTCAAATTGATACACTGACGGCTCTAAAACTGACTACGGCCTAGGAGCTGGCATTTACGAAAAGAAGCCTGGCAAGGTCCTTTCATTGAACTTCAGCAAGGACTCGACGATTTTCCAGGCTGAGGTTGCAGCGATTCATCACTGTGCCAGAGAAGTAGATAGATGAACCGAACCAAGTAAAAGCGTCGCTATTTATTCTGACAGTCAAGCAGCACTTAAAGCGATCAGTTCCGCAAGTGCTGACTCAAAGCTGATCTGGAACTGCGTAAGAGCCCTAAATGAGGTGGGCATCCAAAGGAAAATAACTTTGGCCTGGGTTCCCAGGCACACGGGGGTGAAGGGAAAGCGATGCCAGATCTCACCATTTATCGAGTTTGTTGCCAGTCTCAGGATCTGATGATAAGAGCCATCTATCTCACGATTTTATTAAAATATTAATATTTAACAATTTTACAATAATTAAAGATATATGGAAATGCTTTGTAAACTTAAACTTACATATCTACACTAATTATAGATAACTGAACAATTTACAAATTGGTATATTATAATAATAGGTATAATAAAAACACGCTTGCAATAAAATTGCGTACGCTTTATTATAGATAACGCATGTTCGAATCCAGAGATATTGTGAAGAATGCCTTTTATTTAGAATATGACTTCTTCCAATTATTTAGAATGACAAAAAGCTTATTTTACATGTTACATACGTCTTCGACTACAATAGGGTTAAACAAGAGTAGCAAATGCGCAAGCAGAGTCAGAGAGTGCTTAAACACAGTTGAACGCGGTTATCCGCGTGACGTCACCTTTACGTCGCATGTTATTTTTTAAACACGAATGAAAACGTTTGAACTAATTTTGGGTCCAACCAGTTATTTCCAAATATCAGTTGCAACTGTTTCTGTTATAAAAAAATAACAGTTAAAAATAACAGATAACTGTTATTTCCGATATTTTTTACGCATAATGAGGTCCTTTTGATAAAATATCCAGTAATCATATATTAATTGTCGGGAATACATTCCGAGGATCAAAAAGAATGAATGAATGTTCTCCAAAAGTGGACGACTAATTTCTGACCGTAGAAACCGTATATCCAGTTCCAAAAAGTTAAGCAAATTTTGTTTATAAATCAAAATGGAACACTAAACAATTAAACGCACTTAACACCAAACAAGTTTTAACTAAAAACACCGACGCGTTTCAACAGCATGACTTATTTTTATAGGTCATGTGTAATGAATTGTGACAATGACCCTATACCGTATTCGTCATTGTTTTCGTTAATCGGAAATTAATGATGCATATCGGATTGACCGTGCATAACATTTACGTTATCTGTTTTTGTAGATTTTATTTTAATTTAGTTTTATTATCGCCTTGATAATGACAGCATTGCTGTTGAAACGCGTCGGTGTTTTTAGTTAAAACTTGTTTGGTGTTAAGTGCGTTTAATTGTTTAGTGTTCTACTTTTGCACCAAGAGATCCAGTGAAGAACAATCAAAATGGAAATTAATAAGAATTTAAAAATGTAGTATAATCTATCTTATTTTCTTAGATTTTTGAAATATTATTTATTTTTAATAGTTATAATTTATCTGTTTTTATATCGATAAAAAATCGCTTTGAAGAATATTAGTTTGAAGTTTGAAGGGTTTTATTTTAATGTAAAATACCCGTTGAAAAACTTCGCACCGCCGCGCCGCAGCGTTTTTATATTTGTTGTGATACGAGAGACATGAGCAACAGAGCAACATAAAGCAGTTGCGTCACAGTTGCGTCGCCGTTATTTTTGCACGAAACGAAGCCACGAAGCTGTTAATTCTCGTTGTTAATCGATGACTCATCATAGCAGCAACGGAAAGTTGGGCTATTATTTTTCTTCAACCTGTTATTTTTCCAACCTCTTATTTTTGTAGAAGCATAACCGTTGCACACTGTTATGAGTATACAACAGTTGCAAAATAACAGATCGTTAAATAACAACCTATCACTAGTTTGAACCGTTTTGATCGCTAGAAAACGCCTCATGCCCATCTCATGCCATAGGTTATATGTACATACAACATACATGTGTTAATTTTTGATTGTTTTTGATCTAATCCAATTCGAACATAACCTAACTAACTTAACGTCTTGTGTGCATGATGGCATTTAGCCAACAAAATATATTTTGTTAATAATAATAATAATAGTTAACAATGAGCAATAACACAAATTTTGAAGAGAAGAAGAAATCTCACAGAGAGCGGCATTCAGGTATCCATACATATTTTTAGAAATACAGAATTTACTATAAAATATTTCCACGTTAGGTCGCAAAGCAGATAAAAAAAAAGTGAAGAAAAATGGCAAATCTATTCAGGAACTTACTGATCAAAGAAGAAATCCAAAGGCTTTTGCGTTCAATTCAGTAATTGGTGCAGAGCGAAGGTTCCGGAGAAAACAAGATATAGAAACAAAAAAGCAGCATGTCCCATTTGTTGATAGAACTCCTATTGAACCACCACCTATACTAATAGCAGTAGTAGGCCCTCCAAAAGTAGGAAAAACTACTTTAATAAATAACCTAATCAAATTATTTTCTAAATCTCCATTGTTGGATATTAAGGGGCCAGTTACAATAGTTACTGGGAAAAAAAGGCGAATAACATTGATTGAATGTAATAATGATATTAATTCCATGATTGATTTAGCAAAAGTGGCTGATCTTGCTTTGTTACTATGCGATGCTAGTTTTGGCTTTGAAATGGAAATTTTTGAGTTTCTTAATATTTGTCAGATACATGGTATGCCTCGAATAATGGGTATATTAACACATTTGGATATGATAAAAAATAGTAAAACATTAAAAAATACCAAGAAAATGTTAAAACATCGGTTTTGGACTGAGGTTTATCCCGGTGCAAAGTTATTTTATTTATCAGGCCTATTACATGGTGAATACCTACGAAATGAAATTAAGAATTTAGGTAGATTTATTTCTATTATGAAATTTAGGCCTCTAACATGGAGAATGACTCATAGTTATCTACTTGCTGATAGATATGAAGATTTAACAAATTTAGAATCAATTCGACAGAACTCAAAATGCGATAGACATATTTCTATATATGGTTATGTACGTGGTGTTCCTCTCAACAAAAATTCCAGTGTTCATATAGCTGGCTTTGGAGACATTAAAATTCATGATATTTCCTATTTACCTGATCCTTGCCCTTTACCAGAAACTGTGAAAAAGAGAGCTTTAATTGAAAAAGAAAAATTAATATATGCACCATTCTCTGGAGTTGGAGGTATTGTTTATGATAAAGATGCTGTTTATGTAGAATTAGGTGGTTCACATAGCCATAAAAAGAGAGATAATGATGAAGCCAATAATATTGTAACAAATTTAATAGAAACAAAGGAAGCATTGGATGTGAAAATGCAGCATTCAGAACTTCAGTTATTTACAGGAGGAAAGAAACTGACTGCAGATGATATTAGTGGTGATTCAAGCCCATATGACAGTGATGCAGAGGACAATATTCAGGAACATTCTAACATAACAGAGCTTAACGATGACGTAGGTTTAAATAAAGAACTCAACAAGCTTAGAAAAGATCATACACATACAGAAATTGAATGTGACGGTCGTATAAGAAGAAAGGTAATATTTAATGATAGTAAGATGGACACTGATAATGAAGAACAATTTGTTGAAAAAGATTCAAGTTATTCTACCACTAAAACACAGAATGAAATCATCCACTCAAAAGTTTCTGATATCTTAAAATCATTAGAAGAGTCAAATAATAAAACTTCAATAGTAACTAGCAAAACTGAGCAGAAGGAACTCCAGCAAACTGATGATAGGTATGTTTCGGAGGAAACTGATGAAGAACTAAATAACGATGATTACTTGGATAACTATGAAAGTGGTGATAGTGACTCTGAAACAAATGAAAATTCTGACAAAACAGATGCAAAAACAGAAGAATCGTTAAGTGATAGTACTGATGAAGATATGGCTCTTAAATGGAAAGAAAATTTAAGAAACAGAGCACAAGAAGCATATCTAGCACGGTTGAATACGAAGAAAAACATAATGCGATTAGTATATGGTAAGAATTTTATATCTATATCACTTATAGATTAAAATGGAATGTAACTGTTTTTAAATTTTAATTTTTCTTGGCAATATAAATGTGATTGTATCATACTGGGTAAAATTGTGAAATCATTAAAATATCTCATAAGTATGGTCTAAATCGAGTATCTATTATTTTAAGGTCTCTATCAGATATCTAACTTCGTATAACAAATTTTATTAATTAAAACTAAAAATCTCTTAAGAAATGATAAATTAAGAATTTATGATTAAGAGGCCCGACTACCGTTTGACAGTTGGCGATGTTGCCACAGTTAAATTTTTTCATAACATAATGTTTTTATAATTTATTTAAAACGTATTTTAAAATCGGGCTTCATACACACATGTGTAGACGTATTTTGAATGCTCATAGCAAATTTCAGTAATTAAAAAGTAAAAAGTAGCCATGCTTTTGGACGCTCTTTAACGAGGATATTACTTGATGAACAGGGATCGTAATTGGCATAGGTAGTACAACTTCTGTTTGTTTCATGTGTTGGAATTAGTGTTGGTATATTTATACATGGGGGACATGTATATAATTGTTTGTATATTATACTGATGTAGAGGTTGAGTAGAACAGCTTTAGCTGGACTCCGCCTCTGTAATAAAGTCCATTATTATTATTATTATATTATAAATCAAAAAATTAATAAAGTAATCTCGATTCCCGTATCAAGGTAACGGCCTGTAACGGGAAAAGAGATTGTGAAGTTAATACCGAATATTAATAGACAAAATTGTATATGTAGATGTAAAACATTTGTAGAAATATGTGTATGAAGCGCAATTTTCAAATTATATTGAAATAAAATCAAGCAAACGATTTATAGAATTATGTAGATATGGCATCGCTGTAAAATAATCAGCTGGTAGACGACCCTCTTAATCTAGAAATTATACTTAGTAAAAAATCAAAATTTAATTTAAATTTCATGTCAAATTATTCACAAAAACTCAATTTAGAAAAACATTACATGATGTTGGCACTGGGACGTATTAGTTGGAATAAAATATACTGTTAAAGAAACAATACAATGATTGTTTAGGGAATAGATTAGGGCTGCGAATTTTAACCAGTTACAATCCGGTTAGTATTTATTCACAAATTCTTGACTGGTCCACAAGCCATGGTTAAATCTCGCTGTTTAACCATCGCTTCTTGATGAGAGTGTTCTGTTATTTAGCACATTGATGATGCCTGTCTGTGTTCTATAAACCTAGCTATCATGTAATATACAGAATTCCATGTTGTTTTTACGTGTTGCATGAGTTTTGAGTGTTTAGGTAGCTGAAGTTAAGTTTGTACATCTTTAAGACCATTAGTAGTGACTGTAGAATGCGTGAAATGACTCACGATTGTACTGCATTTGATTAAAATTGATTTAATGTTATCCACTTCCAAAGGTTTATTTATTGGTAACTGCAAGATATATGCAACGTATTGTGGTACCAAATCCGACTCTCAGAGGGCGACCACGCTATTATCAGCGTTATCACTTAGTACTGCAACAATCTTGATTTGTATTACCCAAGTACATATTAGTATTTTTTATTATATTTTTTAGATTATGATTGATATGCCGTTTACTAATATAGTAGTTAATACATATGATTTTGATTCCCAATTATTCGAAACAGCATGTAGTGTAACAGTAATATTTGAGTCTTGTTTCTTGCCGTCCAGCAATCAGTATTTAATGTCACATTAGTGAACACCTTACATTTTTTTATTCTTTTCATTTCTAGAGCATACAGTAACTGTAGTTGGAATATATAGTTTTGCGAGAAGATCTAGTACTTGTTGGTGCTAAAGTATGTAATAAAGATATAACTCTAGATCCTTCTACAAAAGATATTGGTAGCATGTTAGTAGATATCATTTTAATTCTTTTTGCAATTAACAGATACCTAATATGTTCTAAAATACAGATTTCTTACAAAATCTATGAAAATCAAATTACTCAGATGGATGTTGTACTTTCAAATGATACCATAATGAACTTGTATGCCCCGAATATTTAAATATTCTGCATTCTTTGCGCTTTCATCATTTCATTTTGTATGGAATAGTTTCATATCTTACTTTAAGAGTCCATTGCCCTTTTTGCTTGCATGAACATATGAAGTTAACTAAATTTTTAAAATAAAATATTTCTTTATTTAAAAGAAAAGAAAAACGTGGAGTTGTTTGTGTGCGTTTTATTTAGTTTAATACAAGTGTATCAAGAATCAATGATAAATATTGGTAACGTTAATGTTGCGTGGGCAGTGGGACTACACACAACGTTGAACACGCAATGATTTCCAGACAAAATTGACCGTAACTTCTGAAATACTCTGTATAACTCAATGAAATCTTATATCGAAGGAATGAGGAAGATTTGCTTAATCTAAATTTGAGATAATATACATTTAAGAAAATGTATGTTTGGTTCAACCTGGCAATATGAAACACCATGTACCATCTTTGGCAAATTAAATACGAATTTTTCAGCGAGGAATTTCCATTTACTAAATAAAGGCTATACTTTAAAGCAAATTTAATTTCTCTAAAAGAGAGTAGTGATGAACTTCTTTCGAGTAATTAAATTCACTTTAAAGCAAAGCCTTTATTTACAAAATCAACATTCCCCGATAAAAAATCGCATTTAATTTGTCAAAGATGGTACATATATATGAAAATAATTTTAAAAGATGTAGCTTAAGACTGTCTATGATTTTTTTACATAACGTTTTTTGATATTTTCAATACTAATGGATATATTGAGCTTTGACGCACTAATTGTGTCGATTGAAAATTGTAGTTTTAGATTAGAATAAGTGTCAGTTAATATAATGTCAAAATTATTGTATTACGTCAGGCTATATGGCAGAATATATTATTATTATTATTAATATAAAAAAAAATTATATATAATATAAAAAATATAAATAATAATAATAATATAATATAAATAATAAATCTAAATTATATAACGGGTCGATGGCCGCAGTGGTTAGGCGGCTGACTATTGTTGTGAGAGGACGATAGGTGCCGGGGTTCAATTCTCTGGAGGGACGGTGACATTTTTTCAGAGAGTTTAATCCCGGATCGACTTGCCATTCGCTGTTGGGAGCAAAGTGATTAACAGCGCGGCATCATAAAAGGCGATATGATGCTGTCACAAAGCCATTTAAACACAACTTACACACACTAAACTACACCGCAAGAGTTGCAGTGATAGCCAGACAAGTAATACAGCTTACGGAGTCACTGCAACTAAGCACCCACCACACATTAAAAAAAAATTATTATTATTATTATAATATTAATACCTCACCCTGTATATACTATTTGTATATCATTTCTCAAAGCGAACAGCTTTAGGTCTTATTTGATATTATTTATGTTTTTACTTGTGTTTAATACAGCGATCTAGGTTTCCTGAATTGTTGAACGCAATCAAATTAAACTCACTGCAAGTTTTAGTCTTACTTTACTCTCAAACCTCGCAGTTCGTGAATATATAGAAGAATATGTTGATTCAAATATTTTTAACGAATCACATTTTCGCAAAAACGCGTACGTGAGAATTTTACGCACTGTACAGTAGATATAAGATGGTTAACCTCTCGATCAAACCAGTCAAGCCGGTTAGCCGATCAAGACGGTTAACCGATCAAGACAGTTACCCAATTAAGGCGGTTTACCGGTCAAGGCGGTTAACTAGTTCAACTAACCAATAGCCTAGAAAGATTATAACATTATAGTCGTACATTAGCAAGCATGGCCTGGGTAATATTTCGTATAGCGTTCACTATCTTTACTTGCAACTCTTTCAGGTTTTGTGGTCGTTCAAGGGAATGCTTACAAGTAATTTCCTTCATATGACTTCACAGGAAAAAATCATTGGAACCTAAAATCTGGAGATTTTGGTACACATCTTGATGAAATAACGCGATCGACAAAAATATTATTTAAATAGGTTTAAACAGCTCTCCTGTTAAGTGCTAGAGAACCGTCTTGCTGGAACGATATCTCCTCGAAGTTGCCTCGCAGATTATGTATAGTTGGAATTATTTTGTAACAAATGCAAATATTTGCCCTCGGTTAGATTACAGTTAATAAATATCGGACGAATGGCGAACTCTCCGAGAGTACTTACCTATACATTCCATTTTAGGAGATATTATGTGCGTAAGGGCAAGCGCAAATGCATATTTTCACTTCACCATTAATGGACCATCGTCGGATTATGTGTGATTCGTCTGTGAATGATGATTTATCAAATTTACATGTCCGTTACATGTTTTTTCCCACTATTTACTAGTTGTAATTCCTATTGTACTACAGGGTGCGGCAAAAAGATCTGTCGGTTGTAAGGTAAAAAAAAAACATACAAATGAAAAGCGATTAAAATTGTTTTATTGCTTATTACAGAAAGGAGTACATATAAATTAATGAAAATGAAATCAGAACAACCAATTTCGTCCGTTTAAGATCTGAAGATAACGGCCTTTAAATGACAACAAGCATTTTTTCAGTCTTGCACTGAAGTTGTTGAGCACCTTGTCTAGTAATGATGAAGACAGGTTGGCGATTTCTTGGCTTATGGCTTCTTTTAGTTCGAACAGTGTATGGGGTCTGCTTGTATAAACTCTTGCTTTAAGGAATTCCCATTAAAAAAGTCACAAATGCTAAGGTCTGGGGAGCTAGCTGGCCATACGATGTCTTCTAAACGCGAGATGACTTGGCCTCGAAACTTGCTTTTTAAAAACCCAATCACGTCATTGGCCCAATGACACGACTTTTCTTTACACCAGCGGTCAGACATGTGTAAAGCAGCAGCTTATTTACGGGCCGACCGCCGAGGACTGGTTTTCACACCTTCTCTTACTCGATCGATATTCTGTGGCGTTGGGACTGACCTTGGCGGGCGTTTTAAGGTTGAACCGGTAGTTCTGAAGTTACTCACCCATAGCAGGACTGTATTCCGAGTTGGGACTCTCCCTCTTGGACCCACATTAAAACGTCTACGGAACTGCCGCTGAACAGCAACACAGGAATCGCCAGTTTTAAAAAACGTCTCGACAACAAACGCACAGTGCTCAGCCTACCACAGCTCCATGATTATTAATAATGTCTACGTGTGGGTTGTGAGATGCACCTATCTCTACCACGCCCCACCACCTACTCAGATCTAAAACGGACGAAATCGGTTGTTCTGATGTCATTTTCATTATTCAGCATGTATTCCCTTCTGTAATAAGCAATAAAACAATTTTTATCACTTTTCATTTTTATGTTGTTTTTACTTTAAAACCGTCAGATCTTTTTGCCACACACTGTACATCCTACATTAGCATTACCAACGATTTCACGTGATGAACACGAATCCTTAATTTGTAGAGTACTGCTTAATAGTTCCTGCGCTCTCGCTCATTTAATAAATGAGATACTCTATTATCATTATTCGTAGGTTTGCATGTTCTACAAGTTTATGACAATCTGATAGTTAAATGTATGTATTATATTTAGAATTGTACGGTGTGTTAGAATAGGACGACTTTTGTCTGTGAAGATGAAGCGTCCAACTACATCAGGAATAGAATTTGCGCAATATGTACTACTATTGAATTATATGATTTTTTCTCGAGTTTATATAATCGTAGAGAGAGATTGTCCAGAGCAGAGTAGAAGAACTATTTCATATTTTAACGGTCAAAACCGTTAATATTTTAAACGTCAGTTGAAATGCATAAACAGATCCATTGGTAGCAAACCTTTGCTAACTTTTACCATAGATAATATATACATTTCATTCTCTATACATTTCATTCTCTATAGATTGGACACTTCTAATAAAATTTTGTTGGCGTGTTTCTGCGCCATCTCGTGAAATGTGTTAAATTTAAAACAGACCATACTGGGGCACGAAAAGCTTGTTTATTATTGAAAATTGAATTTCTAATTTTTAAACTAAAAAACAAAGCGCCTTTATATAGTTTCTGAATATTGTCCTATATATTCCAAAATATTTTTACAAAAATGTTATTTTCGTGGAACACGACGAAATAAAATTTCATTCCCTAACGCTTCTCGTGAAGTTTCAATTCGGATGATATATGTCACGTATACCTGTAATATCGAAACCGAAGGTTAGGTAATTTATAAAAATGATCTCGAAAGATATTCAAGTTTTAACAATCTCGGAAAGCCACTAAGGGAGTACTATTAGAATGTAGATCTAAACCATAACAGAATATAATAACACATCTTGTATTTACCTATTAATTGGATGTTGTATACTACACTCTCCTTGGCGAAGTATATTGTATCTGGTGTTATCGCCTTGAAAACATTAAACATTTCTTGTACTGCTTCAATTTGTATGGGATAATGCGATATGAAAATAAAGTGTCACTGGTTTATATCAAAACTAGTATGTCAGCTCTTGTCAATTTAATAGGTTAAGACTTGTAAGTATACTGCTTGATACACCGTCATTTTTGTTCTTGTTGTTATCTCTTTTTTATTCAAAAAGTTTTTGTAGAGTGCATAATCCTTCAACTTATATTATATCTTCTCCAAGAATATCACAAAAATTACCATATTCTACTACCTAATACTGTTTTTAAAGACGCTTGTGATCAACAAACTTCAAAACACATGTTACCATTACAAAAGTCATATTGTTGGAGGAAGCGAAACACCAAAACGATTATATCACGTCGTCAAGAGTATATTCACTTATCAATACTTGCTATTGGCTTAATTTGAAATGAGTTATATAATCTATGATATACATACGTTCAAAGAATACTTTTTTAAGTGAAGTATAGATGTCGCCGATAGTAGAACGTTAAGGGTGCATATGACCAGACAAATGTTGGCTGTCGATTGTGGCTGTCAATTAATTTCAAATTGACAAGACATCTGACAGGTGTCATAGAAGCAATAATTTGTCTGGTCCGCTGCTTGTTTACCAACGTCTCTTGCTCCTCTACTTTAAAACTCTCATCGTTCTGAATATGCTGTGGCGCGTTCTCTGTTTCAGTAATGGAACTAACGCATCTTTGACCATATTAATACTAGTATTATATTTGGCAGGACCTCCCGGTCCTGTGATACTTGGACATCGTAATGTTTCTCGATTCCGTTGATGATGGGAATCCTGTTTCTCGCGAGGTTTCCCGATTTTGTTGATGCGTCTGCATCGTAACGCTGCTTATGCACATTGAAAATGTTGCATGACATACAATAATTTACGTGCACTCTATCTATTCAATTTGTAGTTTTCAATTTTGGGTAGTTGCTGGACTTAAATCTTTATAAAACATTCGCATTAATGGCTTATGATCAGTATATTAGTGGTGGTCTTATACAAATGATGATTCAATTGCACATGCTATGCTTAACAGCCCTTTTTACCATACCTTACCTCACTTTTATTTAAACTTATAGGAGTAAATACAATGGATTTATTCTTTTATAATAGACAACAAACAAATATTTTTGACGATCCATCTATTTAAATAATTAATCGTTTTGTGTTATCGTACATTCGAAGTGTTAGAAATACTTTTCTTTGGGTTTTCAAATTTTTTGTATTGTGGAGTCCATTCCCATGGTGTTGAGTTTGTCGTTAACTTTTAAATTACTGGCTATTTTTAATAAGTTGTGGATATATCTTATAAAAATTTAGCCATACCTAATTCGTGCAATACATTACTTCTGGACGTTCTGAAATTTTAATTTCTTGAACGCCGGTTTAACGCCTGCGTAACGATTTTCTCCAGAATATTCCTATACTGCTCTTGTTGAAAATGTCTGCTGCCGTTTTATCTAACTCAGACGTGAATATGACGCGGCTCTGCTCGAAATATGTTGATATGTGTTTAGTACTTACTGTATAAAACAATAAATTATTTTGCATGCTTAGTAATTAACAAAAAATTCCAACGCAAATATCTATAGTAGAATTATTAAGCATCTATAATTTGAATTTTGTTTTAGATATCTATGCTCTCACGGAACTTTTGCTACCATTCATACTTTATTCATACTTGTAATTGTTTCAGGAGTATTCGATAATAAGATCGATAATTCTGATGAGCAATACGATACCAATGATAGCGATGAAATTGGTGGTCTGTTCAAAGTAGTATCCCATCAACAACAAAAATTGAAGATAGAAAGATATGGTATGGATTTAGAAGAATCTTCATTATTAATGCCGTGGTCAACAGATATCCAAGATTTTACAGAGCCAGAGGTATACTTTACGATATTAATATAATAACTAGTGTGCTATACTAACTATGTATAGTTTCTGACATACATACATGCAGTTATAGTCACGTAAATTTCGTACAAAATATTTTTAACTTTTTAGTTTATTGTAAAACACACTCTTGACTGTCAATTTTACATAGGCCAAATTAAAAGTTTCAAATACTTAAAAGGACACGAAAATTGCTCGGCTAGATAAGTTAAAGATCATAACGAAATTAGAAGAAGGTTATAAGGTATAGGAAATTGTTAAGGTTAAGGAAATGTAAAGCGCAAAGAAGGAACTGGTCCTATAAGGATTTCTAACCAGGTCCAAGACAACCTTTTAGTGTAATATTTGAGAAATCATCAAAAGTGTAAGAAACGCTGTTATTGAAACTACTTGATCTTGAAATACGCGAGCTGAAGCGCGGTTTATAAATAACAATTATAGTCACGATAAGATTTCTGTTAACGTGTAGGCATGGATAAATTATCGTAATACTGGGATATTTCGGAGAATTGAAAATAGATTTACATCAGTAAATCATATTCATATATTAGAGAATGTAATGTTACCATCCGTTTGCAAGTTTGTCAGCAGAATAACTTCACATACCAGCATAACTGTTCATCGGAATGTTCGTTCCATCGAAATAATGTTGAAACATTACGATGGGTTCTTGCAGTACAGACATAAATCTCATAGAAAATGTTTTAGCTGAAATGGTAAAACGTATGCACAGGAATATGTGTTAGATTTGTAGAAGAATTATGGAAATTAAATTTAAATTTTTGGGAGAATATACCTACTAGAGTAACGAGGCTAGATTAGATACCTCGTCCTATCGATACTTGGCAGCTTGAAGGCTGAATGCAATTATTAGTGCAAATGGTGCCCCAATATAATATGGATTATTATATTTTTACATTTTTGTTTTCATTATCTGTTTTTCACGTATTTTTGTTCAATAAAATAGTTAACTGGCGAGTATTAACTTATAATGGGCAACAAAGTATACATGATATAAGTTACCACCGCACCAAACAAAAATTATAAATTTGAAAATTTAATAGTTTTCGGTTGTACTAGATTTATGTGACGAAGACAAATTAAAATACTTATTAAAAAATGTAAATTTGCTTAGTTGAATTTTACTTGAAAACGGCTTCGCTTAGTTAGGTTTTTGTTTGATTTTCAATTGTATATTTGAGGGTTAGGAAGTGAATATTGACTCACTTTGTATACACAGTGTCTAACAGAAGTAAAGGGACAAACTGTGGCAGCAAGCTCTCCACATAAAAACATGAAAAAAAGTTCCTATCAACATATGTCCGCAAACGCACATTTTATGAAATAGAAAGAAAAACATAGTTACATTCTTTTACTACAAAACGTACAATGTAATTTTTTTTTAACGATTGCGAAAAGGATTATTTAAATTAAATGTTCGATGTATCCTCCGGCGTTACGAAAGAATCACAAGCAGCAAACATGCGTTCACTTAATATTTCTGCGTTATTAATTGGAACCGCATACACTGAAGGTTTTAAGTGTTCCCATAGATAAAAATCCATTGGATTGAGGTCAGGAAATTTTGGACGCCATGTCACTGGTCTAGGTCTGCCTATCCATCTATTTGGGTACGCCTCATCAAGTATAGCGCGAACTGGTCCATCGTGCATGTACCACATGTTAATTCTTATTTGTAGAGTAACATTTTCTAATCTGGAAGAATATCTACCAAAAAATGTCTGTACATTTGTGATTGACATTTGATTTGTTGGTGTCTAACATGAAGTGTAGCATGTGGGTTTTCATCTGCCCACACATGCTAATTATGTAAATTTGTGATGCCATCTCTACCGAAAGTTGCCTCATCGGTGAATAACACCGAGCTGATGAACAATGGGTTAGCAGTCTGCGGAAGAAATCATCTACAGAAAGCTTCTCGCTGAGGGTAATCAGCTGGAGAGAGACCTTGCACTCGTTGTAAATGACAGTGATAAAGAAGTTGGTCATGAAGTGTCCTCCAAGCAGCCATGTGGTCTACATTGAACAATTCCGCCAACTGTCTAGTGCTGACATCTGGATTTTCAGCAACACGATCTAAGATAGCCTCTTCAAAATTAGCTGCACGACGCATACGAGTATCTGGTCTTCCTTTATCTGTAAGTGGATTCTTATGCCATACAGTCCTACTTTCACCAAGTCGCTCGAACAATGCAGCAAATATTTTATGATTTGATTGGTATCGGTTTGGAAAGGATTCCTGGGTAGAGCTTTGCGGCCTCTCGACCATTGTTATTGGCACAGCCATACATGAAACTCATGTATGCTCTTTCACGAAATGTATAATTCGCCATTACTCTGTCTGAAAGAAGAACATATTATTAAACACTTATTTTAGCTATATCTCATAAAATGTACGTTTAGGGACATATGTTGATACAAACTTTTCTCATGTTTTCATGTGGAGAGCTTGCCCTCAGAGTTTGTCCCCTTACTTTTGTTACACCCTGTATATATATGTTGGATGATTGTTTTGTTAAAAAAAAATTCAATATAAATGAATACTGATATCATCGTTAATCACGTTCCGTATATGAGGCTAAGGAAAATAATTATTCGCATTTATTATGCTTTGTATGTTTCAAGTGTTTTCTTTTTTTTCTCCATTCTTATTTATTAACTGAAATGCAATTGAAAATAAACCAAACTGTAGTATGTATTTTTCCTAGAACAAATGGATGATACAAGATTGCTTTGTAACGGGGAAATGGAAAGAATCAGAAGATGCTAACGAACTATTGAAATTAGATGCAACTGAATTGTCGAGCGATTCGGATGAGTTTGGCGATTTTGAGGATTTAGAGACAGGTGAAAAATTCACAAAAGGTGAATCCAATAAAGACGAGCACGAAAATAATAATGAGCAAAGTGACCAGATTAATAAAAAACGTCTGGTTGAAAAAAACTAAAGTTAAAACAGAAGTTTGACGCAGAATACGACGGAGAAGGCACTTCTTATTATGACGAATTAAAGTTGTCTGCAGAAAAACAAGCTCAATTAAACAAATCAATTTTTGAAAACATGGCTGACGATTTACGAGTTCAATTTGAAGGATATCGTCCTGGTATGTATGTCAGAATGGAATTTGAAAACGTTCCATCAGAATTTGTAACAAATTTTGATCCAACTTATCCAATTATTATCGGATCTCTAAATATGAGTGAAGAAAATATCGGTTATGTTAATGTCAAAATAAAAAAGCATAGATGGTACAAGAAGATATTAAAAGCTAACGATCCATTAATCATCTCTCTTGGTTGGAGAAGATTTCAAACTGTGCCACTTTATTCCAAATTAGAAGATGATTTAAAATTTCGATATTTAAAGTACACGCCAGAACATTTAAGTTGTAATGCACATTTTTGGGGTCCAATAACACCTCAAGGAACTGGCTTTCTAGCTCTTCAAACTTGCGAAGGAGATCTACAGGTTTGTCGATATCAAAAAAATGTGAGATTTTTATTATTTAGCTATTTTAATAGACAGTAACCAAACAAGGATTTAGAATAGCAGCAACAGGAACGGTGCAGGAGATAGATAAATCTACAAAAATTATGAAGAAACTTAAACTGGTTGGGCATCCAATGAAGATTTATAAGAAAACGGCATTTATAAAAGGTACGTTGTAAGTGATTAGCCTAGAAATAAAAAATATAT
Source organism: Holotrichia oblita (assembly GCA_023690525.1). Classification (NCBI taxonomy): domain Eukaryota; kingdom Metazoa; phylum Arthropoda; class Insecta; order Coleoptera; family Scarabaeidae; genus Holotrichia; species Holotrichia oblita. The sequence continues at coordinate 131,403,109 of CM043016.1, read as the reverse complement.
ATACTACAGCGTGTCCCCGAACAACCCCTAAAGAATACAAGGGGAGATTGTACCGGGTGGCCAACTAAGAATATCGCTCGGCCATATCTCAGGAACGGTTTACAGTACCACTTTGGGGAAAAAAAATATTACTGACTAAAGTGACCCCGAGAAACATCTGGAAATTATTTAAAAAAGCGTAGGATGACCGCTAGAGGACGTAACTTATCACAAAAAATTTTAATTCTTGTTTTACGCAAAATTTACCAACTTAAGATCTATCATAAATATGAAAATCGGAATCTATTGAAAATTTTGCGTGTTTTACATCGGAAAATTTGTTTGTATTTTGTCAAATAAGGGGAGGAGAGGAGGAAAAACTTTGTATTATAACTTCGGTTCTGATGAACCGAATTTTGCAAACTTAATCACGTTGAAAACAGCATTACTCCTCCAATCTAATGTTTAGATACTGGAACCAATCTAATAAGTCACGTGCATACTACAGGGCGCTTTTTAATTTTTTCCGGAAATTTTGTTTTTCTTGAAAATATGAAATGGAAACATACATTTTGACAACAAATTAAAAAAGCAGGCAAAATTACCAACAAATCAGCGAAAGCCGAATATCGCTATCTTTTACCAATCCGAAGATATCTTTAGAAACGTGTGAATGTTAAAAATTTCTTAAATTTCTTAGATTCTTCAATTTCTTAAATTATTCTGCTTTCCGTGAACGGAATTTGGCAAATTTGGTCATATTAGAAAGGATTTTTATTGGCCTACGGTTAGTGATTGAAGCTGTTTAATTTTATCTTGTCCGTCACCAGTAGAGGGCGATAAAGAAATTAAATACGTAAATTTTATGATTTTTGAAAAGAACAGTGCGTGGAATGCTTGACGGCCAAAAAAATAGACTATCATGGATTTTCCTAAACCTACTGCTAGTGATTCAAATTGTTTTTATGTCGGTCGCGGTAGAGGGCGCTAAAGAGAACAGAATAGAAGACATGTCGCTAGCAATTCGCAACAATATGCTTTTCAATATGATGAGTGTGCTGTGCATTTCTTCGTAAAGATTCGCAACTTTCTGGCCTCTGATAAGTGGATGTAACACACCAGTAAATTTCCACTGCCACCCAGGACCCCAAATTTCACTTGTTTAGAATTTTATTTGTGGAGGCGAAAAAATATCTTATTTTTCCAACGCGATATCCTGCTCGTAACAACTTGATTGTGGGAATAGGAAATATCGTTCAAAGTATTTCTGATACACAAATAGAGACTGTAGTTCTATCCACTCGGTGTAAAGTGAAAGTCTGCATCGAAAATAATAGGAGACAATTTCTAGATTTAGACCGCCACTAATATTAACTTTATTATGCTGTTTCCTTTTTTGTTGTTTTTCTGCATTGTTTATTTGAATTATACCGTTGTCAATTCACTATTTTATAGTATGAGCATAAATAGAACCTTCCACACACTGGTCTTTTCAAAAATCATAAAATTTACATATTTAAATTTCCTTAACGTTCTCTAGTGGTAATGGACAAAACAAAATTAAACAATTTGAATCACGAAACATAGGCCAATGGAAATCCTTTCTAATAAGATCAAACTTGCGAAATTTCGTTCATGGGGAACAGAATAATTTAAATTTATAGAAGAAATTTTTACCATCCACACGTTTCTGAAGATATCTTCGGATTGGTAAAGATAGCGATACCCGGTTTTCGCTGATTTGTTGGTAATTTAGCCTACTTTTTTAATTTGTTGTCAAAAATGTATGTTTCCATTTAATATTTTCGAGAAAAAACAAAATTCTCGAAAAATTTAAACATCGCCCTGTAGTATGCACGTGACTTATTAGATTGGTTCCAATTCGTAAGCATTAGATTGGACTGTTTTCAACGTGACTAAGTTTGCAAAATTCGGTTCAACAGAACCGAAGTTATAACCGTTCTTTCAATACAAAGTTTCACTCCTCCCTTCTCCTTATTTGAGAAAATACAAAAAAGTTGTCCTGTGTAAAATATGCAAAATGTTCAGTAGATCCCGTTTTTTATATTTATGATAGATCTTAAGTTGGTAAATTTTGCGTAAAATAAGAATTAAATTTTTTTGTGATAAGTTACGTCCTCTAGCGGTCATCCTACGCTTTTTAAAATAATTTCCAGATGTTTCTCGGGGTCACTTTAGTCAAAGCTGCACTGTAAACCGTTCCTGAGATATGCCCGAGCGACGTTCTTAGTTGACCACCCATACATACGAAAGTATGAAAAAGCTTTCTATGAAATTGGGTCTGGAAACACTTTCTAAAGGAACTACCGTACTTTAGAGATTACATCATAAAAGTGGTTTTTGATCAATTAGTGTTGAACTATATTTAATTTACGATTTAAATTCGGTACATGATAATGATAAATGTTAATTTATACTTTCTATGTTTATTGACCAGCGACTATCGCATACAGGATTGGAGAGGTGTCAGGGCTCTATACATTTTCTAAAGTGCGGTAGCTTATTGCTGCATTGATTAGAATATTATATTTTACAGGAATGTTTAACAGTTCACTGGAAGTAGGTAAATTTGAAGGGGCTAAAATCAAAACTGTATCTGGCATTAGAGGTCAGATTAAAAAAGCAGTCAATAAACCTGAAGGCTGTTTCAGAGCAACATTCGAAGATAAAATACAATTGAGTGGTAAGTAAAAAAGGAAATGTCAGAACTCCGCCAACAAACTGTCAGAGTCGAATCTATGTTATAAAGTGAGTTGCAAAGTCTTAATAAACATGTGGTTAAAAACAATAAGTAACCAATGCAAATAAACTTTATTTACGGAATGAACGTAGCACTAACTATCAGTACCGCTAATTTAAACTATCCCACACTCATTAATTATACTTGGCAGTAATTTCACTTCTGTTTCAATTGGAGTTGTATAAACCAAAACTGAGCTCTAAAGAGCTCTTTAGATAACCCCACAAAAAAAAATGCAAGTGTCGGACCATTTCTGCCCATCCGCTATGAGGTGACGGCTAAAATATGCGGGCGCACTGTCGTGCATAAACCAGATTTACCGCGTAAGCTGTAGGTTGACTTCCTTTATTAAATTTGGTAAAAAAGCTTTGTCTGTTGAGCGACCGGGCAATACAAATATATACAGCACAAATCACTAACGTCTATACATAGATACTCGACTTCCGTGCATTAGGTTTAAACCGAATACTTGAGCGCCTCTGGTGTTTGAAAGAAAGAAGTAATTTAATTTAGCGGTAAATTCAAACGGACGTCAATAATAACTTGTGAATGATTTATGATAGTTATGTACTATCGGAATCACGAAAGAAGAACCCTACGTCAAAAATTACCGCGTCTAGTAACGACACACATTTCTAAAATTATTAGTCAAGATACTTTAAAAAATAAAAATAACAACATGCCAGTAAACGTCTGTCATTCGTCCGTAACATATCGGTCGGACAGACGTTTCATTAACCTGGTGTAGTCAGTAATGTACAGGACAAAGATAGAAATATCACCAAAATGAGATTTATATACCAACTACATAGAGCAGCACTTCGAAGCGTAATTTGATTAACGTTGCTTCACCGGTTATTGAATTTCAAATATGTTACCTACAATTATGTAATTGTAATCTATCACTTGCATTACAACTGACGTTAACCTTATAGTTTGATACTTCGATATGTGCGCGCCATTGCATTTTTGAAATACTACCGGAAGAACGATATCTAATATGACGCTGAAGTACCGATTTGATTCGTACATTAATTTATTGATGACGCAGGGCTCTTCTTTCGTGATTTTAGCGAAAAATGACAAGAGCAATAATGTCCCTTTTTGCTCGTAATACATACAACATTTTTTTCTAGAATCACTTAATAAAGTATTTAAATCACTAACTTTATTGTAATATATTTATGGTAAATGATCAAAAGAATAGGCTATAATAATAATTCACTTTATTGGCATTATTTGTAACATGGAACCTGAAAGTGATGATTTTAGTATCTTGGCTTTCTCTGGGAAATAGGCAACAAGTACGTTTTCCAAACATTTACATATTTTCTTCACATTACACCATTCTATGAAGTAGTTGCTTCTCATTGCCTTTGATTTTTCTAGCAAAAAATTCAAACTTACAGCTTTTGCAATACTTCTGATCCCAGAAAGTGTACTCGGAATATCACTATCACTATAATTTTCTTCAAATATATTTTAAGTTAACTCGCAAATTGCGAGAAACTATTGTGCTTTTAGGTCTGTCAATTTGAATGTTACATACTGGTTGCTATTCACAACGCGCAATTTTCAGACTTTAACGCTCTAAAGCGATGAAGTGCGTAAAGTGACGGTCTTCAGTAAGTATCAACTTTTCGTTGCCAATGGAAAGCAAAAGTCATTCTTTATCAAGTGATTATAGAAAAATATATTTATTATTTCATGATTTGGTATTATGAGTAAAGATAGTCGCTCAAGTGGTCACAATTAAACCTCAAATGGCTCCACCTATTGTTTGAAGAAGCAAACCACCTAAGTCACAAGCACTGGTACAATCTGGCTGCATTTAACTGAAACGTCTAAGTATAAGTGGTCTGCCATATACAGGCTGAGGCGTTAGTTCGTCAAAGCTCAATATATCCATTAATATTGAAGCTATCAAAAAACCTTATGTAGAAATGTTAAGAAATGTCAATCGATCACTCCAAGAACGGATACAACGTTGTTTGATCTTTTTGGTGGACATTTTGAATATTGCGATCGTTTGGCTTAAATGATTAAATATTAATTGCCGGTATAAGTTTAATATTTTGTAGTTGTGTTGTATTTAACAAGTTTATCTCAATTTATGATTTAATAGCTTTTTACTGTAGTTTTTTCATGGCTAATTTGACATATTACAATTTTGAAAAAACTCACCTTTCATTAAGGAAATATTAAATATCTCAGAAATTAACGAGTTTAGATATAGGAAGTGATTAATAAAAATGTAAGTGCATACAGTGTATTTCCCTTTCGTAATATAAAATACAGGGCAATCCTTGATGAGAAAACAAAGTTACTCCTGTACAAAAACAATTTCAAGTTGTTTCATGTGGAGTACACAGGACATTGAACACGCAATGATTTTCAGAGAAATTTGACTATAACTTCTGAAATACTGGGTATAGACCAACGAAACCTTATATCGAAGGAATAAGGAAGATACGCTTAATGTAAATTTGAAATAATATACAGTGTCCCATTTAAGAAAATGTATATTTGGTTCACCTTTCCAATATGAAACACCCCGTATATATGAAAAGAATTTTAAAATATGTAGCTTAAGACTATGATTTTTGTACATAACGTTTTTTGATATCTTCAATATTAATGGATATATTGAGCTTTGATGCATTAATGTCTCACCCTGTATGCATTCTCTATTATTTCGCACCTTCAAGGAGCTTCATATGAATTTTTCTCAGCCCACACGTGCATATCGTGACTATGGAAAATTCCTTCCGTTGTAAATAAGTGAAAAGCATGATTTTAGATAAATGATCATTACGATTACTACATTTACATACTTTTTGAATGTGGACTGAGCGTAAGAATTGGTCACGTAGAGTTCGGCACATCGTAGAAGCACTAGGTCCGCTTTGTTGCACAATAGCTCGCGTACTGTTTTTGGGATTGTTAGCAGCAGTATTGAACACTTACATTTTTCAATTTTGCGACACTGCCAGTGTATTGTTCACTTTACAATTTTTAATCTAAACCCACCCTCTCTTACCTTAATCTGCTGTGTAAATTTGATAAAAGAAAACTGTCACTCTCGTCTTTCTGGCTCCGTTGCACTTGAATTTTGAGTCTGCTTGACTTTGAATCCTTAACTTCCTTTGAAGAGCTGTTAAGCACTGTTAACATTTAAATGATTTAAAACTGATATATTTCTTAAGGAAAAAGCTTTTATTTTTGTTCTCTTTTCTTTTCGTCTCCCTTTGTCATTATATTTTTTAATCTCTTTTTCTTTTCCCTTTTCTTTTGTTTCTTTGACCTCCTTTTTTTCTTAAAATCGTCTAAATGTCAGTAGCGTTGCATGTGTGTACGTGTAATTTTGACAATTCAATATACATATTCAAAATTTCCAGTGCTTCACATATTACTCTACCTAGTTTTGATGGATATTACCGTAACAACATAACAATACTCTTTTCAAAAATTTGTTGACATTTTAGAATTTTGTTGCTGACACAACTCTGCTGCATATTAGCAATTATTTTGTAAGCGAAGCAATTTTGACGACATGTTTAATTAAGACTTTGACTCTGACAGTGGGTTAAATCTGACACGCCCTATATATATGGCAATGTTACTTACATGCATCTATGTATCATTCTATGCTTCTAGATATCGTATTTTGTCGTACATGGTACAAAGTTGATGTACAACAATTTTACGCACCCATTACAACTTTACTTTTGCCACCTGACAAAAAAAATTCATGGAAAGGCGTAAGAACCAAAGGTGAACTCAAACGACAAATGAGTATTAAAAGTCCGGCCAAGATTGATAGTTTATACAAAGTGCGTAGAATAGTTTTTTTTTGCGTATTGTATGTAAAGCATTATGTCCCAAATCATGGTGTACACAAATACAGAACCTTTTTTATATGGTGGCTACAAAAAAATACCGTAGTTTTTTTTTCATAAATTTATCGCAGGTTGGAAGCTGCATAAGTATGTAGTGGAAAAGTGAGACGAGGTACAATTTCTGATAGTAAAGGTATAGTACCATGAACTGAGATAAATTATTTATTATCTTCATAATATGGGGCCACATTTTTAACACGTACATACCATAATTGCACCAGATATTTTTAACAGATATACATATACCATAATTTGAGACAGAGCGTATTTTATAAACCTACAGAAATGACAAAAAATGGAATGATTCTGTCGAAATTTTCACGCAACATTTTTTTATAGGAAATTGTTCGAGAACCAAAAGTATTTAAACCGTTAGTAATACCCAAAAAGTTGCAACATGCTCTTCCATATAGGGATAAACCCAATCATGGTGTGAAAATGGCAGAAAGGAGAAAGAAGATAGATAGAGTAGCAGTTATTAAAGAACCTTATGAACAGAAAGTACGTACAATGTAAAACAAACGTAGTTCAACTACATACATATCATTCGCAACCCCAATTCAGTATGGTCAAAGCTACATTTTTCAGATGATAATGGTTTGCATTACATACCTATAGAAATTTGTCAAATTCTTCGCGAAAAGATTTACATATTTACAATTATGGGACTATTGCATTGGGGAGTGAGATATAAGGATGTGCAGGGTTGAACTAAATATTTGTTTTTATGGACATGATTATAAGTTCACTGTTTTACAGGTTTCCAAAGTAATGAAGATGATAAGAACTGCTTATGATCACAAACAACAACACCTCAGACAAAAAACTAAAGAAAGACTTGAAAAACACAGACAAATGATACAAGCTGTTGAAGCAAATAGGAGTAAAAAACTTAAGAGAGAGAAAAAGAAGTATTTAGAATTAAAAGTAAAACACAAATAAGGGAGGAGAAAAAAATGGAAAGCAGGATTAGTGTAAATACATAGACAGACGACAGACAATAAAAATTTTTTTATACATCAATTGTTTTTTGGTTGTGTAACTGCAATTAGACAAACTATTCTTTCATTACTTCAAATTGTGTGCGTATATGTAAATAATGCGAACAAATTCTGTTTCTGGCATAAATAGTAAAAATTGCATTCCTGTTTTTTTTTTTTTTTTTTTGACGGGAAATGCTTTATTCACACCAAGTGCTTGGTTCAATCACAGCTTGGCGTGTGGGATTCTCACCCACTAAAACCCCCTAATGCCCTCTGTAGTATCTGGAACCGTCGGTGATATATAAAGACCGCAAGAATTGCTTAGGTTCCAGCGGCAGTACATTGGGAACGTTAACGGCGCGCGCCTATCGTACGTATAATTGTCAAAATGCTAATTAGAAATGATTGAATTTGCAACATCGCAAGATGTATGACTTTGATTAATATGCTGTATGTCCCCGGATTGAGTCGAATTGGAATTTCATATTTTGGGATTCCGCCCTGCTTGATCTGAAACTTATTTTTAGTTTACTTTCGATTTTTTAAAGTAAGGAGGTCTTTAGAGTTGAGCAAACACTGATTTTAGTTCAAGGTAAACTACCTAGAGCTAAAGCTATGCAAATTTTCAGAATTTGGTAAAATCCAGTAGTCCAACAAGTAGTGTATGCAGAACATTTACCCAATGATGCTGAGGTATTAAGCATTTTATTAGCATAATCCGCCTTACCAATTCAGGAAATCCGGAATAGTTTTAAGGAACTGCGACGGAAGTTGAAAATGAAATTGACACAATTACAATACTGACCAATACTGGATTTTATCAAAGTAGGCTGATCATTCTAAAAATTTGCATAACGCCATAACTTTTCGTTCTGAACAACTTTTCTTAGTAACACTTTGACGTACTGTGAACGGAAGAGGTAGTTTACCTAGAACTAAAATAGTGTTTGCTCAACTGCAAATACATATTTGACTTAAAAAATTTGAAAGTAAACTAAAAAATAAGTTTCAGACCAAGCGGGGCGGAATGTAATGAATTGCCAGTTTTATTGCAAGATGTGCCTCTTAAAACCAGGCAAAATATGTTCATTCAGCTTGACGACTGTCCGGCACATTTTTCAATCAATGTTCGGCGGCACTTAGATGAAGTATATCCAGACCAGTGGATAGGAAGGGGAAGCATTTTTCCCTGGCCCACAAGATCACCTGACTTAAGCTGTTTAGACATTTATTTGTGGGGGCGAGGGAAAGATCTTGTTTTTTCAAACGAGGCCTTTGACTAGGGAAGATATGCGGGACAGAATTCAAAATGCTATGCGCGCCCTAACACCTGCGGCAGTAGAAGGTGCCGTTTTTTCTATTCGAGCAGTGCGTTGATAACGATGGCGGGCACTTTGAATATTTAAGAAGGCACTGAAACTTGCGTTAACATTCAAATCTCGGTCTATTTTAGGGTAACTTTTCAACGAGCGAAGAGTTAAACTGTCATTTTCCTTAAATTAATTTAATTGAATACGTAAAGTAGGTTTCTGCTTTCGATAGTTATGTAATTTATTGTTTTGCTATTGAAATTAACCTTGTTATATTATATTAATTATACTTATTGTTTTATTCCAGTTTGTTTTTACTTATTTTGCGAGTCAAAATAAATAATAATATAATACTGTCATAAGAGATGTGCAATGTTTAGCAAAGCCAACTTAGTTTTAAAGTTATTATTGCCTGACTCGTTTGTGACTTTTATACTTGGTAGTCTTTTTTTGCAATAACTTGGGAACAACCGTGTTATTTTCACTGATAACGCGGCCCGTAATCAGAATAAACTGAATTTTCCAAATTTTGATATTTCCATATTATGCGATACATGCATGGTTTCGATTTAAAATTTTGAGCTGAGGTGAGATTACTAATAATTTGCGTAAAAGAAATTTGTTTTATTAAGCGTCAATGAAAGTATTTAGATTACAATTTGAATTGCTTCAAACCGCATCTTAATATCTCATCAAGTAACAAAAAAGTTACGGCAAATAAAAGAAATGAGAAGATTTCAGTTTTTCTTCAATATTAAATAAATGAAGCATGACAAGTAAAATTTTAAAATGGATTCTGTGACCTTTTGAATTTACACCTTTTTGGTAATTTAACCCTCTCTATGTCTTCAAATAAAAAAGTTACCCATGTTGTTCCTACGAAACCCAGGCACTTTGCATAATACGAACTGGCCTATAAATATTGGTTGTCTCAATCACGTGATGCGTTAGTAATCGGGAGAAACCGTATTCGCGCTGTTGGTCAATATGATTCCAAAAGAATTCTGTAATATCTACAGTTTTCAGCATGTTTTTAGTTTCATCAGTCAGCACGGTCAACATATTTCGTTCCATCAGCTGCATTCAATTCAGTACGATTTTGTCCTTGATGTGGTGTGTACGCTTGCATCGTTTATCGCTTTTGTCTTTGTTATGCTCAACGGCCATTGAAGAACAACATGCTAAACAGATGCTGCCGATTTGATTAAAAGTTACGCGACTTCTTACAAAAAGTATCAATGTGTAAGGTTAATTTACCTATGTCAGTGTCAAAAAAAGAATTTTTACGCAAACCAGTCCGCGAAGTTGTCAATTCGCGTACGCAAACCAGTCCGCGAAATGCAATTTCGCGGACGCTGCCCATAGCAGCGGCCGTAAAAGTAAATAAACAAATTAACACATATTTGACATATTTCATCATTTATTGTCAATAAAACAGAGTATTTTGTGTATTTATTACAAACCTTTCGGATACATATTAATATTAATTGTGCAATTTGTATTATTAGTAATATTTACACCAGAAGCAGTAAAATCAAAATTTTTATTTGAATTATAATTTGAAACCGTAGCAGTGATTTCATTTTGATTGTAAATACATTGTGATGAAGTACCGGATATTGAATTAGCAATTTTATTTTTATTTTCTATAGAATCTTCAACATACGATTCGGCCACAGTAGCAGATTTCCAGCCACCGTGGCGCTTTAGAACTGATATTGTAGCACCACTGTTAGCAAGGAGAGTAGCAGAGCTCCTCCTAAAACAATGGCCTGTATATTGCTCACTGTTCGGCAACCCCAAATAATTTGCTATCAAACACGGTATTTTCCCTATGCTATGTACCCCAATAACTTGTGCATAGCATCTTCCTTGCTTGTATCTCAAAAACAGCCTATGACAGGTAACATATTTCGGACGAAGAGCAATATATTTGTGATAAAGTCTTATGTAATCTGGATTTGTGATTGTAAAAGTGCGGTTTATGTCCGTCTTTGTATCAGGAACAGTAATTATAAGAATATTGCTGGTGTCTTGAATGTTGTCAACGGTTATTTTTGTTAACTCGTCACGTCTCATGGCACCTGATACGCCCATAATTAAAACTACCTGTAAAACTAATAGTAAATTAAGCAATTTATAAGAGAACTTGTTTATATCTTTGTACCTTCCACAGTAAATACTTTTCATCCTCAGCATTTTCCAAAAATAATTTAATCTGCTCCATTGTTAACACTTTAGACTTTTTGGCTTTATAGCCTACTGCTTTCTTCTTCAAAAAAGGAATTAATTTTAAAAATGTCCTTATATCAATCTGTTCCTTTATATTCAGCATGCTTTTAAGCATGGAGTACAAACTCCATAAGCTGGAACTTTTTAGGGCCGCCGATTTTTGCATAAAATATGCCAATAGCACGTTTTCGCTCACAGTTTTGACCTTCGTAGCGTTGCACCAGACCTTAAAATCGTTGTAACATTTTTCGTATTGCCTCTTCGATCTTTCGGGTATTAAGTTAGAAACTGCGAAATTGGCAGCACTTTTTATATCCGGAGGAGTTCCAGATATAGAAATATTATCACTTTCAGAAGTTTCAGACATTTTACGACTTATTTTGACAACTATTAAGTATTTGTATTTTATTCTAGTCGTGTCATTTCTATGGCAACGCATATAAAGTAAGTCACTTTGAAATTGGCAATAAAAATTATTCCGATGTGTGTAAATTTATATAAAACAGTTTTAACGATTTTGGAACGATTTGCACGGTTGCCCAAAAAATGTTGTGTATATCTCGTCCGCGAAAACCTTTAACGTACTCGAGATTGTCCGCCTCGGCCGCAAGCGGCCTCGGCGACAATTTCTCTCTGCGTACGTTAAAGTGTGTTTTCGCGGCCTTGATATACAAATAACTATAAGTGTTGTATGTCTAGAACGTTTAAAAATTTTGTGAAGTTCAGTGTTATTTTGTTAGAGTTTATTGGTTTTTTCAATGCTGTATTTTGAACAATTTTCTTCGACATGTATTACGCTTTTGGATAATCATGGGTTGTATTTTATATTCTACTTTATACTTATATAATACTTATTTCAATAAAATTAACTATTTTACCTAACGTTTGTGCTTTATATCTATATTTTTATTTATCATAATGTCTCATAATCTCTATGTAACGAACATTATTATGTAAAATACGTCATGATTATTGCTTAAAATTCGTGCGTTAAGCAATACTCACGACATATTTTACATGAGAATTAAAAACGTCAACAAATCTATTCAACTTTCAATTTAAATGTACCGCCAATTTAAGATGTAGTTCTGGGATATGGCGATGCTGCCGCATAACCTTTAACACAAATTAAAGCATTAAGTTTCCGCTCCCAGGAGTGTAGTAGCACCACAGTATATATTCAAGCAGTAGTTGCACTCCTCGAAAATTCTGATACAAAACGGTAACTCGCGCATTGCATTGCGCAATGTCGCATAATGGCAAAATTTGGAATTAGGATTGGTTACATTTATTTGCATCTTCATTTATCGTTTGAATAACCTATAAAAGTATATGTGTTGTCGTGTTAGAGAATTCGATGTACTGTATTGCCAACTCAGGATTCAAAATTTTGCCGCTTTTATCATTATTAATTTTTCAATCTGCCGCAATGCGACATTGCGCGTTGCAATGCGCGTGTTACTCTTTTGTATCAAAAGATTAAAGGTGCCGACACGAAGTGAAACTACTGCTTGAATATTGTGGTACAACTGTATCAGATTGGTTATTTGGTATATAACGCACACATAAGAAATATCGATTTTTATGTGTTTACATTTTGTGCGCGTGTTTGTCGAAGCACCTGCAGATGTTTGCATTTAGAAAAAGATAAATCAACAGAGAAGTGACTGGATGAATTTATCAAGTCTACACTTCTTTTAATCTATTTTTTAAATACAATCACGGATGGTGTTTTCATTATTTTAGAATTATTAGAATTACATTATATGAATATTTTTATTGAATTTGAAAAACAGCTGTGTATGTTAACGAAGAACCTTGTGAGAGAAAGGTTATTTATTTTTATGAAATATTTTTTGTTTAGGTAATTTTAATATGCAAAAGAATTTATAATACACATTTATGTTGAAATATATTCTTATATTCGCGACAAAATACTCATTTTGTGTGATAATTTTTAGTGATAATACTAGCCAAACGGTTGATAATAAAAGTGTTTAGTTGGAAATATTCTGAGAATAGCATTATACGAGGAGTAATCAATAATACTTTCAGTCGCAAATACTTTAGCATTTTGTATGTATCTATAAGACGATAAAAACCTTTACGAAACTATGTATCTTTGCAATTTTGAATATATTTTGTACAAATTTGAAATTATTATTATTAGATTAGAGAGATAGATTATTTAGTGTGCGCACGTATAGATCATAATCTTTGTGATTTTGTATATGATACACTACATCTTTAAAGAGCACGAAATATAATTTGTTGATAACAATACATAAGTAACATTTGGTATTGTTGTAACTTGCAGTGTTACAAATTAATCTGTTTAATAGAGCTCGTATTCTTTATATTAAAACAACGCAGTAATACACACCAGCGTTTCATTTTCATAAGATAGCAATCTACATGAGTTTACATGCTTACATCTAGATCACTAACAATTTACAAATAAGGCGCCAAATTCAAATCATTATACATGAAACCTTTGCGTGCATTTCAACAGATATTAATGAAACTCGACAATACTGATGAAAGTTGCTCTAATCATTTTTTAGAACAACGTAGTAGCTGGGAATGAAATACAATCTATTATCAATACATGTCAATTTATTCAATCACTAATTATTTTAAAAAATAATTAAAGAGGAATATAATTAATTACTCCGAATAATTAATAAAGAATATAATTCATAATATTAAACAAACTATACAAATGGATACTGTTCTGAAGACCTGAACATGAAATCCAAATAATACTCAAATAAAAATACTAAAATTAGTTTTAAACTAGATTGATGTCGAACGTAAATCACAAGAAATATCCGCTAGTTTCAATCTCTAAAAATGCCATTCATGTTATTCGTATTTCTACAGGCGTAACATCGTAACAGTAACATTATAGGTATCGCAAGTTTTATATTTTTAAATCTTTCCCGACAGCCTCTGTATTTTGATATTCGTTTATATTCTGTATATACTTAGAGCATCAGATAAAATTTCGGTTGAAAAGGCAAAAGCATACAAACTGAATGTATGGATGAACAATTAAATTTTTTATCTGGTTTATTACTGTTTGTGATGTTGTTATTAATAATTAAGTAAAATTTGAGTTAACTTAAGTTTTTGTGTTATTTATCTATTGGCCCCTTATTTTTATTCAAAAATTAATGTTGACTGCTATTTGCAACTGTATCATTATTAAATACGAATAATATTCCGACGTTTGATCATATTTTTAATTTTTAATTGCTAATTACACAAAGAATCGCTTAGGTATAAATTGCTCTTCATCAATCTTTTGCAAAAATTGTAGGCATTACTACCAATATATATTCAAAAAAAATGAAAACAACCATTTTCTTTAAAAATAAATACGCAAACGCTTTTTAACGTCTATAAGTCAAATCAGCATTTTGTTTACGGTGCTCGCGAACCAAATATATGTATGATAAAGATACTGTCTAACTGCGGTGTGTGTATGTGTGTATATATAAAGAGAAGTATATAAATTGAATTCTGGCCTATGTGCAAGAAGTAGGCGGTTACTTTACAGATTTTATTCATAAATGGGTGAATATACGTTTATGCAACCAAATACACAGTGGCGAAAAATCTCCATTTAGATGACAAATCAATTAATCAATGTTTAAACTAAACCACGTCCAACATAATCCTTCATACATAATCAAAGACCTCTTATACCCGAAGGTGTCGAGGTGTAAAGTTCTCTTAATTTCGTTCCACAGATTCAACAAATTTACGCCACTCTATCCTGATTCTGGCTAGGGCCTTCGCCTCGTTCCATGTTTTTCCTCTTTTTTTCAGAAGTTCATCCGTACTGCTGTTCCACGTTTCTCTGGGTCGTCCTCTCCGATTTTCCCGATTTTCCTTACCTCCCATACTCACTTCACCTGTGTAGTTTCATTCATTCTAATCAAGTGTCCCCACCATTACAGTTTCTTTTCTTCTACTTCAGTTCTTAATGATTTTGTTGTCAGCATCTGTCTAATGCGTCACTGGATTGTAGTCGTTTTGATTGTCTTTCATCAAGTATCCAATTTTCTGCTCCATAGGTTAAGGCTTGTAAGTATACTGCTTGATACACCGTCATTTTTGTTCTTGTTGTTATCTCTTTTTTATTCAAAAAGTTTTTGTAGAGTGCATAATCCTTCAACTTATATTATATCTTCTCCAAGAATATCACAAAAATTACCATATTCTACTAATACTGTTTTTAAAGACGCTTGCGACACAACATACAAAACCAGAATGACAATATAATGTCATAATGACACTTAATTTCGCGCTTTTCATATTTTAAATTTCAAAAAGCAATGCCAGTGACACCTGGTGAAATGTGTGAGTACCAAAACTTTGACGACAGTACACGGGACCTTCTGCCGTATCTAGTACGTTAGTATTATATTATCTATGGTAAATAATGACACTACGTCAAGGGAGATCAATACATAGTTATCACAAAGCCTAAGTCTGTCCACCAACTTGACGAAGATGAAAGTGTCGTTTATATTGAAATCGGTACGTTCTGCTAACGAAGTTGACAAGACGTTGGCCAAATGACTAGCCAGATTGTAGGTGGCAGAATTAATGCAACTAATATTGGACGTAAGGGAATGTCAGCTTTATATATCTTAGGCAAACAGTAAAGTTTGGGAAAACTGGAATTATATGTGATGAAATACTTTTTAAGTTCGTCCGAGATTTCGCCTTTTTTGAAGATCTGGCAGATTAAAGCATATTTAAGCTGCTACCAGTGACAGGAATACCAAACTAAATACTAAACCTAATGAAAGAAAATCTGAGATTTCAAATGGAATTTGTGTACTAGAAATATTTTTAAACCATTTGCTATTAGGTCGAAACCACGTGGTCCGCTTCTAATGCTTGATCTATTTTCATTGCATTCACCCGCAGGGTAAATTCCAACAATATACCATGAGCGCCTAGTATAGGAATTTCTTTGGTTTGGCATTTGTCGACGTTTTCATATGTTAGGCCAGGGTTAGCCGTATATGGAATTCATCATTAACTGCTAGCAGATTGAGACATCTAGCGGGACTCACAACCCACGAGTTGTGCGAGCTAGATCGGTATCTGCTGTATACCGATTTGTGGGTAGCGTCCTTGCGGTGTTATACTTCCTACCTTGCTCACTAGAGGGCGCGAGGTTGGAATTAGTCCATTGTATAGAGTATCATACACATAAGTGGACGGCGAAAGGCGGTGAAATTACATCTTGCATTCTGAGTAGCGCTGATGAGACCTGGAAGGTCGAAACCACGTGATCCGCTTCTAATGCTTGATCTATTTTCATTACATTCGCCCGCAGGGTGAATTCCAACAATATACCATGACCGCCTATTATTGGCATTTGTCGATGTTTTCATTTACTATTGTCTTTAAATAAAGTGGTAGATGGTAAAGCGTCTTTTAATCTATTGTATTTACCAATATTAGTGTTTTTTATTTTGCGACAAGTGTTTTTAAAGTGATACTGCAGTCTAAATTCAAATTCCTTGATAATATGAAAGGGCAAAAGAGACGTAAGTTGTAACTTAATGTTCTGAATATTAACTCTGATTCTATCAATTGAATTGCAAGTAATCTTACTTTCTAAGCTTAAAACCCTACCATCTACCCCAGAAGGAAATTTGTCGATTCTATACATAATACATATTATTATATACATAATAAAAGTGTATCATATTTATATTATCTAGTACTTTTAGGAAAGAGTTTGAAAATGAAATATGAATAGCAAGATACAAGGAAAAGCTTTATTCGACATAATAAGTATAATAGACAAAATAAACATATTCTATAATGTAAAGGCGACTGATGCATCTAACTTTTGATCGCACAAAGGTTAACACAGGGATATCTGTGCAGTATTTGGGTAGGTATTGTGCAGCTAAACCTTCATCCTCCAAAAAATAAAACTCGCCAGCAGCTATTGCTACAATGACTTGCCTGTTACACGTGAGAAGCTAGATCAAGAAATGTGCAAACATAATCATACAAAAACGATACAGGTTGAATACCGCTTATTACTACAAATAAGAGGAATAAAAGTTTGCTATGTTTATACATCGACGTTTGTAACAATTCAGTTACCTTATTCAATGCGTTGTATTAAATTATTACGATTAATACAATATTCCTCTAATTACAAATGAAGTACTTTAAAAAATTAAACGCGACATTCCTTTAAATCTACATTCACAATAAGTGATAATTGCTTTATTACAAGTTTTTTGTGATAATCTCGTAAAATATCACTATTATTACTCTCAGACTCACGACTGGTAATTGTAACAAACTATCTTCGCTCCAGGGTTACTACTAGTACTTACTCATTTTAGACATATTGGGTGGCACCTTTAACATCTGTCTTCTTCTCGAGTGTCCGCTTTGATGTCTCTGCTGAAGTTGTCGCCACCGCTCTCAAGTAGGTGTCAATAACCGTCAAGTAGTTGGTAAATTCTGCCGAGGTTCTTAGCGCCAGTAACTTGTATCTACCAAGCAACACAGATTTTACGTAATAGTATGTCGATAAAATTTCGCTTTATTGTTTACGCCACTGGCGTCTTGCATTGAAAACGCTGTTATTAAGTATGATTCCCATGTCATCTAAATGACCCAATGAGCATAAACATATAACACAATGCAAAAATAGAGAATTTCTGCCGCGAACTTATTTAGGACTACTCATTGTAGAAAAAAAGAAAAGCAATTTTAATAGATACATTTATTGGTTGACAATTACTATTATTAACAATCAGAGCACTGTATACATTGTAAACGAGTATGTTACATTTATTCAGTTATCAACTGATCTCCACTATATTGGCAACAGTCAGCAAAAACAACGTGTTCGTTAGGGTGTTTTGCATCCGGTTAAAGTATGATATCTAAACAATTCGACAAACTATTTACCTAATTAAGTTGAAATAATTACTTCGACGTTAAAGTTACGATGCACGTCATACTTGATTTCTTTAGGAAGTAAAAACAGATATACCAATTTTGTTTTTTCACAATTGAATAACGGTATACCTACTACATATTCCAAAAATTGTTAAAACTTAAAAGTCTAAATTATGATACCGGGATGATTATCACATTCAAAATAATCCAAGTCATCAGTGCCTTAATGAATTATATTCGCACTTTACCATCATATTGTATAATTCACCAAAGAGCAGTTTAGAATTAATGGTGAACATTGTACTAGAAGTATAAAAAGTTCAATTAATGTTATATAAAAATATATACACGTATTCAGCATAACCTGTTGTTAAAAGTTCTATAGCAGTAATTCTCAACCACTGTGCCGCGCCACTTTTGTGTGCCGCGAAATTCTAAAAGTGTGCCGCCAAATCTTAGATATATAATTATTATATAATGAAATCGTTAAAAGTGTTCCGCAGCAAAAAAAGGTTGAGAATCACTGTTCTATAGGTTCTAAAATAGTTGTAATAATAGTAGTAAGTTTTCGAAAATTTGTACAAACTTTGAGCACCGTTAGATCAATTCTCATAAAATAGTTTTAGCTAAGAATCACTTTGGATATACAGTGTATCGACATATAATATCTTATTTAAAATGGAATGATAATTTTCATTATTTTAATATATTTCATGCATTATTTCTAATTTATTTGTGTTAGGGTTTCCTATGTCTATACTTAATTGTTTCCATGTTATCTATTACTTTATTGTAATTTGTTATCATCACACCGCTCATAATTAAATTACCTAAATATTTAACCCTTCACTCAAGATCAATTAATGTGTGTTTACCACAAAAAGTATAATTTTTTTTTGCAGGGTGTTCATAATTTAGCAAAATCAAAATTACAGAACTCATTTTTCTCAAATGGAACATAATATTTCTGGTACGAACATAGAATACAAAAAATAATTCTATAATAGTTCTTGAAATATTTTCGGTTATTTTGTTATACTCGATAAAATCTGCTAGAATTTTCTAGTTTTGTAGAATACGTCTGGAACGTGCATGCATCAGTTTTTTCAATCTGAATTTGCTAATATTACTTTGCTAAATTATGAATACTCTGTATAAAATTTTGCATTTGTTATAATATTTAAAAAAAGGTACATTCTTGTATATATGTATTTTGCCTGGTAAACATACAACTTGTTGATCTTGAAGGTAAGATTAAATATTTATTTTAATTGTAAGCAATGGAATGCTAACAAATTGAAACAAAATCGTAGATGACATGGATATAATTCAATTTAGAGACCGGAAACTCTAATACAAATAAATTCGAAACAATTTATAAAATACGTATATTAAAACAATAAAAATTATATTATTCCTTTTAAAATAAGTAATTATATGTTGACATGCTGTATATGCGAAGTGATTCTTACCTAAAAATATTTCATGGGAATTGGCCTAAAAGTCTTAAAAGTTGCTACAAAATTTAAAAAATGTATTATTACTAGAACTTCTAGTTAATAAGTTACACGAAATACCTTGTATATTTGTATAAATAAAAATCTATATGAAAATTCACTGTTTTCAAATAAAATTACAAAGAACTTATAGTACTACTAGAAAATACCTTACACAGCAATTCATTCTCAATCTGCGACTAATTAAATGTATGCACATAAAAAGGTATATTCCAACAAGGTGGTATAATTACATAAAACGCATATATACAGAACATATCTGCAGTCCTTACTTTCATAAAAAATAATTATTCATAAAAAGGTAAATCAGATAAAACCTTAAAAATTATATAGAACTAATTTTATGAATTATAACTGTCTTACTACTTACTAGTACAATTATATAGAATATTCCTTATCTAAGCAGACATATCTGTATTTTCACGTTAGCAGTAGGTGCGTGTCATCAGCAGAACATTTGCAACTAGAAATATACGTTACGCAGCTAAAATACAATATTTACATATTAACAGTAAACAATAGTCACTGTAATAAGTGAAATCCTAAAAGTTCGCTACGCCTTAATTATAATTATATAGGTATAACCGTTGTTCAGCTTCCGTTAGCGTCTGACATCATTTCGCAAGTCGCTAAAATAGTTTTGCATAATACGTTTGAATACAATTTTATATTTGAAAAATATAAATAATAATAGATTTGTTCTTATTAATAGAAAAAAAACTCTGTAAGGAATGTTATCTTAGGTTATGTTAAGCTTTAAAACTGGTAACTTTCAAACCGGTTTCAAGTTTCAACCTATATGTCGAAATAAATATTTTGATACGTTTGTGGAACTCGTCAGATCGGACTTTTATTGTTAAAACAGGCTAACATCTCTGCAAAATGTACAGATGTATGCAAAAAAAATGGGACAACTCTTATGCATAAATCCCTAGTTTTTTTCTATGTAAACGGATCTTCCATGACATACAGCTAGAGTGGACCAACTCGGAGCGAAAACAGAGGCTTGACTAACGAATTGGTTCTCGCATGCAAAACATTATTAATATCTAGAGATATACTATCACGAACGGTGCTGTTATTATGTTAGATACAAAAAAAATGTAAGACGGTTTTCCTAGATTATGAAACGTTCTCGATGATACGCTCCTTCAACATTATTAAATACACAGAATACACTTTCCTGCTACTATTATACGTGCACACACGATGATCGTGGACAACGTACTAAGAAATCGTATGTGCGATGGGGCACGCGGGAACCAATTCGTTAGTCACGCCTCTGCTTTCGCTCCGAATTGGTCCACTCTACATACAGCATATTCAGATTGTCATGATAGATTTCAATGGTTATACATGAATACCTCACAATACAGATTATGAAAGAATTTCTGATATTTCTGAAATTTTCAATTTCCGGCAAGAGTAGGTAAACTGTGGGCGTTCTAACGCAACCAGTCCTCGTGAACACCCTGTATAAACTGTATTTTGACAACTAAAACCTGTGTAAAACCACCAAATTGTCATAATTATGACAGTTTGACAGGTTTTAGCTGTCAAAGTACAGCTTATACAGGGTTTTCAAGGACTGGTTGCGTTAGAACGCCCACAGTTTACCTACTGGCAA
The DNA here is from genome assembly GCA_023690525.1 of Holotrichia oblita. Lineage (NCBI taxonomy): Eukaryota > Metazoa > Arthropoda > Insecta > Coleoptera > Scarabaeidae > Holotrichia > Holotrichia oblita. Next base: position 131,381,844 of record CM043016.1, on the reverse strand, counting down.
GCACTTTGACGTTGATGCAATTAATCAAACAAGCGTCTGCTTCAGACAGTAATAGTTTAGTTGTCCCGCTTTTTTATGCACACATCTGTACGTACAAAATATTTTTCAAAACAAAACAACTTCGATAAAACAAAGCGATTTTTTACCCGAACACAGTTGTTTGAAGTCAGTGCAAACATCACGAATAACGTGTACTTACTGCTAACGTGATATCCATGTACGTTTTCGAACAGATTTTATTTATTTTAACTGTATATGCTATGAAAATTCAAAAATTAATATCCGTATGTCTGCTAATAACATGGCACTTAAAAATAAATACCTAAAACACAAAAATATAATCACATTTCTTTCCATTTACATATTGTATATATGTATACACTGTTAAATTTTATTAAGCATGTGAATTATATCTAGGGGACATGATATGCAGACTTAATTTATTTGAATTGTAGAGATTTATGTGATAAATTTAATAAAATTTGCACTACACGAAAAACAAAGAACGAGATGATAACATTTACCGAATATGGAACCATATACATATATTGCTTGTAATCTTTAACCCGCAAATAATCGAAATTTTGTATGTTTACGGAAGACGTGAATAAGCAAATGAATGGATCACTATACACAGTAGTAAATAACCTAACGTACGTTCACATCAAGCGCGTTTTGCGTCCAATAAGACGCTCAGTGTAATGTGACGTAATAGTTATTCAACGTGTCATCAAACGTCGTCAATGTATTTATATCGATAACGTTCTTCCAACTGTACCACCCCTCATTAATCTACGTTAGCAAATATAGCTTTCGTTTTACATGCGCTTCGCTTCAGTTGTGACGTCAACTGAAGTATTACGGAAATGCAAGAACCAAGTGAAACACAAAAACGAACGCTTCTTATAGGTTAGGTGAAGCGTATCACAACAAGTGACGCGCGATTAGTCTGCTTCACATTCATCTGAAGCACTTCACTAAAGTACATCGTAAAAGTGCATTTCCATGTCACTTGATTTTTAAAAAGAGCGCAGCTGGTAACTGAAGTGAAGCAAAACTTCAGAAGCGCATTATGTAAAACGAAAGCACCTAAAGATCAACTAACGCAGCCCATTTTTTTGTGCGCTGCCAACCTCCAAGTATTGATTTTCATATGAAAATTGCGAAATGTGAATTGTACAACTTTAATTACTCTTGGCTTAAAAATAGCTTGAGAAAAAATACCTCGTAACATGTGCCATATTGCTATAATCAACTCTTTGCGTTTTTTTATGAATGAACATAGTGAATTCAAAAATTATCAGTAAATTTGTAACATTAATTGTTCACTGCTACACGAAGGCAAAATATATTTATTAAATGCATGAGGAAGCCGAATTTTGAAATGACTTTTAAATAATATATAAAACACGATATCAGGCCAAAAATTACAATATTGTCACTGGGATGTATCAGTGGACAAATCACGCTTTTACATAAAAAAATCTCAATCATGTAAAAAATTGTTTTTGGTAAAACACGCAAAGTATAATCTATCTAGTCGTTTATTGCTCTATACTGGAGAAGGCTAGTGGTGTCAACACGATAAAGTGTAGCACCCACGTTGTTTCATATACAAGATGTTTAGCTTACCAAAAACCACGCTTGGTATGAACGTATCCTAACCATCGCCATGTGATCTCACTTAAGCATATCACGCATATTGATAGGTTTGTACATATATAATCAAATGCTCCATGGTAGTTTTAAGTTTTCTGTTATACGTTTTCATTTTTAAATATTTCATATTTGCATACCCGGTACTACTACACCAACAAATTAAACAAATATTGAACAATTCAATAAGTAACAAGACATCTAAGAATATCTTAACTGTAATAAGAAATGCTTTGCTGTTTACTATACTCAGTCGTGATCTATGCCCATACCTGAATAATGACAGAATATATGAAATGTGTTCATAACAAAACATTATACGAACCCTTAACGTTGTGTCCCAAGATCCGGTCGACAATGCTGTGCCGTCAGGCGAAACTTGCAGACAGGAGACTCTGTTTTCGTGGCCATAGAGCAAACAAACTCTCACACATTTTAATGTATCCCATACATTTACCGTATAGTCATTATATCCTGCAAAAAGGAGACGACCTAAAAATGAAGTAAATTTAATTGCCAATTAGTAACAGTGTCTATGAAGCAACCAACCTGATACTGAAAAATCAACTGAATTTACACCGAATATTATACTCTCTTTTGTGTAAACCGCCACTTCTTTATCAGCTCTTAAGTCAAACAGGCGACACTAAAATAAAATTATGTTAAAGATTGCCTCATTTGACACATTTTTAAATTCATAAAAGAAAACACTTGCCAAGAGTGCGTGTTGTATTTAATTAATCTGGAAAATCAATACTATAAAGAAATAAGAGACAGCGCAATAGACAAGAAAATTATATTGTAATGGATTTTTAGAAGTAAAATAAGATTATGTTGACCAACTTTTCATATTAACAGAGAACTACGCAAGGAAATATGTAGCCGTCATACAAAGAGTTCGTTGCCATACTGCGACGGATTAGAAAAACAACCAAAAATAAATAAAACAAATTCCTGTCTTATTTTAATTATAGATGTATAAACGTAACTATGATTTTTGTGAATCGATTAAAAGCTTAATTTTAACATTCAATACGAAGTTGCGATTTGCTTTTATCCAATTGACACATGTATAAAGAAATATATAAAATTAGACAAAATTGTGAAGGTTCCGGTACACCGCATACATACCAACTCGCTTGTTTTTAATAGAACATGGTATTTTTTATTTTATTTTTGAATTCTCTGTCAAATTTTGAGTAAATTTCATGTACCATGTCCTATACCAAAAATTAATAGTTTTTGAGGTCTGTATGTATTTCAATTTTTGTCAATTTTTCTAGAAAAACAGTCCCAAATAAATCACGATATTGCTGCAAACAAACGCGCTACTGCCTTAAAATTTGACATGGGGAATTGTAAGACATCACTGAAGTGTGGCGTCCTTTAAAATATTAAATTTTATATACAGGTCGTTTTCCACATACCACCCAATTCCAACAATTTCAAAACAATTATAACTAGCTTATTTCAAATACAACACCCTGTATATTATATCAAATTTCAATTTCTATCTTCATTCTCATTTAATTGATGCTAGCATTCCCTATACGTAAATCTAACCGGTTTTGAGATATTTTATTATTTTACTTAACAATAACAAAACTTAATATTTCAACATTAATAAAGCGTAGGCCGTGACTGTCAAAGATGAGACAACTTAATAGTAAATAGTCTATGTATGCATTAGATATGTTTCCACACTTTTCTTCAAAAGTTCATGTTTTATAGCAAGCGATAGCGAATTTAGCATTTACAAATGACGATTTTTAAAATCTTATCATTATTTACGGCGAATCTAATAGAATTATTAAGCGGACGTGCCGTATTTTTTGCGGAAAGACACACAGAAAAACCAAAAGTAGCTGATGATACCTACTAATGATTTTTAGAAAAATGCAGTCCCAAATAAATCATGACACTCCTGTAATCAAAAGGCTACTGATTCAAACTTTGTCACAGCAAATTATGACTTTACTAACACTGTTTTTCTAGAAAAATTTAAAAAAAATGAAATATTTCAAAAAGTATTAATTCTTGGTAGAGGACATGGTACATGAAATTTACTCAAAATTTGTTACATAATTTAAAAATAAAATAAAAAATACCATGTTCTATTTAAAATAAGCGAGTTGGTATGTACTTCCCGTGTACTGGTAGTTATACCAGGGCGCTTAAATTATACAAACGATGATTATTTAAATTTATTTATTATTTATGGGGAATGTAATAGTAATTTCAAGAACATGTGATACATTTGCAACTGGATATCCGCAAAACTGCAAACCGTCTTACAATTCCGTTAAACGTACTATAGACAACTTTAAAAACTTTAGATCCGCGAGGAAAAAAATTAGAATAGAGAAATAAACCAGTTTCACGAAAATAATGAAATTGTAATTTTGGGATATTTTTTCGCATATCCGACAATATCTATCAATATCAATAAGTTAAGTAGTGTTGGAAACAGGTTTATCCAAACCATCGAAACCATCAATCGTTAAAATTCTATGTAAACATAAGTTTCATCCATATGCGTTTTGCATAGTGCAGCATTTAAAAAACAAAATATCCCAAAATTACAATTTTATTATTAGTTCCCGGTGAACCGCACCGAAATTTAATGTAGCATTGTAAAATTGATGATAGACAATAATTACGCAAGGAAATGTGTCGATGAACCTTCAGTTCATTGCGCGTGTTGACGATTTTGGTGAATATCAATTTACAACATATTCTCGTAATGAATGCAAATGGATATAGTTTTAGTTAGTCTCTAAGGAATATACAATGTAAGCGTAAATAAAAGACATAACATAATGGTACCGCACAACTTCTTTCATTACCTCATAGTATTAAATTAAGAATATTTCAACATTCGCATAAATAAAAATTGTAAACTTAATTTTCTTTTCCAATTATTCTACAGTAAAAAGATAATCTAGCGCACCTAATTATAATTTGAAAATTCTAAACGATTTTGAATCACCAAAGTTGCAATTTGCAATAAAAATAGATAATAATTATTTCTGCATGTATTATACATAAAAATAAATAGATACTAACGGTGGAATCGTCACTTCCCGTTGCTACTGCATCTCCACTAGGATGAAATTTCACGCTATTTACATCTGATTCATGTCCTTCAAACGATTGCACGCATTGACCTGATCGCATATCCCATATCAATACCATCTTATCACAACTCTAAAATTACCTCTGTTAAATAAGAAATATTTAAGAAAATCATTTTTCAACAATTTTCTTTTAGTTTGAATTAATATATTATTACCTAATTGCAGTAACAATTGAACATATACTAAACATGTTATGGATACGCGCATGTTGAAATTAATACTCCAATTAGGTTTATTTTCCAATATAATTTTAGTATACGCATGCTCATAACATGTTCGGGATGTGTTTAGTCGTTACCGCGAATAAAGCTAATACTCATAAAACAAACACGAACATTTTGGCTATTTTGTTACTTTTACTTATGAAGTATTATAAAGTTAAATACCCCTGAAACGAATATGTTTCCAGTTTCGGATGGTGCAAGATCTATGGCCATAACATCAGCTGAATGACCATGAAAATTCTGAAGTAACTGCCCTGATTCAACGTCCCACAAGGCACACGTAGAATCACCGCTGCCAGTCAAAATCTACAAGAAAAACATTTCTATATGGCAGGTTTGTCGCGCAGTATGAGCTGCAGCAACTATCATGGTGAACATATTTTTAAATAAATATCACAACTTCGATATTTTAAATAACATGCTATAAAGTTAATTACAAATTCAGCATCTGTGATATATATTACACATATTACGTGTATCATACTCTACACCTAAATATCATTCCTTCTGAGTTATTTGCAATTAAAGAAAAAAAGTAACAGATACCGATCTTACTTTATGGTGATATTACGTCATGTAGGAGTAGGCGAATGAAATTTTGCAATACACAGCTGATATTGTGTAGTGATATAGATTTTGAAGTTCTTCTCTGTAACATTATACAAGGTGTTTAAAAACTTAGTTGCTTACAAATAAGTTCAACCTTCAGAAAGTAGCTTTTTTTAAATGGAAGGGCATATATTTTCTAGATATTCTGATTCTACAAAAGATTCTCTTTTAATCTGTATTAGGTGTTCCTATACCTAAACTGGAAGGTGAACAAATTATAACGATTTAATTAGCCACCGTACATAAAAAGCTCTTATTTGTTTTACATACTTATTACTTATTTTGACGCGTCATTTTTTTTAATCGTATTTGCGTAAATTCATCCAATTGAATTATGGAAAATAGACCGTATACAAATTAAGAAATCATTAATTGATACGCCGAATAAGGGATCCTTTAGGCAAATAACACCAGATGTCGACATAGTCGACCTAATCGATTTATGGCAATAAAATTCTATTTTATGACGTTCATAAGGTAGTATAAGCTTAATAAAAGACACGTTTTTCAATTCATAGCTACCTAAGACTTTTAAATTTATGTTGAGCAGATAACTGCAAACACAAAAGGTATAAAGAAATAAAATTTTGTTCTATTACTATGTTCATATGAGTGGATAATTTTTTATGGAACTTTAGCCTGATATCATATTCCGTGAGCTCTTTAAAATGAGGTGTCACCCGATCCCCCATTCCATTTAAAATTTTGATACTATATCGCCCCCCGTCGTCAATCTTTGAAATTAAATAGAAATTTCACTTTAGAAATGTAGTACATAATATTTCATATTAATGACCCAAAACCGGAACATCTCTGTTAAGCCGATCATAAGTTAGTAGGGGAGGAACCTATAAAATAAAGAGGATATTGCTTCAATCTTCATAACAAATTTAGGGAATGTGATTGAAGACACAGAGGTAGAAGTATAAACAATTGAAATAGCGAATCCACAGCAACACACCAATCTCCAACGATAAATCATAGATCACTTACAAATGGATATCCAGCTCTATCTAAAAATACATACCGTAGTTCAGTGCAAGGATGGAATCGTTCTGGGGGAGGGAAAGGTACGAGTATGAAACCAGTTGCGCAATCGAGTTTGGTTTGTTCACATATCATTTATAAATAGATACCCAGTTTTATAGGAAGCATGTGGTATATTTTGGGAGAAATGCGTGGCCCACGGCGCGGCGCAAGGGGAGTTATCTAGAATAGGCAGTCCAAATAAGCCCGAGTATTATGTATTGCCTATCTAACCAGGCCAACGTTAAGCCGTATATATCTATACTAAGAAATTCCATGGTTAATGGAAACGGGCGAAAAATTCTGTTTATATATGATATAGTTTTTTTTTTTAATTATGATGAATTAGGTTTTCTTTAAACATTAAAAAATAATTTACGGAAGGAAATTGCAGAAGCAACTCTCACAGACGTTTATTTTCATATTGGGTTGATGCTTAAGCCGTGTTACCATGTTCGTGGATTTCTCTAAAATTATTTAGCAAAATTGTTGTGGTTGGCGAAAAATATATAAATATTTATAAATTGAAATATAATTTTTGCCAACCTCAATATTTTCGCTACAAATTTTAGCGAAATTTGCTAATTATGAAATGTTTGCCTGGTTAGATAGGCATAATACTCTGGCTTATTTGGATTGCCTATTCTAGATTACTCCCCTTACCCCGTGGACAACGCATTTCCCTTGAAAATATAGCAAATGCTTCCTATAAAACTGGGTATCGATTTGTAAGTGATCTGTGGTCGCATTATATAAATCACTGTGAGGTTGAAGATTCATACCAATCTTATATGATCTGTACGACACATGACGTGTTAGTATGGTATACATATGGTTTGAGATACAAGTACATGTTAAATATTGCATTTAGCCGTATTAGTATATTGTGTAGTAGACCATATCCTTATTTCTAAAATGTTAACTATATTAAATACAAGTTTAACAAACATTGAAAATATCATGATGAGAAATTAGAATCAAATCAGAGATTTGTGTTGAATAATAAAACGTAATAATGTATGAAATACGAATATGGTTGAGAGCATAGCATAGTATTGGTATGGACAACTACGGGTAATTCGTTCAGAATCACTTGAACGAATCTCTGGTTGATATTGAGCGCATCCGGCAAAAACAGTCAACTTTCGCTACCGCTACGTCGATAATATATCGACGATAGGTCAACAATAGTTGGACGCGTAACGCTACTTCAAATGTCAAACCTGTTTGTGAAAAGTCGTCAGATTATAATCAAACCATCTAACCTTAATTAAGGAATTGTAGTATTATTGCACGTATTGATAAACATCGAGGTTAATTTATAAAATATATTGATACGAATCTGTAAAGATTCGAATTGGGGAATTGGGTCACTACTAAAGCTCATCGTTAAACCACAGAATATCAAAGTACCAGAATTTGCACTCCCCTTGGCGAGGAAAGTATGCGCAATTTTAGTGCGCAGCGTAATCCGCCATCTTCTGTGGAAGACAAATACTTCATGATAGTTGATGTTTAGTATTCGAGATTCGAGCGTTGTTCTTTGTTTACTAACTATCAGGTGTTATCGACGTTTGTGTCGAGGTTAACTTTTGTTTTGTAAATATTTATTCGTAATGTAGGACTTATATTTAATACATACATATTTCATATTTTATATACACATATACTTATTTCAACGACTTCTAGTTTTCAGTCAATACCGCCCTGTCAACGTGTACAATTTTTGCTCAATCCGACCCTGCGTTTCTTCCAACAAAATGGCGCGAAGAGCCTGAAGGTCACTGAATCTGCCTTAAAATGATCAAAAGCACCGACAAGGAGTGCAAATTCTGGTAATTTGATATTCTGTGACTGAACATTGTACCACAGACTACATCCAGACCGGCAACTTAACGGTAAATTATATTCCAAAAAAAATCACGGTACACATAACATAGGTAGCAGTGGCATCACAGAGCGGCAAATTTAAAATGATGCATTTAAATGTTTGAACCACATAGCAATAACTACTATAATAGTTATTTATAAGTGTTAAAAGTGAGATTTAATTGTGTGTGATCGGAAGATTACGAAACGAGGGAAGCGAGTTGAGTAACCCTTCGAACAAAACAAGTATATCATACTCTATTTTTTATACAACTGTTAATAATGTTTTATAATTAAATGATAAACTTCTACAAAATCTTTGTTGATATCACTCAATTATTAATATGTCATGAGTCAGAAATGTCAGTCACGGTAACGCAGTGATATTTGAGAATTAGAAACGTCAAGAAAGTTTTGTTGACGTTTTTTTACAAACGTTTGTATTCATATTATAATAAATCTGGATCATGATAAGATTGATTGAAACTATTGATGATGCCCAATGAATCCATACTATATAGTAATTGTTGTAATGCTAATGTATGTACATACAGGGTTTCCACGGTCGAGTGGGACGTAGGGAAAATACATGTAAAATCGGTTTTCGGTGAATATTATCTCCCTAATACTACTTCATCCAAATTTAAGTGCCGGATATTATAACTGGGTTAACAATGAACATTTCCACAATCATAGTACAAAGGAAGTCATTTTAATAAAGCCAAAAAAATTATTATTTTTAAACCTATTGTACGTGAATTCCTAATAAGGCTTTTAACACGTAAGTTAGTGCAAGTGGCCGTGGCGCAGACGTTCACGCGACGCCTTAACAACTTAAGGCACAGATTGTTTGGGGTTCGAATCCGAGAAATGAATTTTATTTTTTATTGTTTTTTAATCTTGATCAAGTTTTGTTGTTTATTTTGACAAATGATTCGTCATTAGTAACAATTAAAAATCGAATAATAGCACGTGATCATTTTTGTTATTGTAAAAATTATTCATTATTTACCTTAATCCTCAAAAAATCGATTTATAGTCGTTATAGTATAGTATAGTATAGTTTATATATTTTATAGTCTTCAAAATCTCTGATTTTTGTAGTGTTATTGAATTTGTAGCATTATTGTTGGAGATAAAAAATAAAACTAATCTGCCGGGATTCGAATTCTAAACAATCCGTGCATTTGCGTTATTAAGCCGTCGCGCACCATTGCGCCATGGACGCTTGCACTAACTCACGTATTAAAAGCCTTATTAGGAATTCACGAACAATAGATTTAAAAATAATAATTTTTTGGCTTTATTAAAATGACTTTCTTTGTACTATGATTGTGGAGATGTTCATTGTTAACCCAGTTATAATATGCGGCCCTTAATTTTGAATGAAGTAGTACTAGGGAGATAATATTCACCGAAAAATGATTTTATATGTATTCTCCCTATGTCCCACTTGGCCGTGGAAACCCTGTATATATTAACATTTGCAAACAATAAAGTAACTAGCACTAGTGTTATAAAAATTATGGCACTAGTGTTAAAAGTATTTTTAACACGCTTATGTTATAAAACTCTATTTTTAATCCGATTAGATTGCATTAAAAGTGTCACTTTTAGTGACAATTGTATAAAAAAATATTTTTAACACTAGTGCAACTATTTTTTTAACTCTAATGATAGATACTTTGTTGTTTGCTGCACGCTGTTTTACCGAATTGTTTATACGATATAATTTACTTTTAAACATGGAGGGGAAGCGATTTAGCAATGAAGAAAAATATGATATGCTAACATGCTATATTCTGTGCCATAAAAATTCTTATCTTGGACACAGTGTATAATGAATTTTTTCAACTGCCAATTAATTAAACATATTTTTATTTTTAAAAATATGCCGTCCGGAGGTGGAGTCGAACCACCGAGTATGGCTATCGCGGTCCACTCTCAACACCGTTGCACTACCGGACGACTCTACTCCACTTATAATTTTTCACACATACATATATGTGAACAAGATGTAAAGGCCTGGATAGGGCCATATGCATCATTCACGCTCATGATGGAAAATTGTTTTCCCGAACTTGGTATGTAAATAACTATGTTCTACCCGCTTATCATTAATGTTAAAAAAATAATTGCACTAGTGGTAACATAGTTATTTACGAAACAAGTGTTAAAAGTGCGATTTTATTTCACGGGTTAAAAGTTTGCGATACGAGCGTTAGCGAGCGTTGTGTTCATTTTGCCATGTATTTGGCTGGTAACTCAGGAAACAGAAAAAATAAACAGGATTTGTTTTGTGTAGTAATTGCGAGCATTGTGAGTGAAAATGTGTCGTTTTGGTAGTGTATTGATAAAACCACGAGTGATTTTATCAGTTACTAAAATTCGCACGTGATTTTTTCGCTATAAAACGAATGTCATTGGCTGTTGCTAAGGAATTCCAACCGTGTGATTGGTTGACAGAAATGTGAGTGATATAGTCACAAAAATAAAATGTATCACAAGTCAGAGGTGCCAGTCATGGTAACGCACTGATATTTGAAAATTAGAAACGTCCAAAAAGTTTTGTTGACGTTTTTTACAAACGTTTGTATTCCTATTAAAATAATAAAACTGGATATTAATCAGATTGATTGAAACTATTGATCATGCCCAATGAATCCATATTATATAATAAATGTTGTAATGCTATTGTATATACAGCAGCAGAAAAAGTATCCTGCCAGTGTATGTAAGAAAGACGCCCTTTACTCAAAATGCACGGGTACTTTATTGACTTAGTATACCTACATGGACTGTCTGTGGCACAGACATTATTTGTATGCACTCTAGGACAATAAAGTTCCCTTAGGGTTTGAGTAAGAAGCCTCCTTCTTTCGCGCACTGTACGGATACTTTTTTCTCCTTTTGTACGTATATATCAATATTTACAAACAATAAAGTAACTGTCACTAGTGTTACAAACATTTTCGCACTAGTGTTAAAAGTATTTTTAACACGCTTATGTCATAAAACTAAATACTGTAAATATCAAAATTAATATGGCAGCTATGACATTTTTCATTTTTGGGTTAAGTGCGTTAAGTGAAATATTGTACAAAGTGTCATCCAGGCTGTCCTTGTCATACAAATAGATAATTGGATATGAAAATTATTCTTTGAGTGTAGTTGATTGAGTTCTATGTAAGTGACGCAGGGATCATCTTCCGTGAATACAACTATAACTATAGATATAGTGTGTACGTAAATGCTCTCCCAAAACGCGGCGTTTACGTGAACTACAACGTGTGACGTTTATGTTATTGAAATCAATGGCTTGACTACTTGCGCCTTGTATTCGGACGATTTCTTTTTACTTAAGGTGGCGTACTTGGCCCTCTATTTCAATAACTTGAACTTGATGAGCAAATGTTTCATTTTTGTCGAATATATTCAAAATTAGATGGCGTAAGGCTTACGAATCTCTATAAAAGTAAAAAGTAATGAAATACTTAAACATGCGTAACATTTTGGCTGAAATAACATAGGAAAAGTGAAGATTAGAATATTGGTTGTAATACAAAATATATTATATAAATATAAATATAAACTTCTTGGAAAAATAAAATAGGTATAACATTATATAGAAGAAAGGTATCCAGGGATTCTTGAAACGAGTTTTACTGGTTGCATATTATGTAGTTTAGAACTGAATGTATTGAGCAGGTATATTTCAATATAATCTTTTGGGTATAAATGCGATAGCCTAAGGCAATAACATCCTAATATTCTATTTACAAAACATATTTGTGCGTACATGCGTTGTTTGTTACAGGTAGAATCTTAGTTCTGCACTAATTGTCTAGCGACTAGCTTGATGTAATAAAGTAATAGGTACCGTTTTTCATCGTCTTCGTTAGTTTTGGATTATTTTTTCGTTGTATATAGTTATTTTAGTAAATAAGGAAGAATATTTTTGTATATTTGGTTCTGTATATAATTGTACATAGTTCTAGTGGTAAACTGTCCTTGAAGAGGAACCATAATTATTATTTTCAGGTAAAACTCATTTGGAAGATCGCGATATCACGTCTCAACAGTCGCAAATTGCATGTAATAATAATCACTTATTGAAAAATATTATAGATTCAAGGCCAACTAAATATCAGGAAAAGAAAGCTGTACCACTTTGTGGTTTTCATTGATGAAACCCAACCACTTTTTATAGAAGAAATATATAGGGATGAACAACTTTGTAGAAACTTAATGGTTCCAAAATTAAGACAATTTTTCCTTGGGTGTTTTATGCCTGAGAGGATTCAGCAGCTTATGTAGTGAAAGCTGCACACACGCAGCTGTAGTAGATTACTAGGATTGGACAGGAAACCTTTCTCCACACAAGTTACGCTTATGAAGTATATTCTATAATGGATATGACTACATGTTATATAGATAATTATTATTAAAATTTCCGTTATAACCATCACAGTGTATGTATGTGAAATACTAAATGTAAATATAATAAAGGACAGTAAATTTTATTGTGGAATGAATTGTTATCTGTATTATTTATCAATAAAAGGCAAGAGAGATATTTGGGTTTTATTTGTCTATCTTTCTCTACACCCACACCAGGTAATGCGATTCATCAATATGTATTTACTTATGCATGTGTATTGTAAGAATATGTCTCGAAAGTATTGAAATCAATTTATTATTTGAATAAAAATAATTTAGTAAGACTTTTCTATAAAAAGTATATTTGTGCATACAATATCAAGTTTTGCAATTCTTGTGATACTAAACTGACTAAATCCAATAATCGTGATGCGCACTATTTTGAAAGCAATATATAACAATAATCCTGTATACTGTGAACAGTAGACAGGATAACATAACTTGAAAGTTATGTTATAAAGAAGTATGATGTTATGTATGATGACTATCTTTCACAGTTACGGAAAAAGAAACGAGTCGTATGTACGACTCTAAAATTTTTCTTCTTCATTTACATTTTTTAATAAAACATTTAATTTAATGTTTTTCTGAATATCAAAGCAATCAATTTTGGTGTTAAACTGATTGCCTACACATAGTTATATAATAGTTATCTAATGCTAGTGACATCTAATATAAAACTGGCAAACTGTTTGGACAGATATGGGGCTGTTGTTGATACTCAGCCCCTAAACTTACTTCCTGAAAAAAATACTGCATATTTTGAAATTATTTCAATACAGATCGTATCAGTATATTTTTCTACATATTCTAAAGGTAATATTATCAAAATTTTATATTTTTCTCATTTTTCTTGCAATCAAAGAATATTTAATTTAAAAAAAGATATTTAGATTTACAACAAAGATAATATCTTCAATGTAACAACGCGAAAATACATTTTTAATGTCTAGTTTTTTCGAATACTACGTTTCTAATAATTATTGTCGAACAGCGCCCCCTACTTTACCGAAACGCCACCTTAAAAAAAATGATTCACTTCCATGAGGAGAGATGTACCTTTGGCAGAGAAGACTACAGGATATTGTTGTTCTGATCATTTTGATGCAAATACCTAACCTATACGAGTAGTATGGTATTGGAATTAGAGATATTCTACAAATACATACGTTACAATAATATGTATTATCATGCATGTACACAAACTACTAATTCTATGTATTAATGGTTAAAAAAGGATCTTACATTTGTGTTATCATATTAGTAATGTCATAACCCTATAATCTGACTTACAGGTTTTCTACGTCAGCTTGCGTTTGGGTCACGTGACTTCCTCGGGCATCTTTCAACTCAAAAAATCTCTAAAACCACAAGTCTTTGAAAAAAAAAAATTCTGTTTCATTTACCGGCGATCTCAATCCTTTATAAAATGTTTAATTCCTGTTAACTTTTGAGAAATTTAGGTTGTCTATTGTGAAAAATTTTAATCGAACAGTTTTGTGGAACGGCATAATGTGGAAATAAAATTTACGGATTCATAGATAAGCTATTGTCTATACTTCACGATGATATTACATTTTGATTTTGCAACATGTGTCTTGTTCCCTATTGTCATTAGTGATTTAATTGAGATTAAACATGATTTAAAGACGTATATACAGTGTGTCCCAAAATGTCTGCAACAGCCCTGTAAGTCCTGTATTATAGTCGTAATAAAAAAAGTGTTTCAAATAAAAGTTGTCCAAACTTACAAGATCTACTTTGTGAGCTGAAGAGATTTCGAAAATTTTATACAGCCTAATCATTATGTCGTTACTTCTTTTCATCTCTTATGGCAGTCATCTTGAATTCGCTTCCAATCGAAAAATGTTATAAGAAAAAGTTGTTCAGAATTACGAAATACATCCACGCGCAAAAGTTCAACTCTATCGTCAAATATTTATTTTTTCCCATGTATTATCGCGGTGGCCTCTTAAGGTAATCTGTTATTTTGTTATGAGAATAAAAAAGTATTTATTTACGTAGGAAATACTAAACGTTTTATTTTCTAAAGAAAAATCACAGGAAATATTATAAGACGTAATTATGAAAATTAAAAAAAAATGTGATAATATAAAAAAACAACCGTATACGAAAAATAATAAATAATAATACATTGCAGACTAACGCTTAAAATGAAAGTAAACAAAGCAAGAATATGACAAAAAAGCAATCACTCCACGAAACCTCCTTCATTTGCCATACATGCCACTGTTCGATGATTGAATTCATCAATAACACTGTAGAGCACATTGGCTCCTATCCCGTTTGCGCACTCCAGGATGACATCTTTCAAATGGTTGCGGTCTCGGAACGGCCGATGGCTATAGACCTGGTTTTTCAGATAGCCCCAAAGGAAAAAATCCAGCGGTGTCAAATCTGGATATCTGGGCGGCCACTGAACTTGGGATGTCCGAGTGAATATTTTATGGGCTTCGAAATTCACTTCCAACCATTCTTGAATGCCAGCCGAAGCGTGGAAAGGTGCCCCATCATGCTGGAAGTGCATGTTACAACGAATGCGAGGCGGGAAGTCATCTACAATCGGTTCCAGTACATTTTACAAGAACTGAAGCTATTGAGCAGCATCCATGCAATTTTGTAAAAAAAAATGGTCCAACTAATCGCGTGTCCAGAATTCCGCACCATACATTAACTTTTTCATAATACTGGTCCCTACTGTTGACTGTGAAATGTGGATTATAATTTGCTCAGTACCGACAATTCTGCGATGAAACCGTACCATTCGTGTACAAAGTCGCTTCATCGGAGAATAAAATATTCCGGTGAAAGTTAGCATTACCTTCCATTTCTCCTTGCATCCACGCACAAAAATTGAAACGACTTTCAAGGTCATGTTGTTGCAACCGGCAGATAAATTTAGGTTTATACGGCTTCAAACCATTTTTCTTGAGTAATCGCTAAATATTAGAACGAGATAGTTCGGTCTGTTGCTCAATCTGCCGGATGGAAATGCGTGAATTTCCGGTAATCCGTAAGATGACTTCCAACTCCGCTTTTTCCGTAACTGGCCATCGCCTTTGGTTCTTCTTAAACTTATTTTCTACACTTGTGTATTCTTGCCAGGATACCGCAAATTAAATTGTCTTGTCGTATTCCGGCATTTTTTTTGGTTTTCTTGATATAAAATAATTATCTCAATTTTCTCCTCCTTGGTAAATTTTGGTGCCATTGTTGTGTAATTAAAGTCACGTATTTATTTCTGGCTCACTTATGACTCTCACGCTCATCAGCTCTGTTTTAGATTGGATTTTGCTACTTGATTTTTAGGCCATAATGCACTCAGTAAATATCGAACTAAAATTTTGCATACGGCGGTATTTCGTAATTCTGAACAACTTTTTATTATAACATTTTTCGATTGGAAGCGAATTCAAGATGGCTGCCATAAGAGATGAAGAGAAGTAACGACATAATAACCAGGCTGTATAAAATTTTCGAAATCCCTTCGGCTCACAAAATAGATCATGTAAATTGGAACAACTTTTATTTGAAACACTTTTTTATTATAACTATAATACATGACTTACAGGGCTGTTGCAGACATTTTGGGACACACTGTATGTATGTATATTAAGTAAGTAAGGAATTACACTTAGCCATTATTTTTAATTGAATTCGTTTATTCGTTTTATCGGGTCTTTTAGTTCTGTCCTGTACAGTATCGTTTTATTATTCCGCTGTAAATTTGAGAATCGTTTAAAAATGTGTTAAAAGATATTTTTGAGGTATCACAGTTAAACGCGGAGTTTATAGAACGATTTCGTTTATCTGTATTTAGTTCTGTTCCACCAATAAAACAAAATAAACGGCTGTACCTTGGTATAGTAGTACTAGCATAAACAATTTGTCCGTATTGCGGTGTGTGTCGCAAATCCACCGCAAAGCCGAAGTTTGTACTTGGAGGTATATTCCACAAGTAGCTAGTTTATAGATAATCATCATATAGAAACAAGCGTATAAGCTTCAATACACTGGACATCCAAAAATAAGAAAATAATGATACCTGTGCTCTTGCATAACATCTACGTATGTACGTATATATTTTTATTTTGTGAATTATTACAAATATAAAAATTACTACCTAATTGTTTGTTTAACAATTTTAATGCAATTAAAATAAATTCAAACTACAAAGAATAAGTAAGCATTAAAAGGTAAGTATATAAACATATAAGTACGTACTTATCTAATACGTCAAATTAAGATAATAAATTTCAAATGCTGTAATGCTGGCTGTATATTTATAATTGCCTCTCACCCCTCTTGTGATGACATCCATCATTTAATGTAGGAATGTTCAAGTATACAGGCTATCAATTTGAACTACGAAAGCCTATTGATAGGAGAGGGTGGTGGGGGTTAAAATTAAATGTATCCCTTTTACTATTGTCAACTTATTATATGACAGGAATGTCAGAAGTTATGTCAAATACTTTACCGAACCGCCACACTATCCTAATGGAATACACAATTAAAGAAAAAGTGCAAATTATAAAGTGGGTTTATAATTTGTCATAGTATTTGACATAACCACTGATATTCCTGCCATACAAACAGTTGACAATACTACAATGGATACATTTAATTTTACCTCCCACTACCTTCTCCTATCAATAGGCTTTCGTAGTTCAAGTTGTTATCCTGTATATATTAAGTTGTGCATCTATTACATATATACATATTATGTGTGATCGGTGATTAGAACATAGCATCTGCGTAACTTCAATATTTACTAAGTTTCGTTTTTGTAAAAGTATATGTGGAATTTTTTTGCAGAAATACAGTTCAGGGGTAAATATGTATTGATTTAAATACAATAATAACAAAAATACGTCTCTAAATTATTTAATACACCTTGTCATAATATACTTGACAGTGACAGAATCCTTCTTTTTTGCGTTGCCTACTCCATAAAAAATAGCACCGACATAAATATATATTGTATATTTTTGACACCGAAGTGTATTATTTAATAATACACTTCGGTAATAGTAATATTTTATATAAAAATATGTTTAAATAATTGGCGTTTGGGAAAAATTGCATTATTGTATATTGTTTATTAATAAAATTGTTAACATTTTGCTCGTTACAAAAAATATTGTACCTACAAACCACGTTCGTAAAGACCATTTCCAGCATTCGCGCTAATAAAAATGCTATTTTATTTCACTCGTAAATTGTGACACTCACTAACGCTCGTGTCACAAACTTTTAACTCGTGAAATAAAATCGCACTTTTAACACTTGTATCGTAAATAACTATTAACACGCTATGTTATAAAACTAAATAAATTTTTAATCCGATTAGCTTGCATTAAAACAGTCACTTTTAGTGACAGTTGTATAAAAAAATAGTTATTTACGATACAAGTGTTAAAAGTGCGATTTTATTTCACGAGTTAGGCCCACCGCACACGGGTCGATTGGCACAAGAAGCGGCTGCGACTTGAACTGGAAGTGATTTTCTCGCCTTTGTTTCGTACGCAAATGATGCGAACACCGTACACAGGTCAGTTCGTACTCGAAGCGGACGCGAGGGGATTGCGTCTAGTGCGTCAATCGAACGTTGCGGTGCGGTTGGAACCGAGCGTGACGCATCAATCGCATGCAACGAGTGCAGTCAGGTCGGTTAAATTATTATATATTTTTATATGCCTACCATGAACGCAAAAATTATATTTATAAAGGTTTGTCATGGAATAGAAAATGTATGTAGTAGATTAATTCATGCGTTAAACCTGTTATCTGTCATGTTGATCCTATTTCTCAAAACGATCGGTATATTGACGAATATACTAATGTCAAAACTGACAGTTCTATGAAATAAGCTACGACAGGTATGCAGGCATGTTCGATACCATGGCATACTTTTATCAATATCATTTTTGCTTTCACGGTATTATTAGTAGTAGTATCATTATTATATTAATAAAATATTATTCTGGGTAGTACCCTAGAAAAGAAGAAATAAAGTTATCGTTATTGGAGTATTATCATTATTTATCCGCGATTCTAAAAAAATGGAATCATTTAATATTAAATTCGTTGGTGAAGTAGAGAAGTGCCCAGAGCTGTGCAATTATACGATCCGGCAATATTCAAGGAAAGACTGTACAGAGAAAGCGTGGAATGACGTCGCAAAAGAAGTAAATTTACCAATAAAACAGAACATCGTTCTCTTCATCACTTGAACTACTCATAATAATTAATAAACTTTGAAGGTAGTAATGAAAAAAAACCAATGACGCAAAATGGACTGATCCTTTTTGGTTGCAAGACGCGAGCTGACTACGAAAAAATTGACCCGTCTACGGAGGCACAACATTTTTGAATCGTTCATGATGTTCGTAAATGCTGCCACCAATAATACATGACGTCTCTTGATATTGTTTATGTACCGCTTTGAGTTCGAGTAAAAAAGATTAATAGCCGGGACACAAGAAATATTAATTTCGATTCGATTGTAAAATGCCAATCGACCCGTGTGCGGTTGGTCTTCTTAATTTCTGATCAGAACCGCTTATTTAGTCGCGGTGCCGAAAATATGGTATAAAGTTTGGCATTATTGTTATTCAAACCTAATTATCCCACACTTGAATTTCCCGCCTTGACTGAATATGCCGGCGTTCCAAGTTTCCTATCTTTACTAGGGTTGGATTCTTCGATGCGAAAAAAGCGCAATGAATGCGCTTACTTTGACAAGCCGCTTCGAGTGCCAATCGACCCATGGAATTCCTTATTGTAGAAGTCATACCTTTATAGCATACCTTTATAGCAAGGGATTTCACGTAGGAATCATGTAATTGTTGCTGTTATAAAGTTACTTTCAAGGCAGTGGCTGCTGTGTAAAATACTAACTAGACGTGCACTGCAATACTTATTTACATGTTTCAGTAAATATTAAAAACAATCAAAAGTTTATCTATACAAAGAAAAACAATATTGATACTTATAAAATACTATTTTATACAGAATACTTGACATTACACAATTGACAACTCTTAGCGCCCAGCATTCAGTGCCCTATGCATTATGTCTACAGAAAAATATGATAAAGATGCATAGAATACGCATTACAGTTGTTAGACAAGAACATAATTCACGGATAAATTGTCAGTGTACTTGCCGGTCTGTATGTAGTCTGTGATTGTACTGTCAAATTGTATTGCGTTAAAAAATAGTATTATAGTATATAGTATAATAGTAGTATGTTATAGTTGCATTATTGAGAGACAGGTTAATTAAGGATCAATTCTTAGTTATCACTTAAGTAGCACTCATTCTTACCTCATCTCACACTCATCTCTCACTCATTGAAGAAAACCTTATTCTCATCTCAATTTTATGATTCATAAACATGAGTAAGCGTCTTACTAAGTTGACTAACGGATGAGGAATCGTTGAGTTGCTACGTCATCGTTGTAATGACGTGTGCGTGACCTATTATTTGTGGAACCAATAGTAACGAATTTCGGGGAAATATTGTTAGTACAAAAATGAGGAGCATAATTTGTTAAAATGCTTAGTTTTAATACCGCAGAGTGTGTATGAAACGAATTTATTTTTGTGTGTAATCGCGAATTGCCGTGCAATTAAAAAATGCTAGGAAAATATGAAGAATAGAAGAAGAAAAAAAGAAACGTATGGCAACAGGAGATAGCTCATACATATCACCAACAAATGATTATGACATGGATGATGTGTTAAATAAATTACAAATGAATAAGAAAAAATATGAATATGAAAATAAGGTAATAAAAAAATCAGATTTATTTTGTTTTTGAAATGAAAAACAATTAATATTAAAATGATGCAACGCTCCCCTTGTCAGCTTTGACTATTAACGGCAATTTCACCGCTTACTATTAACATGTTTCAAATATTAAAACGTCATTGAATAAATGCTGCTCGGATGGTATTTCCCTGCTCTTGTACATCGCCTATTGGTAGGATATCCACTACTCTATCGACAAATGGGTCATCTAAATTTCTTTCTCTTTCCAATACTGGTAACAATGGTACCCCTTACAAAACGGTACCGTTGTAATTGCTCGGTATTATCATATTTTTCAAAAGGATTCTCTACATCTCTCATAATATTCCTGTAATAAATCATTAATTATTTCAAAATCATAAGCATTTTGAAGTGTGTACTTTTTACCTAGGTATGCGTGTCTACACTTTATCTTCTACCTAATCCAAATTCAAAAAAATCATCCATATTGCAAATAAAATTGATTACGAGAACGAGAAAAATCAGAAAACATAATAAAAGCTAACTGAGTAGCGAATAAGGGAGCTATTGACACGACTTAAACTCAGTTTTGACACAATTGTAAGTTGGATTTGAGAGATAGATGAGTTAACTCTATGAATTCCGATAAGTAACTAAATGGTGTAGGAGATTAGGATGAGAGAGCCTCACGTGAAAATTATGAATTTGACTCTAAAGCCTATAATTAACAAAACTAAATGAATGTCAAAATCGTTATAAGACGTCCCGTTTTTTTGACGTGGACAGTACCTCAGTAAAGATATATATCCTTGATTATCTTTAGCTAAATAAAATTAATCATACATGATTTCTTTAACTTTCAAGGTTATTGTTATCTAAAACAAACAGAATTAATTTGCAGTAAACCATATTAAATCTGTAGAATTCAGTTTCGATTTAAATTTTTCGTCACAAATACGCAAAAACTGCTTATTAAGGAAGTAAATTTCCACTAAATCGTTTTAGTAAAATTCACGTAGAGGCATTTACATACCGAATATTTACCAATAATTATTATTAACATTATGAGGTTATGTTAAAGCATATCAAGTATGATAGCATTTTCTACTGGTAGCTCTAAATGCACACCGAGTTCACCTCAGAAACTTTTCTAGTATCTATAGTTTCTGCACTCAGAAACTTTTCTAGTGCCTATAGTTTTCGCACAGTCAAAAGGCGGTTGCCAGTAGAATACATCCATTTAAAGACGGGTTTGGTGTGTTACTTGTTACTTTTGACAATTTTTATTTATTCATATTCATACTCAATCGAAAATCCAAACAATGATAACATAAGTACATATTATTATTTGATTCCTAGCAAAAGAAATGTCTTTAAAGTTTTCTTTAATACAGTTGACTGTACCGTGTGTTAATTTAACTAAAAGTCATATTGACAGTGCTTAAAATATCACAGAGATCACAGGCATCTGTAACAAATAAACGTGTTGCCTAAAAGTAGTTTTATTGTTTGTGTTTTGTCTTTATAAGTAACCAATTTAACTATGCTTTTGCTCCCAAACGCTACGTATTTCACAAAAATAGTATATACATTTGTTATTTGTATTTTAAAAATAAATCGATCTGAAAATTTTGGCTAATAATTTCCTTAACACGATCTACACATAAATTTAAACATACCTGTTGATCAGAATTTGGGAATAGACAGCAGCTCATGTAACTGGTATGTGTTCCCACTGTCTTCTTCTTTTGTGTAACATCTTCATCCAAACTTAGTGGATAAACTGTTACTTTGTTATCTAATCCACTAAAAACGAAATATACATCATAATATATGAAATAGAATGTTTAAGGCCTTAATATCAGTGAAACGTTGAGAAATTTGAAGTAATTTATTTACAATTTTCGTTCAAAATGATTATAAACTAGAAATTATTAGCGAATACTAAAGTCAACCATAGACTAGGGTCATAGTTCGTGCTTGAGATTGTGCCGATGCTTGAGCAAGCGATCTTGACACATTTGTAAACAAACTCAAAACATCAGCACAACGTCAAGCATGGACTATAAATATGACCTCTAGTGTACAAAGAATAAGCGATTTAAGTAATATGCTTAACAAAATCATATTTCTTTTATTTTTGAAAATAAAATATTTCTAGAGGTATTAGTCGATCCATCCACTAGTTATGCGAGAATAATATAGTGTGTTAACAGAAGATAGTCTTTCTAGGACATCTAACAAAGAGCTACAGGTTACTCATTTGTGCGTCAAAGTCCTATATAGGCTGTATTAAATAAAACGGAAGGAATTTATTTTATAAAAAGTGGTACAGTAACAAAAAACGCCCATTTAAAAAATAATTTGAATTATACAGGATAACGCGTTAAAGCGGGGGAAATTTTTTTATGAAACAAGCTGTAAATATTTTGTTTTTTCGTATCTGCTTTAAATTGTGTTTTCAAAAATGTCTGAGTTGTTAAATTTTGGTTAATAACTCAACAATGCGTTGAGTTATTGACAAAAATTAAGAAAAAAGGATCGCGCCAATGTTTACCATACGACAGTATTACGATCAGATAAGACCAAATTATTCAGTAAGTATGCAGCCAAGGAATGTATTAGACCTACAAAATAATCAAACACTAATTTTATTATACAGAGTATTTGTTGCAATGGAGAATGTCAAAGAGCGTTTACTAAGTTTTTTCAAATGGAACACTCCTTATTAAAGTTTTGAAATGATGCGTGAATTCCACTGATTTTTTGTTAATAATGTCCTATACTCAAACCCAATAATTTCAAAGTTGTTTTTAATTCTTTATTACTAACCGCTAAATTATTTGTTTTCGATTCGATTTAGTGTATTGGATAAACTCTTTGACAAACAAAAACAAATAAACGACAAAAAGTATCAAACTGTAATTTCGTTAGAAGTAATATTTACAAAATATTCTCAAAGTGACCTCCATTTTGATTATAACACAGTTGCAGCCTTGACAGAAAGGACCTATTTACGTGTTGTAACATCCTAATGGAAACTGTTTCAAAAGCATGTTGCCTCATATCGTCTGCTGTAGTTGAAAGTGTCTGGCATACATTTTTTTTGTGCCCCCACAGAAAAAAATCAAGTTTTGTCAAATATGGCGATCTAGGTAGTCAACTAACGAGACCACCGCGGCCGATCCATCTACCTTCAAATTCTTAATTCAAATATCATCGGCCATCTAATGCAAAATGTGCTGCAGCACTATCGTGCTGGAACCACATATTTTCCCTTGGACATAGAGGAACGTTTTGCAGAATCTAAGCCAAGTCATATTGCAAGATATTCAAATATTGTACATTATTCAGATGTCCATGAAATTATATTATATTGCCCAATTATAAAGTTGCTCATAATACTACCCCAAACGTTTACAGCCCATTGTCCCTGCTTATCAATTGCACTTAATACACATATTTCACGTATTTCACGTATTGCAGCATATGAAACGAATACCGTTGAATTAATTGCCGTTTGAATATACAAACAGATTGAACACTGTCTAAAGAGTACGAAAACAGTTCGAATTGGTTTACATACAGATCTTTTACCGTTATGTAATTTCACAAAAATAACATCAAAATTGCGCACATATGGCTGCACAACTTGGTGGTAATGGAGTAAAGCAATATATAAGTAGATACGTAGTTGAAATATTTGTAGCTACAGCCATTTGTCACTACTCTTAACTTAATTTAGAAAATCTAAATAAACCTTCCTACGTAAATGTATTGCCATATATTTATAAAACATTTGTTTCTTTCCTATTTAAATAATGCCTTTCGTTAAAATTTTCTTTGTAGGTAATATAAGGGTTTTTAAAATCATTTCAAGGCTCACAAAATCATTGAAAATGTTGAATAATTTGGCGGATTTTGCGGCGATAATATAGTATACCAGGTCTAAGAGGAAATAAATCAAATTTAATGAAGTAATTTGTTACAATACAATTATTTTTGGAAAACATTTTCCAAGTGAAATCGACAAGGAATACATTCTTCCAATCTTGCAGGAAAATTCTTTGTCAATCGTCGAAAAAGTCCGGCATTAATTACTTGAAAATCGTTGCAAATACTTATTAGGCTTATTAATGTATACATTGTATTTGGGGTAGTCACAGAAAGTAGTCCGCACCCGATATATCACGGGATCTAACTGGTTAAGGAAAATCTCCAAACCGGGAAACAACATGTTCTGAAAATATGGTCTGTAAAAGATTCATTATTTCACGAACAGTATGCGCTGCGGCACTATTCTACTAGAACCAAGATATGTAGGCATGTTTAACGTTGTCAGCGTGGACAGCATTCCCCGATATCGTTCTATGTTGACAGTTACAGTTCTATTATTCTCTTTAAAAAATGTGTGTTGGTCATTTCAAAACCACACCATACCGCAACGTGCTCAGTGTAAAAGTTGCATGCATCTGCATGGGTTGTTCGTTACTCCAATATCTGTAATTTAGTTTCTTTACGTACCCGCATAAGTGAAAATAAGTCTCATGTAACATTAGTAATCTTAAAACATCCGGATCCTTTTCATAATCTTTATAAACTCCATGCAAAATCATAATCTAGTGGTTCTATTGATTTTGAGAATAAGCAGAAAACATAAGTAGATTTATCAAAAAATCAGATGTTACGTATTGAAGCTTGGAATATTCAGTAAGTTATTCGAACGTTTTAGTACAACAACCTACAAATTACCTATCGAACTTATTACCCATCAAAACAAAGTATACATAGATACATACATATATGTCAATCAACTCAGGAAATAATATACGTAATAAGATTTTTTTTTTCAAGAAAAATCTACATTACATCGAAATGTAGAAGAATCCTAAAATTACAGAATATATAGAAAATTTCATTATGGCGCCAAAAATGAAAACAAAAAAATGTATTACCAAGTTTCCAATATAGTTTTTTCATAATATAAATCTTTCAATTCCTGAAATGTTTCCACTTGTAGGTCAATAAAACAACAATTAATTAAATACCAATTTATTCCAGAACATATAATATTATGTTTTCGTTAATAAGATTCTTCACATTTTATATGTGTCAATATAAAAATCAACAATTAATAAACAATGTAAGCGACATAATAAAACACGAATTAAAAAAATCAGACATTCACATAACTTTCATACCTACCAACATAGACACTTATTCACAAATTTAAAAACACCCATTGAATAAGATAATCAAAGTTGGATTGCAAAGATAGTAACAAATGTTATATCGGACAAACCAACAATATTTAAAGAAACGAATTTATAATCACCAATACACTGTTACACATAACATCACCGCTGAAACTGCTTTATCTAAGCACTCCAAAGATAGACGACATAATTTTGATTTTCAAAACACTAAAATTTTAAAAAAGGAAAATAACTATAAAAAAGATTAATTTACGAAATGATTAAAAAAGATGAAAACGCGGTCGATTTTAGAACTGATATCGATAATTTAAGTGTTATTTATAATAATTTAATTCACGCCTGAATTTTATTAATTTTAAGCTCTTGACTAGGTTTTTTGCCATGTTTTCCCCTAGTCCTTGAACAGAATTGTTAGAACTTGACAAAAAATAGATTGATATACGAATTCAAATCATTTTGATTTTTATAGTTGTATTAAACCAATATATCCTTCATTATTATTTGAGAATGTAATTAAAATTCGATATATTCTTTGTTTTTAGATATGTGATTTGTTTGTTGATAGGCATGGCCATTTATATTATTAGTATTTTGACACATATTAAATGTCAATTCCTTCCATTGAAGAATTAATTGTTGTTTTATTGACCTACATGTGGAAATATTTCAGGAATTGAAAGATAAGATAAGCACAAAACAGATATAATTATGTATAATTTCATAAATTGCCGTAAAAAATCTTGCAATAATAAAATACAATTTAATTTATTGAAATCGCTTATTCTTCCCCGTCTATTGTCCATTCCAAATAAGAATGGAGCAGATGACGCTATAATCGGAGCACATATCACGCAAGAACAAGTTTGTGATTTGCAAAAATCGCGGTAAATTTAAAATTTGTTTTTGATTGTCTGATAATTGACTGTTCTCTATGTAGAATAAAATCTTTACGAACACTAATAAAACATATTTAATGCTTCTAATTGCACTTTTATGAACTTCGTCCAATTTGTCATATTTCATTTGACATATCCGTTTCTTTGGTAGCGTTTCCAGTTAACTCTATATCTCCGATGGTGTCAAACAGTATTTTTTTGCTAATCCCAATTTCATTTGCTGTCCTGAAGCCTTTGCCCACTTGTTACATGCCTGCACTTTGCATTTTTCGAGCAACCTGTGAGAGCAGCATCAGCCATAATCACATATTCACGTATTGACGTTTATCAAAACCGTAAGATGTATAAATAAGAAACTTTAAGCAAAACTGTTCAAATAGTACCTTTAATAACTGAATATTATGATTCAGAAGCTCTAAAAAAACCATTTTGTATGAAGAATCAAGATGAAATGGATAAAGAAAACAATAAAGCCTAATAATCGCAATAGAACACAAACGACGCTCACATAATAAACCTTTTTGATGTTTCTGACATTTATGCAATTTTGACAAATTGTTCTTGTGTAAATGTGCACTAGATTTTAACCAATCACAGACGTTTATTTTAAACCCTATCTTTCATAACGCTTCTTTCTTATTTGGAATGAAGTAAAATTTTTTTTTTTTAATTTTAGTATTACGCCTATTTTTCATCGTAAGCAATAAATGCTTTATTTCAAATTTCTCACCAACAAGTGACACTAGGGCCATCATTAACTAATAGTAGTTGAATCTTAAAAATACCCGCAAGCCACTAAGTTCCCTGAAGGTGCATATGCACAAGCCATCACCCACGTGGTTGGCATTGTCACAGCATGCTCCTTGTTAGTAGTAAAAGCATCCCAAATAATCATCTTACCATCCTAACAAAGAAACACAAGACAAAAAGTAAGTATTATATTCCTAATTCTAAAGAGAATTACAGTGAATGTGATGTACATCTAACGATTTTATAAAATATAGGTACAGTCGGTGCCGTAGAAAATCAAGTAGCTTAACGTAATTTGCACCATATAAATTGAGGGCAATAGAGACTTATAGCAGAGCCAAACATTGAAAAGCCAAACGTTGAAACGACAGATACGTATGTTGTAAGAAAAGCTTGAGAAACACAGTTATAGCAGCATGATACGTATAGATAGTTTGATGATATTTGTCGTGCTGCAAATAACCTTACCAAGACCGTTGTTTTGGTTGTATTGTATGAAGGGAAAAATAATAGATAGTTAGGACAATATCAATAATTTTATAATAGAAGAAATTCTTATGATAGATAAGTTAAACGATAATTACAATGAAGATATTAATTATGCTTTTATACTTTATATTTTACAAAATGCGGAATAACTATAGATAATAGAGCTGGTTTATATGGTCGTTTCAATTTTCAGTAATTTGTTGTCATTTCTATTTTACAAATTGGTTTTAATCGGGCTATATCGACTTTCTTCGCACATTTCGTTCGACTGAATACGTACATTTACTGTCTACGTGAGAGGCCGTAATTTTACGTATGACGTATTTCGACATCCGTACCGAAAGGAAAAATATTGCAAGTACGCATGCGTTCCAGTCAGTTTTGACGGATACGAATACGTGTTTGGCTCTGCTATAAGTCTCTAATATCATCAATCGGAAGTTTAGTAGACAGTACAAGTAACAACAAGGGCAATTCGTAAAATATTTGTTGGTGAAGTATCAATATTATTATTACTAACAACAAAAAATACATGTTTGTCTTTCATAAACAACTTTTACAATATAATATATTTAGATACTTTGAGGTAATTTTTTTTTGTACTTTGGTCTTTCCTGTTTTCTTCTTCTTTTTATTTATATGTATATGCACTTATACAAACAGTACGGTTTGTTACTGATCTTCAATTGTTTATAACTTTTCAATTTGTACACGTTCGTGCAAAATTTCGTTGCAATATCAACCTATTGGTGAACTTCCTCTAAAAAGATTCGCCTGTTATTGTTTAGAATTTAAAATGATATGTAAAGTTCTCCGGATCCGTATGTGTATGAAAAGTATAACATTATCTTACTAAGCTGTATTACTTGCCTGGCTATCACTGCAGCTCTTGCGGTGTAGTTTGGTGTGTGTAAGTTGTGTTCAAATGGCTTTGTGACAGTATCATATCGCCTTTTATGATGCCGCGCTGTTAATCACTTTGCTCCCAACAGCGAATGGCAAGTCGATCCGGGATTAAACTCTCTGAAAAAATGTCACCGTTCCTCCAGAGACTTGAATCCCGGCACCTATCGTCCTCTCACAACGATAGTCAGTCGCCTAACCACTGCGGCCATCGACCCTTTATCGACCCCTTTATTTAAATTACATGTTTGAACCCTTAAATTCCGAATGGGGGGACACTGTGGACCCCAACTTCAATGCTTTCGGTATATTTTTTTAATAAAAACTATTGGTCACTCTCTTCTGGGTATGTGTCAGTTATAGTGTGAGGTTATGTTTACTTAAATACGAATTCAGGATCTTATACCTGAAAACTGTAATAGAAATGTGAGTGGGCCACGACGTCCCCACTCGGAATCAGTGTGACTACAACATTATTTGCTTTGTTTCAGATAAGGTGTGAAAATTCAAGAAAAATGAGCAGTAAAAACATCCAGAGTATATACACAAGCAGAGATACAAAGATTAGCTGAAAATTTCTATGACTGTAGTGATTTGAGTGAGTGCAGTGATGTAGATGAAGAAGATACAGATTTTGTTCCAAATGAAAATGTATCCGAATCAGAAGACGAATTGGAGGAAGAAGTCAAAGAAGATAGTGATGAAGACGTAGGTGAACTTGAAGTTGATGTAGCAGAAAGTAGTAAAGAATTTGTGGCCAAGTCGGGATTGAAATGGCTTAGTAAACCAAAACCGCCTACACGGCGCTACCAACGTAATATAGTTACCCCGAAACCTGGTCCCACAGATTGTGTGCAGAATGCTGTAACACTAAAAGACTATTTTGATTTACTTATTACAGACGACATAAAAGGACAAATTTGTACTCATACAAATGAAGAAGCTGAAAGATATATTGCTACATGGAATAGTGCACATCCAAATTCGCCAAGACAGTGGAAGAGCTTAGATAAAACTGAATTTGACTGTTTTGTGGGAATCTTGCTGAAATCTGGAGCTCTACGATGTAAAAAGCAAAGTGTTCACAAGTTGTGGACAACTGATAAAAGTATTAGACGTTCATTCTTTGTCGCTACCATGTCTAGAGACCTTTTTCAGCAAATTTCGCGCTATTTGAGATTCGACGACAAAATATCTAGAAGTGAAAGAAAGGCGTATGATAAGGTAGCAACAATAAGGGAGGTGTGGGATCTTTTTGTTGAAAATTGCAAGAAGTCATTTGAACCGCACGAAGAGACCACAGTCGATGAACAGCTTGTCGCGTTCCGAGGCAAGTGCCCATTCAGGCAGTACATCAACTCAAAACCAGCGCGGTATGGTATAAACATATGGGCGCTTGCTGATGTAGAAACATCATACTTACATAATTTACAAGTTTATACTGGTAAATTGCTCGGAGGATAATTTTTTCTAAACTTGAGGTAAATCAAGGCACTGTTCGAAAATCTAAACCTGATACACCATACGAACCGAAAGCTCCAGGAATGCCAGAAAAGTTTTCAAAATTTGCATTCAGTAACGAGGTCACAATCGTAGCTTATGCACCTAAGAAAGGACGAATAGTACACGTGTAATTCACCCAACATTCTGATAACTCTATTTCTCAAAACGAGCACAAAAAGCCAATCAAGATTGAACATTATAATAAGAGCAAAAAAGGTGTTGATAATGCCGACAAACTTATTCGTGAATACACGTGTCCTAGACGAACAGCTCGTTGGCCTTATAGAATTTTTATGAATATTTTAGACATTTGTGCCCTAAATGCTTTCATTTTATTTATTTCAAGAAATCCCGATTGGATGAAACACAAACTGTATCGCAGAAACTGTTTTATGTTGCAACTAGGAGATCAACTTACGAACGCCAACATGAAAATTCGTGCTGCAAAACTAGACCAAAAAAAAACACATTTTAGAGGCCTTGAAAAATTGCGAAATTGACATCCCTAAAACATTGTCCACAAAACAGAATTTGGAACGAAAACGAGGTAGGTGCCATATATGTCCCAGAAATCAAGATAAGAAGAGTCCAGGATTAGGTGTGACAAATGTAAACAATTTATTTGCGAACAGCACAGAAAAGAAGCAAAAGCAGTATCTTGCCTCACTAAACTGTTACAGTGTTGAAGAGCCTAGATTTAAAAATTAATATTTGCAATAGTTCAGTAGAAAAATATTTTATTTTGCTTACTTTCGTAATGAATGATAGAGAAATATTTTACTTTGCTTGTTTTTGTAATCAATAATAAATAAATACTTGTTTAAGTCTATTGCAGTTATTATTATTTATAAAAAACGGCTGGGGTCCTCAATCTACCCCCATTTGGAATCTACGTATAATTTAAATGGTTCGGAATTTAAGGGTTAATACATGTTAGCAATTTTAATAAATTTTGCTACTACGTTATTGAAAACATTGCTTTCCTCTCAGTGATGCCAAAGTACAAAAAGTTTTTCTAACAATCAAATAAATACAATAAGTGAATTTAGATATTTAATTTTGCACTGTTGGAAAAAGTGACGAGCACAGCCTGTATAATCTCTAAATGCGTAAAGATACATGCATAATTTTAAGACCAATGGTCGGCAACCTGCGGCTCGCAAGCCGCATACGGCTCTTTCAATGTAAACTTGCGGCTCTCCATTTCCATGCGTAAAAATTAATAATTATATTATTTTATTATCAAAACCTATAAAAATAGTGCAATCGATTCGTGAGTAAATACCATGAATATGTTTCAGCCACTTCCACTCGCGAATCACCGCGACAGCGTGCTGTTTTTGTCAGTCCATCCCCTCTACATTTAACGTGACCGTTTCTTCGATAATCGTAATGTTACATTACGAAAAATACGCTACTTGTCGAAGAAACGGTCACGTTAAATGTGGAGGAGATGGGCTGACAAAGACAGCACACTGTCGCTTCGTAAAACCGTTCGAAGACTAACTCGTGTCGATTGTACAAGCATTCCTCCAACGCTAGTTACAAAAATTACCGCATGGTGGCGAAAATGGAAAATGCTCTCTAGATTTTATGTACTTTACTTTATGTACACTCGGTTGATTTAAAATCGACGCACCCGACAAGCGACGTAGACCTAATGTCACACACAGAAACTTTCAACATTTAACTGGATGTTTGTAGTAATAAAGCAATTTGCTTATGAACAGGTAAAATAGCTACGTAATGCGAAATGAATGGAAAGATCGCTGCAGAAATATATTCTTTTTCAGATACTTTTAATATCTGCATTATTACGTAGTATAGCGTTTGCCAACATCCATTACCATTAATGACATATAAACGCAAATAAAATAATTATTGTATTTCTTGTTATTTAATAATGTGCTACAAATCAATTTTAGAACCATAAGAAAAATTATTTATCAAAGCAGATAGACAGGAATCGATGTTCATCTTAAGTTTATTTCGTTAAAAACACTGACTTTGATTCTAGAATTAATAACAAAACACAATGTCAACAAATAATTTATTTCAAATAATAAAGAAGGTAAACGAAAAGGTAGTCAAACTGAAAACAAATTAATACATAGATAAAAAAACTTTTTAATTATTGGTTGGTTCTGAAGGACATTTTCTGCACCAACATGCGAACATTCATTCTCTAAAGTATATGTGATAGACTTTTATATCTTGCCCCCATACATATTTTTACTCATGTAATTTCTTAATTACATAAATACTTAGAAATATAGTGAAATTGTATGCGATAGCGATTTAACTATACAGATGCTTAAGAATTATAAGAATATAATATAATGTATAATTATAATAAAATACTATAACAAACTGCAATGCCTTTTTATTAGTTCTATTTATGTAGGTTGTATCAGTACCTAAACTGCGCCTAAAACGCCTGCGACGCCTCTATGCCGCGGAGAAAGAAACACAACAGAAGATCTGCGTATTGGTGGAACGACGAGATCGCGACCCTCCGGAAACGCGTCTAGGACATTAGGGCGCCGCTGAAAGGGCGTGGCCGTTAGGGCGCGAGGACAGAAGGGCGCAAGAAAAATGGGCGCGCGGACATAAGGGCGCGGAAAAGAGTATACAACATAAACAAAGCATACAGAAAAGTACATTCAAATTGAGCATATTATGCAATTTTTAATTCAAAGTAAGAAGTCTTAAGTAAAACATATCCGAATTCTTCATTTCAGAATACAGTATGTGTGAAATAATATTAATGAAAACCACAATATATTTGAATTAAGAATATACTAGTTGGAATTAAGAAAGCAGCAATAATGTAGTTTACTTGAATTGATGGATAGCACAATATGAAATATAGTTATTCTTTATAAATACATCCATTTGTTTAACTTAAACATATGAATACTCAGTTTAATAAAATTTGCTTCATTTCAAGCTTATATTAATATTATTTCAAACATACTATTACTACTATTCTAAAATCAAGAATTCAGATATGTTTTACTTAAGACTTGTTACTTTGAATTAAAAATTGTTTACTTTAATTAAGATTATATACTATATTTCAAGTAAATGTATATGCTCAATTTGAATGTACTTTTTGTCTGTTTTGTTTGTGTTGTATACTCTTTTCTGCGCCCTTATGTCCCCGCGCCCATATGTCCCCGCGCCCTTATGTCCCCGCGCCCATTTGTCTCGCGCCCTAACGGCCGCGCCCTTTCGGCGGCGCCCTAATGTCCCGACCCGTGCGGAAACAATGCTTACAACTGAAGCGGAGAATAACCAGACTGAGACGACGAGATCCGAACGCGGCAGAACTAGAGTCCGAGGACTTTAGGAACGCCAAGAGAGATCTCAAGAACGCCATCTACAGAAGCAAGAAACGTAAGTGGGAGGAGCTGCGGCAGGACGTTGACAACGACCCATGGGGCCTTGGGTACAAGATCGTCATGCAGAAGCTTACGACGAAGACGGCGAATCCAGTCCTCGAACGAGATCGGATGCGGAACGTCGTTGACACGTTGTTCCCTACCCATCCGGAGAGAACTGCGGAAATGGAGGACGAGCTATCGAACGACATCCTGCTTTTTAGCGGAGATGAACTGTCAAGAGCGGCGAACTCCCTACAAAACCGGAAGCCACCTGGACCCGACGGAATTCCGACTGAAGCTCTCAAAATTGTGGCGCGCGTCTGCCCAGATCTGCTTCTGAACATGTACAACCGCTGTTTAACAGAAGGAGCGTTCTGCAAGAGATGGAAGATACAGCGACTAGTGCTGATAAGCAAAGGCAAGGGCGATCCGACCACGGCATCGGCATACAGACCGCTATGTATGCTCGACACGCCTGGAAAGCTACTAGAAAGACTGCTCAAAACGCGACTGGAGAGCAGCATAGACGACGCGGGAGGCCTGTCCGAGAGACAGCATGGCTTCAGGAAGGGACATTCCACCGTCGGCGCCGTAGCGCAGGTAGTGGAACCCTTCGAAGCCGCTCAACGGGAAATCATTACTCGAGCCCCTAGTGATGCTCGTCACATTGGACGTAAGAAACGCCTTCAACTCGGCGAGATGGGACGTCATGTTGGACGGCTTGCAGAACACGTTCGACGCGCCATCCTATTTACTTAAGATGATACGCAGCTATCTTAGCGACAGGAAGCTGGTCTACGACACCGCAGGCGGGCCGTGCACGAAGAAGATAACAGCGGGGGCGGCGCAGGGCTCCATACTTGGCCCCGACTTATGGAATGTTTCCTACGATGGGATCCTCCGAATGGAATTGCCGCAAGATGCGTATCTGATAGGATACGCAGACGACGTAGCGGCAGTCATCCTAGCGAGTGACGAGGCAGATGCCCCGAGAAAGCTCAACCAGGTAATGAGAAGAGTCACCACATGGATGGACGAACACGGCCTGACCCTGGCAACGGAGAAGACCGAGGTCGTTCTACTGACCAGGAGAAGAATCCCTAGGGAGATCGAGATGACGGTGGATACGGAAGTTATAATCACTACAACTTCTGTGAAGTACCTCGGACTGCGGCTCGACAGCAAGATGACCTTCTGGCAGCAGATTCAGTCGTCGAGCGATAAGGCCGCTAAGGTAACGACGCTGCTGAGCCGACTAATGGCCAACATAGGAGGACCGACGGCGAGTAAACGCCGGCTTCTAATGACCGTCACCCATTCCATACTGTTGTATGGAAGCGAGATCTTACAGCAAGACAAGTACAGAAAGCGGATGGCTTCAGTACAGCGAGCGGATGGCTCAGGATCGCCAGCGCATACCGTACGGTTTCCGAACCGGCGGTGCTCGTGATCGCAGGAGTAACTCCGATAGACCTACTAGCTCTAGAAAAGAAGAGAGTCTACGAGACACGACGAGACGTCGGTGCACGACAAGCAAGAGCGGACGCTAAAGCGCTCACACGACAACGTTGGCAAGAGCGCTGGCAGAACGACACGAGAGGACGGTGGACGGCCAGACTCATCCGCAACCTTACGGAGTGGATGGATCGAGACCACGGCGAGGTAAATTACTACCTGACCTAGTTTTTTAGCGGACACGGGTATTTCAACGCATACCTGGCTCGAATGGGTAAAGCAGAGAACGCGACATGCCAGTATCACGACTCTGCGGAAGATGATGCTCACCACACCTTCTTCGAATGCGAGAGGTGGAGTGACTACAGAGCTGCGCTACAACACGAAGTAGGACCTCTAACGCCGGAAAACGTCGTGCAATCAATGCTGTCCGGACACGACCACTGGCAGAAGATCGCCACGTTCGTCGAGAAGGTGCTGAAGGAGAAGAAGAGAGAGACCCAAGCAATGGAGGCAGCCGACCGAGGCTAACTACGAGGTGCCATCCTGAAGTAATGCGACCAGCGGTTCCGGGATGGATTCTACACCTGACAAAGTGAGGTTTTTTTAGTGGGTGCGAGTCCCACACACCGGGGACGGGTCTCGTCCCTGATGGTGCGTTTAGGCATTTTTCCTCACTTAAAAAAAAAAAATCAGTACCTAACCTAGCGAAAAAATATACCCTGTCTATAACATTTGGCCGCGACTGTATGTTAAGATCGCATTAAGAAATTATCGGTTTAGGAATTTATAAATGATCCCTTGTATATGAATCTGGATTTAATAGAAAAATATATTGTATATACATATAAATAGTAATTTACGTACAGTTGACCGTACTATTACTGCTTTGCATTCGGGTACCGCAATAAAGCATACGTTTATCGGGTTTTATGGCAGTTTGAGTCGATTCTAAATCAACCGAGTGTACTTATATTGTATAATTAGCTTATAGACCAACGAAAATGTCTGTATTCTGTTTTTTCATAAATATTGAGATTAAGAGGCCCGACTACCATTTGACAGTTGGCGATGTTGCCACAGTTAAATTTTTCATAATATAATGTTTTTATAATTTATTTAAAACGTATTTTAAAATCGGGCTTCATACACACAGGATGTGTAGACGTATTTTGAATCCTCATAGCAAATTTCAGCAATTAAATTTAAAAATTAATAGTGTAATCTCGATTCCCGTATCAAGGTAACGGCCTGAAACGGGGAAAAGAGGTGTGAAATTAATACCGAATATTAATAGACAAAATTGTATATGTAGATGTAAAACATTTGTAGAAATATGTGTATGAAGCCCAATTTTCAAATTACATTGAAATAAAATCAAGCAAACGATTTATAGAATTATGTAGATATGGCACCGCTGTAAAATAATCAGCTGGTAGACGACCCTCTTAGAAGCCTGACTACCGTTTGACAGTTGGCGATGTTGCCACAGTTAAATTTTTTCATAATATAATGTTTTTATAATTTATTTAAAACGTATTTAAAAATTGGGCTTCATACACACATGCGTAGACGTATTTTGAATGTTCCTAGCAAATTTCAGTAATGAAATCAAAAAATTAATTGAGTAATCTCTATTCCCCTATCAAGGTAAACGGGAAAAGAGATTGTGAAGTTAATACCGAATATTAATAGACAAAATTGTATATGTAGTAGAAATGTGAATGTTGTAGAAATATGTGTATGAAGCCCAATTTTCAAATTATATTGAAATAAAATCAAGCAAACGATTTATACAATTATGTAGATATGGCGCCGCTGTAAAATAATCAGCTGGTAGACGCCCCTCTTAATAATAAGTCGGCCAGTGTTGTGAGAGAACATTGGCAGTCGGTGTTCAATTCTCAGAAGGGACGGTGACATTTTTCTCGAAAAATTGTATCCCAATCGATCAATCATTCGCAGTTGAGAACAAAGTGATTAACAGCGAAATAGTGCTATAACGAGGCCATCGAACACGTTTAACACATACAATTTATACAGCAATAGTTACAGCAGTAGTCAGGTAAGTAGTACAGCTGAAGAAGCAATTGCAACCAGCACCCATCACAGATATGCATTAAGTATAAAATTCTTTACTGTCCTTTGTGGCTTTTGCTCTTTTGTAAATTGGTGTAAAAAACTCCAATAAACAATTCTTCAATTTCACGGGTGCTTTAATATGGTACTCTAACCAAAAGTAACTAAATTCTGTTATTCCATGGTGAATCATAGTGAAATTACGCAGCACTTATTTACTTTTTTGTAGAGTACCTCTTTAAAATGCTGTCGAAAGTGAAAATTTATTCAGTGGAGCATTGTTCACTTTGATGGCACATATCAGACGCCAACAACATTCGTTTTGACAATTTGATACTATCTAGCGCTGAACACGACTAGACAATTGCAGTGGTTATAATGCACACTTTGTTAGGTGCTTTGTTTTAAATAAAACTAATATCCAAAGAGATTTGCAATTGACTTGTATAATACCACTCTATATTTTTAAATTGGTAGATCTCAGTGGTTTTAAGATATCTAGGGACAATAAGAAAGATTACATTTCAATGCTTCCCGGATGGGCAGCGTACTCGCTATCCATGAGGATTTTTAGTATGCTGTTCAAATTGCAAAGCTACACTAATTCTATCCTACTTCTTCTACTATTGTATCATTTACATAAAGATATAAAGGACATTTGTATACTAATACTATCTT
>CM043016.1:130997447-131343227 GCA_023690525.1 Holotrichia oblita | reverse complement strand
TGTATTATAAATATTAATAAAACAATTGCAAAGTCATACAGAGCGGATTCAAAAAAATCATCGATTTGAAACCGATTTTAAAATCGATATCAAAACCGATTTTTCGATTACGATTTCTGTTTGATGGCGGTTAATCGCTTAACACAAAACCGGTTTGATATAAAACCGATTACGATTCGCAGCACTAGTACAAACATCATTTTTATTTATTTGTTTTTGGGTACAAGATATCTATCTATAAAATGAATAAAACAATAACATGTATATAAAAGACCTTTATTTCAAACAATAGTAACGCTATACATCCAAATTTGAGTGCAATACTT
Source organism: Holotrichia oblita (assembly GCA_023690525.1). Classification (NCBI taxonomy): domain Eukaryota; kingdom Metazoa; phylum Arthropoda; class Insecta; order Coleoptera; family Scarabaeidae; genus Holotrichia; species Holotrichia oblita. Next base: position 131,342,901 of record CM043016.1, on the reverse strand, counting down.
TAGGTATAAGAAAAATTACGTATTACAATAATTAAAAGAAAAACGCCAAACTCAGAACAAAAAAGTCCAACATATGAAGGCTACGTGTTATGTTATACATGTTCAGCGTAACAACAAGTCTACTTTATATATTAAATAGATTTATAATAAGTACATTATTAGAATTTTGAATATTATGTTGCTCTAGCTAAGTAACTGCTATTAAGGTAAGTCTTTACAGATCATATTAACAATTTGCGTATTAACATTATTATTTTATAACTATATGCCATACTCTATCTATAGTTAAAAAACAAATAATTATATCTTTGGAGTTTATTAAAAATATGTAATAGAAATATAAAAACAAAAAATAACAGTCCACGTGTATGTATAGCAAACGTAGCAATTTTATAACAATTTATATGTATATTATATACACTCAAGAAGTATGTGTTTCATTATGTACACGAATTTTTATTCTTCTATGTAAATGAAATCTAAGATTAAGTTCGGGTGAAACAGAGCAACTAGAATAACAAGTAAATAGAGGATATCTTTTATTTATTACATAGAAGAATAGTCGAATTATGATTATCATTAACAACCCTAAAGTAAATTTTATTTTATACACAGAACCAGAATATTCCAATAATTTAAGTCTTTCTTTAGAATACTCTATAATACATGGTGTGTTATTTATGGTAGCATTGATATTTCTAAATTACCTACATTAATGATTTAAAAGGCGTTTGTATCTCACTGTCTGTGTCTTAAATTCGAATCCTTTCCGTGATCTGGTGTATTCTTCCTATAAAAAAAATGTCAATTACCACACAAAAATAATAAAACACGGCTAATGTGTATTCATTAGAATTTAGGATCCGTTCGTATCATTCGTAAGTTAAAAATTGCGAGAAATATGTGCGGCCTGATATATGAATTCATTTTACTCAGCCGCCAGGGATGACAGCTTTTATTCGTGTCTGTTATAACATTATCTTTCTAAAACTAAATACGAATTTTTCAGCGGAAAATTTCTAGTTAGTAAAGGCTTTGCTTTAAAGCGAATTTCATTTCTTTATTTCAGTTTATTGCTTTGATAATCTTCGAAGTAATTAAATTCGGTGTAAACAAAACCTTTATTTACTAAATTTCCCGCTGAAAAATTCGCAATTAATTCGGAAAAGATGACACGTGCATTGAAAGTATGTATATGTCAAGTTCCATTCAAGAATTACTTTTGTGATTCAGAAACATAAATTGGTTTCATTAAATTCATTTCGAAACCGACCACAATCATTTATAAATTGTAAGTGAAAAGAACATAGTTTGATAAATTTATGAATGGTTCCTTTAAAAACACCCAGGAATAATCTCTGTATCAAAATTATACATACTATCTCAATACTTATTTCACACCCGAGGTTAGGAGATATATTCTCGCTGTTTACTTCAAATTTAGCCGCTCCGGCATTTTTTGAAACGTTTTGATATGTATCTACTGTTACTTAAAGCGATCGAAACTCCAATGAATGTTAAACGCAACTGAATTTAAAATAGCAATCATCGTGACACTCACCAGGTCACATCAACTTTCATGTAGGACAGCCTATACCTACATGAAAGTTGTTGCAAATAGTATGTAGAATTAGAATCAAAAAATTTAATAATACGACGTAGTGCCACTTGAAATTTTAATGTTCGATTCTGGGATCCTAATATTTTTGTTCAAATTTTATATTTCAACCAGGTGTCTAGACCGGTAAAACGATATCTAAAGCAATTGGAGGAAATATACAACTTCTACAAATTCTCACTAGTGCTCTCGTTCGAAGCCAATCGAGCCACACGAGGATATTAATTACTTTATATACAACATATAGAATGTCTTCTAGAAGTTTTACACTAATATAATGTAATTTTCCACCGCCAATTAAATAAGCGGTGTTAAAATTTTACACTAATAGTTGTGCGCTAGTCGTCATTGCTACATACATAGTCTGGCAGCAGATCGTACAACTGGTAAACACATATCCGTGGGATAGAGATAAGATCTATTTAGGTTTTTATTTTTTGCAATAATATTTGCTTTTTTTGTCCGTTTTTTTTTTATTTACTTTAATAATTTTTAAATACTTAAATATGTATATGTTACGATTACATTTCGAATTGAAAACGCTCGAATTTAAAGTTTATATTACTGGTGATAACGAATTTTAAGAATTCAAATTAAATGTTATCTTGCATCAACTGTTAAGTATTAAATTTATGGTGCAAAGTACTCGACTTACAGCAGCGAGATTCCATATGCTCGACACGTCGACTGTAATGGTTGGTTCAGTCAGCTTTCCTTAGTCCTAATTTAGTATTAGTCTTAAAACTCGGTATTAGTATTAGTCCCAAGAAAGTAGGTATCGTTCATACAAAAATTACACGTAGCCATGACAACAAGCGATAAGCAACAAATACATAACCAATAGAAATATTTATTTCGTTCGATGGTATGTATTTAGCTGTGACATTAGTTTGAAATATTTAGGTAGATATAGGAAAAGCGATAAAAATGAGTGAGAAATTTGATGATGGATGATGAATTGAACTAGTGAGGGACTTTGCACATATATGTATATGATAATAATAAAAACTATAAAAATAGACTAGCATTACACCATTTCTCAACACCCTCTCTTAATGATAGAACGTCCAAGGGGCCTGCCTTTTGTCCTTCCGGCAGGCCCTAAAAATGTGTGATTTTAGATATGAAGTGGTCCTTCCAGCAGATCCAAACGCCGTGTACAGCTGTCCTTCTGCCAGAACAAATGCTTGGACGTTCTACAATTAATGCCTTCCTTAAATCTACTAATCGCTTTAATACATATCCAATGATATATTACATATAATAATATAAAATAATACATTTCTACAACAATTAACAACTATAAGGTATCTAACAATTTTTCACTTCACTTCTTAATTTAGTTTTCACAACTTCTAACGTTATCTCTTCCTCTGGCATATTCTCTATATGATTGTAACTATTGTCTCAAATGATGGTGGCAACGCAAATAATAAGCTACATACTACATCTTCCTTTTTAGTTTTGCAGCTGTCAACAGTCTTGTTACCTCGTCAAATTCAATTAAAAATACTTCTAGATTTTTTGCTTCTTTTAATTTCATGCTCATTAATTTCTTCCTTAATAACATTTGTGCAGTGACACCTCTTTTCTCATATCTCTCTTCCAGACTTTTCCACATGCTATATACCATTTCTTTATCTCGAATTAATTCTATTTGTGTATCATCTAAGCGCTGTACAATATAAAACTTGCATCTATTATCACATTTCTTAGCTTCCGTTTTCATTGTCTCAACTTCGTAATCTATCTCTTCAATTTCTTTTTCTACAAATTTCTAAACACTTTTTTCTTGTAATAAAATCAACAATCGGAACTTCCAAGTGTGTTAATTATTAGCCGTTAAACATCAATATTGAACGTATTTTTACTTCCCATAGTAGACAAAATGATAAAATTGATATTTTAGGAACGCCAATAAAAACAATAACAAAGCTGAAGTACGCCGTAGTTTGGTCTTAATCTTAGTCCTAAAAGTTCAATATTACGAACTTTCAAGGTCAGGATCCTTAAGACTAATACTAAGTTGGGGGATTGTATGAACACAAACATTAATTGCATATCGCTGAACTTTTTAAGGTTAAGACTAATACTAAGTTAGGACTAAGGAGAGCTGACTGAACCAACCATAATTAATGGCAAGCGAAACTTGACGACAAAATAGAATTCTGTAACTTCGTTGTATTTGTAATCAGAGATATTTGGCATTTAGTGATCAGTAACCTGTTACATTCATGCTTTTTAGGACATTTCAAATAAAATATTAAAAATTTGTACCGAATAAAACGTAACGGAAATTACACATTTATCTTAGATTTCCAAATATGTTACCTATTTTTCATAATATGCTGACTCAAGCTCAACGCGTAAATAATCATCAATTAATTTTATATAAACAACAAAGGTGTTAGTAGTAATCCGTTACTTCATAAGAAAAAATATTTGTGCAATTATTTCGCTTAAAAGGGTCGTCTACCAGCTGATTATTTTACAGCGGTGCCATATCTACATACCTAATTCTATAAATCGTTTGCTTGATTTTATTTCAATATAATTTGAAAATTGGGCTTCATACACATATTTCTACAGATGTTTTACGTCTACATATACAATTTTGTCTATTAAGATTCGGTATTAACTTCACATTCTCTTTTCCCGTTACAGGCCGTTACCTTGATACGGGAATCGAGATTACATAATTAATTTTTAGATTTAATTACTGAAATTTGGTACGAGCATTCAAAATACGTCCACACATGTGTGTATGAAGCCCGATTTTAAAATACGTTTTAAATAAATTATAAAAACATTGTATTATGAAAAAATTTAACTGTGGCAACATCGCCAACTGTCAAAGGGTAGTCGGGCCTCTGAAAGTCGAAAGTTTTTATTCTGCGGTAGTGACAGTTCCAGGGTTCTGGGGTTCGAATACTGGCCGCGGCATTGTGGCGCGTCTTGCTAGCATTGGTTCTTCGATTCAGTAATATTAGTTATGGGGATACAATTAACAATGCAACAATACTTATGGCGAGGTAATATTGTTTTTCCAAAACACATTTACAGTAATAAAATGCACTGCTAGAGCTGCAGTGGCGGTCCGATATGCAATACAGCCTGGAAGTCACAGATAAGAAAAATCTCATTTTCACTATAATAACTATTTATATATTTTCTTCACTTCTTTTAACCAATAAAATAACAATAAACATATTTTTTTTAATTGCAATTTAAATTGCACCACGCCGATTTTTACTACATTCAAAATAAACTTTGAAGCATATTTATTAAATACTCAAAATTAAAATTGTATATTAATAATAATCGGAATCAAGAAAATTTATAAATAATTACGACTATTAAAATTCCCTCAAACTGTGGGCAACTGCGAATTGAACCTTACCATTTTTATTTTGCAAAATATCAGCGGTAAATCATTTTCTTTTGTATTATAAAAATACAAATAAACAAGTGCGTAACATTCTTTACAAGTTACGTGTGAGACAAGCATATCTGACATTGCTACATTATTATTACTTTTTAATAATTAAAATAATGACTTTACAGTATTTGCGTTTTTTATTGTGTGTAGCGTGCCTAATTTTTGTGAAACAGGCGGTAGGTATATATTTTATTTTATTATTTCATAAAATACTTGTTAACTTACTGATCAGGACTTTGATCTGTATCACTTTCTTCCAACTCAGACTTATTTCGTTTTTTCTCATAAATCAATATTATTGCACATAAAACGAACACCTCCAGACAGATACCCAAGAAAGGCCAAAGTGCGGCGTATTTATCTGTAACAGAAGAAGAACGTTGCGGAAAGATAAAAAACAAGGAAATTGAAGAAAATATACCTTTTATTCTAACTAATGTGTGGTCCACTACAGTTTTATTTTGTATTGCTGAATATCCTCTACACGTATAATTACCTCGATTGGTCATATTTACATTTTCTATTATTAGAACGGCATTGGGAATCTTCTTCTCGGCGTCTTCTTGAAGTTTCACAATTCCAGTTGAGTTACTATAGATGTCATCACCTGTGAAGAAGAAATTATATTGGAAATTTTATGTAAACAGAATGATTAATTTAATAAAGTTACACGAATCTTGATTATAATTTAAATATGTTTAGTTATTCAGATGTAGGTACTTCGGCCAAAATATACAATTTCATATTAAATATAAAATGATTGGTTTTTGATTTGCCAGTTCAATTCAAATAAGAACAGACTCCTACTCAAGGAAGTAAACTTTATATATTAATAGTTATATGACTATTGGATTTTATTTAATTTAATTAATAAATTAATGTTTTGAAAACGTTTTCGTAACCACATTATAAAATATTTTCTCTTAAGAAATCTCTTCATTTTACAATGATTTTTAATAATTTAAATTGTACATCTATTACTGCTACCCAGATAGCACCGGGCGTCCTATGGATATCCATTTTATGTCCAAAAGTGGTCCGAACGTCCATGGATGTAAAACGGACATCCTTTGGACGTCCGTTACTGGATATCCATAAAACATACCTACGAATATATCGATCGGTATCGTAACTTTCGGTTACAGCATTTATAATATGCATTCCCCAGGAATGAAGGTATGATTATTTAAAATGCTACGTTAAAATTCTACTAACACGAATGATATCGGTATCTCGCTAAAAATTTGCGGTTAATTTAATATAAAAATGATTAATTTTTTTACGGATATAAACATTATTATATTATTGGTTATTATTATTTAATAAGCATATATGCGTTGCACGTACGTTTAGGTACAGTAGTTGTCAGCGCGTACCAAGTATTTGTATTAAAATTTTAACAATTTCTAATTACTATATATATCTATACTAAATATAAAAAAAATCAATGGGAATAATTTTCTTACTTCTATGTTTTAAAATTCCCGCGCATAGTTCTCTGTTTAACATAAAGTGACAAATGATCTTACGTCTGTCTACGAAAGTACAGTGACAGTTGGTGGCAGTAGCATATGACAGGTACGAGATAAAGTTACTATGCTAAAGTATTTCAAAGTTAAAGTCACGTTAAAGTATTCGATTGTACGTTTTAAGTAACTGCAAAGGATACCGATTGTAAATATGGTCCGGGTACACGGAAAACAGTCCAGTTACGTTAGATTTTCTCATTTTAGTTTTCAACGATGGTATATTTGACAAACGGATTTCTACGGATGTCTCAAACGATACCTTATGGACATCTATAACATGCTCCGGGATAACAAAGGATAACGAATGGATGTCCATAAGCTATCCTCTGGAATATGCATATCCATATAAAAAGCATGTTTGTAACAAATGTCCATAAAGCGCCCATAAGATGTCCATAGGACGTCCGTTCGGATGTCCGTTTTAAAGCCATGTTTATAATAAATGGACGGCCAATGGCTATCCATAGGATGTCCGACGGACCTCAAATGGATATCCGGCATATCCGTAGCAGACATCCATCGGATATCCATTGGACGTCCATGTGCTATCTGGGTAATAAATATAATTTTATATGTTTTTTCAAAAAGGTGAAACTTCTGTCGTTTTTAAGGTTAGTTATGTCAGATGTATATTTCCTACTACTAACTTAGTAATGTTGACATTTTAAAATTTGAAAAGCCATATCGCCTTTAAATAAGAAAACCTAAATCCGACTTTAACATGATTGCTATGGTGGCAACAGCGGACAAAAACAAGTGATTATTAGTATTTGACACATATTAAATGTCAATTTGTTCCACTGAAGAAGTCTTGTATACGAATTTTGGATTACTCTCTTTTCTAATATACTTGATTTAGAAGAGAAATGCTCCATATTAATAGTTTTCAAAATTGGCAATGGGGACAGGAACATTTTAAAATTATCGACAATCATACAGAAGAATTAAAATAATACACCCGCCTTTTTTTCATTTTGCATTATCTTATATTATTTATTGATACATAAATTCAACTTTCGTTTTTCAGCAGCCCCATTTTAAAAAATGTGGCCAACTACTGAAGTACAAAGCCTACTACCGTCACGCAGTGCCACAGAGTATTTTGTTGTGTTGGTTTTACTGCAACTTCAATGTATATTTCTTTTTCAGATATAAGTCACCCTGACAATATGTTTGACATGATAATCATTTTATTGAATTGTCAATATGACCATTATAAGTAAAAAAGGATACAGTGCGGACGCTCATCCACTCGAAATTGAGATCAAAAAGTTGACACTGGAGCACAATAAACCTGGTCGAGTCGTAGTACTATGGGTTCCAGGACACTGAGGTATCCTAGGAAATGAAACTGCGGAAAGATTGGCAGCAGTTGGAGCGCTAGGAGATATTAGGCGAAAAGTAATATACCCGCGAGACCTTAAAAGTATTAATATCCAGGGAATTAAGTACGGATGGGAAGAGGAATGTGGAGAATGGTTTAGGATATAAATCTGCTACAAATGGTCAAGCCTTGGTTTTCGAAAAAAGAGGTATTATCGAAGAACAATCATAACCACTATTTGCTGTTTGAGATTACATCATAACTACTTGAATGTGCATTTAGACCGGCTGAAGCTTGTAGAATCGCCAAATTGTCTGTAAAGAGGAGGAAGAGGTGAATTATGTATTTTTTGGGTGTACGATGAGGGAGTCCCAAGCAGCGGAGTTGCATACTGAGCTGAGGAAACTTGGACAACGCCCACCATACAATATTAGCAGCCACTAAAGACGTAAACATTTTACGACTCCTATACAAATTCATCAATTCAAATGGAATCAGAATATGACAGGACAAAATCGAATCTCTATTCCAAATTCTGCAGTATATAATGTGCATTTAGACAGTAGTTTCGCGCCTATTTGCTTACTGAGCAATATAACAATTTAAACTTTCAGCATTGTTAAAATGGAGATATGGACGTGTTCCAGGCGAGCTTCGTTGCTCGATCTTCAAGGGTTGTAGATGGCTGAGTGAATCAACGGAAGATCACGGTGCCAATCAAAGAAAAAGAAGAAGAATGACAATCATATTTTTTTGAAAACGTCAAGAAATGCCACAATATAGAAAATTAAAAAATGCCTGTAACAGGTGTAACGGGACGCGAATTTTAAATCGTTTTATTTTTTCAATCACATTAACGTAATAAGGAAGACAAGTACTTATTATAGATATATACAGGGTGTTTAAAAAAGATGCGGCAATATTAAAGGGGGTGATTGCCCAGGTCATTTTATGCAAAAAAGTTCCTATAAATATAGGTCCGCAAACGCTTCGTTACCGATCTACAGCGTGTTGAAGTTTAATTTAAAAAAAACAGTAAAAATTAGAATCGTAACTAAATTTTAGGCGTGTGAATAGCTGCGAGAGGCACATACTGTGCAATACAACACGATGTTTTAGTACTAGTGGCGCGCGTATTGGCATGTCACAGGCTATTTTTCAAGAAAAAAACAGGACGCCGCTGATTTCTCTAAAAATAAAACATGTTTTTATTCTTTGTTCAATTGTGAAGAGAAAAGCTCTCTTAACTTTTTATCGTACAACGTACCGTTTTTTTAGTAAAAAAACACATTTTAGTGCATGTCCATTTATTACAGAAAAAACATTTTAAAGAACAAGGGTTTTATTCAAGGGCAAAAACAAATATTTTACCACACCAACAATTACAAAAACTGTGCAAAGTGACCACCTCGAGCTCGGATGCAAGAATCCCATCTTCTCCTCATTGACTGGCGAACTCTCTCAAAAACACCAGGATCGGTTTTAATTGAGTTGCACGCAGCAATGATTCGATTTCTTAAGTCTTCTACGTTTTTCAATGGAGTAGAGTACACCAAGGACTTCAAATGGCCCCACAGGAAAAATCCAGGGGATTTAAGTCCGGAGATCGTGTAGGCCATAAGTGAGGTCCACCTCGGCCAATCCAAAGATTTCCGTATGCTTGTGTTAAGAAATCACGAGCTACTTGACTAAAGTGGGCTGGTGCGCCATCGTGCATATACCACATTGCATCTCTAATTGCTAATGGTACGTCCTCCAGAAATCCAGGGAGCGTGTTTTCCAAAAAGTTGCGATACGCCTCTCCGGTAAAAATACCGGTCCAATTAGGCAGTCACCCACAATCCCAAGCCAAACGTTCAAAGAAAACTGATGTTGAAAACGATTTTCAACAATTTCATGTGGATTTTCGTCACACCACACATGGTTATTATGGAAATTGCGTATTGCATTTCTTGAAAAATTCGGTTCATCGGTGAACAGAATCATCATCCGGAATTGAGGGATTTGAACCATTTTCGGCAAAAGCCATTAACAGAATGCAATGCGAGGAGGAAAATCAGCAGAAAGAAGTGCTTGAGCGCATTGTATATGGAATGGATGCAACAAATTTTCCTTCAGAATGTGCCAAATAGTCCCATTACTTACATCCAAAGCCTCAGCAATTTTTCGAGTAGAAGTACCTCGATCTTCTTCAATCATGTCTAGCACATCCTCTTCCAGCTCTACTGTTCTTGCTGTCCTTGGCCTTCCTGCTCCTCCATTTCGTCTTAATGTGTCTGTTTCATAAAGACGATGAATCCTTTCGAAAGTTTTTTCAGAAGCAATACGGTCAGGAAATCTTTCAGTCTACAACCGCCTAGCTTCTAATGCATTGCCATCAGCAAGTCCATAAATGTAGTGCATGTCGGTCATCTCGGCATTCGTATAGCGATTCATGAAAAGGAACTTGAACAAATTCGACACATACAAAATTATTAATCACGAGACTCATTCAATATGTCACTCAATATGTCAGTGAATAAAACAGGACTGTTTAAAAATATTTTTGTACGCATGATAAATGGATATGCACTAAATGTTTTTTTTACTAAAAAACGGTACGTCGTACGATAAAAAGTTAAGAGAGCTTTTTTCTCCACAATTGAACAAAGAATAAAAACATGTTTTATTTTTAGAGAAATCAGCGGCGTGCTATTTTTTTTTCTTGAAAAATAGCCTGTGACGTGCCAATACGCGCGCCACTGGTACGACTGAAACATCGTGTGGTATTGCAAAGTATGTGTCTCCCACAGCTATTAACACGCCTAAAACTTCATTATGATATCTCAAGCCGTTTTGAAAAAATCTAATTTTTACTGTTTTTTTTAAATTAAACTTCAACACGCTGTAGATTGGTAACGAAGCATTTGCGGACCTATGTTTATAGGAACTTTTTTGTATAAATGACCTGGGCAATCGCCCCGTTTAATATTGCCGCATCTTTTTTAAACACCCTGTATATTAAGAAATGTTTTATTTTAATTAAGGTCATGCATCTATTTGTATATATTCCGTGACTGTATACATATAACTTCCCTATGTTAAAATTCTATGTATTCTTAATAGTTAAAAAAATGTAAGTTTTAACCGACAACGAGCGAACAGGTGGCTTTTATTAGAACTGTACCGGCCGGCGTAGGAATTATCCCTTCAACTCCGCATGTAATAAAACACTCCTCGCTGAAACACCGAAGAGGCTAGTTCGCTTCGAAAGCATATTAAAGTTTGTCAAGTTAGGGCCCAGTTAGTGATCTTGTAGTTAATATATTTTTTTTAATAATCAGCAAAATATAAAGGCCGTGTTCACTGGCAAAAGTTCCAGCACGTAGCCAATAAATAAATTAAAATACTGGTGAAAGAAGATTACAAGAAAGAACACGCCCGAGCCCCAAGACAGATCACCCAGCGTCAGTAGCGGAAATTCGGCGGGAAGAACTAGGAGCAACAAGCGCGCGAAGACAGAAGTCATAAAGGTATTTGGCCAGAAAACTATTATTTTTCATAGATACGAGCTCGTAACCAACAAAGTTACTAGCCATTGTCTTATGTAAATTTTGCCTTTGTTGTTCTTTTAAATCCGTATATACAGATAGGGAAATTACACATCGACTCATTATGTTTCCATATAATCCTATATGAAGTTGCCATATCGCTTCTTCGAGAATCGAGCGCTGTTAAGTAGTGGTAGGAAATATATTTTACGACAGATACAGCACAGCATTCTGCGTTAGGCAGTATGCGAGAGCGTTTGTAACATGTGTCTATTCAGGGTATCGTTTTCATTACTGATCCTGATCGACAGTCATAAATGTAACTATAAATGCAATACCTACAATGTATAAAATTAAAGTTTTAATTATGTGAAACTTAAATATTTTTCTTGCGCAAATAAGTAATACTGCTGCTAATAATAAATGTATAAATATGATCAGAATAGCAAACACCAGGACACTTTATTCTATGGATGCATAACTCCTCAACGGCAGGCATGATACTAGACCCCACCGACCCGACTAGACCCTTGCTGATAGAATATTACCAATCAGCACTTGCCGCGCCTCCTTTCCACAATACTTACATTTTTCGTACTGGCAACTATGTTTGTTTCAATACACCGTGCTTTCGACCTATGACACCATTACTTATTTCTCTACCCGTATATATTTAGCTTGGTTGGGTTTTTAGTCATTTAATTGCGTAGTTGTTCAATTTAATAAAGGTGCATTGAGCATTAAGGTTTTGTCCGATATGTTATAATACTGTATGTATACATATTTATTCGTCTCATTTAATATATTTGTTATTTATTTACTTGATGCATTTTCATTCATTTAGTTGAATATCTACATATTTTGTGATATTATTTATTGTTAAAATATTATAAATCCTCCATTTACCGCACGTCCTGGGAGCGTATAAAGAAAAGATTATAAGGGAATCTATAAAGTAAGTACATGTTTTTTTTTATTACGTTAAGAGCTATTGCAACCGACATGTTGCTAGTCAGGGAAAGAATTTCTCTATTTCGGTATTAGTAACATCCATCATCGTGGGTTCACGAGGGGAATTTGTTCATATACCGTGGCGCCCAAGAAATTTAAACACATATTAGCACATCGTAAGACCGATTCATTACACAGGCGCTCATGGTAATTGTAATCGCTCTGCAAACGCGTGCAATGAAGAAAGATCAAATATTAGAAACCGATTACGTGGTTTCGACCGGCCTCGATCTTGTCAGCGTTCCTGCAAATGCAAGACCTAATTTCATCGCAGTTCGCCGAATTCTAATTTGTACACGCATGAGTAACAATAAAAGCCAAAAAAATACGTTTCATAGGTGCAAATTGTGATTAAGCAATCTCTAAAACAAGTTGTTTTATTCAATCTTGTCCGAATACATCAATAAATAGTAATAGAATATGTATTACTCTACCAACGAATGAAGAAATTCGAAGAAAATGGTATGAAATGACTATCACGTCATGTCCATTCGAATATTCTGTATGCAGTCTGTTCGTTTTGTCGGTGCTCCATGAGTTACTGACCCTGTTTTACAATGTTTTTCAATACAAGCGTAAACATGACTTAGCAGTTGTACATACATACCTGGCAGATTAGAAAAGTTTTCCCAAAAATCCTGATCATAATTTTTTATTAGTTCTAAAATAACTTTCGATTATAAACTTTTTGTGTTGCGTCTCTAACTCTAACATGTTAATAAATAATCAAATGTAAGCTTCTCTAATTTAAATAAAATTCAAAAGTATTGCAGTATCTTTAGTTTTACTAAAGAAAATAGATAGAAAAGCCTACTGTAATCAGAAAGGATTTTGAAGACACGTAAGTACATACAGTGGCGGCCAGCTACTTAAGACCGAATAATATTTTTAAGATTAATTTATTTTTGTTCGAAAAGAATAACACCAATGATACTGTAATATTTAAATAATATCAATAGAAATCAGTATTAAAGAATATTAATTTGTTCTCAAATGAAATTTCAACGGAGTTATCACATGTTTTACTTAGTGCGGCACAAACTTAAGAATACAATAAACAATAAAACACACACATGTCCGTATTTGTACTTGCCTAAATATATAAGTTATTAGAATCAGTAGAGGGTTCGTTTGCGGTTATTGCACAACGATTAAATATGCATTTTAAAAACTGCTTGCGTACAAGCTATCCAATTCATAAATAAAACACACTCAACAGATAATACACTCCGAAAACGCAGAAATAAAAAAACAATTGTGCAAGAAAACAGAATTTTGCAGCGTATTTCGGAAGCCGATCGTCATAAAACAGCTAATCAGGTTCTAGATGCTACTGGTCCAAATATTGGTAACAAGATTAGTGTCCGAACAGTCCGAAGAAGACTGAATGAATTTAATTTAATCGGACGGGTAGAACGCAAAAAGCCTTTACTATCCGAACGTAATCGGAAGATGCGTTTAAAATTTGCAAGGGATCATCGCCACTGGATCTTAGAATAATGGAGAAAAGTGATTTTCACAGATGGATCGAAGTTTACTAGGCTTGGTTCCGATGGTAAATCTTATGTTCGACGACACGTCCATGAAGAATACTCCAGCAAATATATAAAACCAACTGCAAAAGGCGGAGAAAGTTCTGTGAATGTTTGGGGTGGCACGACTCTAGAAGGCGTTGGCCCCATTCATCGAATTAACTGCATCATAGATCAGTATGTCTACATGAAGATACTAAATGATATCCTATTCCCATGTGCCAATGATCGTATGCCCATCGATTGGGTGTTACAAGCCGATAATGACCTAAAACACACAGCACGCGGAGTGAACAAATTTTTAAATTACCACTCTGTAAATTTTATTTTGTCATGACTGTCGCAGTCACCAGATTTCAATTCGAGATGTTGTGAATTGATATCGATAAGCATATTAAAAGAAAAAACCAACAAATTTGGAGCAACTCTATGTCACTATTGCAGAAGGTTGTCGTAGGTTAATACTGATTACTACGGCGAAGAAGTCATGCGCCAAAAAGGAAAAGCAACCAATTATTAATTAAAAAGTTTTTAAAACATCGTAATGAACTTATTTATCTTATGAAGATTATAAAAACTATAAGTGGTCTTAAGTATGCGTGTGTCCGGGAAAAATCGAATTACATATATTAAAACGAATCATAACATGTATTTCATTAAGTTTGGAAAAATAATTGTTTTGGTTATATGTATGTTATACTACGATTAATCTGCTTGTAAAATAAATTTAAACATTTAGAAATAAAATATTCCAAAGTTAGATTTGTATTATTCCTAAAGTCATTGTCGATCTTAAGCAGTTGGCCGCCACTGTATTCGTTCTTACATTACATTTTGACATACAGGGAGAGGCATTAGTGCGTCAAAGCTCAATATATCCATTAATATTAAAGATATCACAAAATGTTATATACAAAAATCATAGATAGTCTTCAGCTACGTATTTTAAAATTATCTTCGTATATACAGAGTGTTTCATATTGCCAGGGTGAACCAAACATACATTTTCTTAAATGGGACACACTATATATTATTTCAAATTTAGATTAACCATATCTTCCTCATTCCTTCGATATAAGGTTTCATTGAGTTACACCGAGTATTTCAGAAATTATGGTCAATTTTGTCTGAAAAATCATTGCGTGTTGAACGCCCTGTGTATTCCACATGAAACAAAATTCTTTTTGTACTGGAATGACTTTTATATTGTTACAGTTTTATGGCACAATAAAACACCCTGTATATATATATATAAATAATTTTAAAATATGTAGCTTAAAGCTTCATTTACATAGAGGGTAGTGGGAATTGTAGTGTAAGAGTAGTGGAGTGCCGAAGTTAGTTCTCATGTATTTAAACGAGAGCATTTACATAAACATTGCGACAGTAACGGTAGTGGAGAAGTAGTGCCAAAGTTCGCAAACTCCAAACATTCCCACTACACTACCGATACTTATACCAACGCGTCTGCGCAGAACAATCTACCGATAACAGCTGTTTTGTGGTGTTTACATTTGACTATACATCCATTACCAACTATCGTCGTTACGCATGCGCAACAAAGCAGTCGCATCGCCACTACTTTTCTTATGTAAATTCATTTCCGCACTACAATACACCTTCCACTACTCTTACACTACAATTGCCACTACCCTCTATGTAAATGAAGCTTAAGACTGTCTATAATTTTTGTACATAATGTTTTGTGATATCTTTAATATTAATGGATACATTGAGCTTTGACGCTCTAATGCCTCACCCTGTATGTTATAGTCACATAGTATAGCTAACATACCACACTGTCCCAAACTATAAATAATTAACTATTTCCATGATTTTAGACTAGTGACGTAAAAACAACGCATTTACTTTTTCGTTTGGAATTGTAAAAAAAGTTAATCTAACAGTTTTGTAAAACGGCATAACGTTTATGAATTAATAGATAAGCTATTGGCTATAATTCACGATATCAAATTTTGATTTTGCAACATACATATGTTTTATTCTATATTTTTAATCACAACAAGCAATCGCAAATCAATTGTAAATAATAGTCAAATCCACAGATTAATCGAATCTGTGGCCCCGATTTCGTAAAAATATGATACCATTGTGATCAATACAAACGACTACACTAGAAATTTATGCTATGATGCTATTTAAACCTGTCTAATTTATATACTGCCGTTAACGTTATTGTTACAACTGAAAATGCTGCAATTAAGAACTTTGCAGAATACCATTAGCATTAGAAATATTGCTATAGAACTGGATGTTAGTACTAGCACCAAGCAAGAAATTATTCAAACTGAAACAATCATTAGGAGGCAAGGATCAGAATGAATAAGAGACAGATTCTTCTGATTCAGACTCTTAAGAAGTATTTTGTTCTAACTGTTTCCTTAGTGTTTTCCTTTTGCTTAAAATATATTATTGATATATAGATAGTATATAATAATATTTTATTTGTTCTTTACTGAATGTATTTTTTGTGGATAATAATAATTATTTACTGTCAAAAGATCTTTTAATTATCAAATCTACTCGTTATATAATGATATATATAGCTACTAAACTTAACACCAGTACATTACCTTCATTCAAAATTAAATTGAAGCACTTTCTATTGATGGGGGCCCGGTTAATGGAGCCATTTGACGCACCGTTAGAGCTTATTGGCGCTATATAACCATAACATGAGAATTTAAGTAAAATACCTATTTGCTTTGTTGCACCTATAGAAGCATTGTGATCACCAGATTTAATTTAGGCATATATTTTTAGGTTACTATATAATAGATAGATACTTAAAGTGAACAGCAGCAGTCTGGATTCACTTTGTGATTGTGATTTGCTTTATGTTTGATATTTATAAGTTACAGATTTTTTTTTTCTATATCTGTACTGAGTTACTACAATAAAGCCATTATTATTATTAATGACGATGTAGTAATGATGTGTTGATAAACCTTCATTCTGGATATGGGATCCTATTAAGAAGACTCAGTCAATGAGTGATCATCACACAGTGCAACAGACCGTAAAACATCCTTTACAGCTACATGTGTGGGGAGAGGAAGGAGGAAGGAGAGGGAATGCTAAATCCGAGCAGTTTTGCGAGTTTATGCATCTTTAACAACCATTTAAATGCCACAGTGATGATTAAACTGTATAAAATAGAACTCCTGAGAATGGTAAAAAAAGATTTGTAAGCACAAATGAAGTTTGGGCACTGGTAGAAGATAACGACACAAAACATTGTAAGAGTCCCTGTATAGTGACTGGAAACATGAAAATGGTGTCGTAACCATTGATTAGCCATCCCAGTCCCCAGACGCGAATTCTATAGAAAATGTATGGTTCATCATGAAACGTAAGCATACCTTCCGCGACATTTATAAATTTATAATTTTCGACTTCTTACTGGACAAACTGTAGACAACAAAGACGCAGGGGGCAAAACAACTAGAAAAGGTGATCATCAAAGCTGATGGCAAGCAGTACGCGGATATACTCAGAGCTGTTAAGGGCAGTGTAAATATTGACAAAGCCGGAATTATGATTAACGCCATCAAAAAGACGGCCAAAGGTGACGTGATGGTAGAAATACAAGGGGGAAAAGAGAAAGCTGAAGCCTTGAGGCAGGAAATAATCAAAAATAATGAGAACACGAAAGTGGAAATTAAAAATAAAAATGATACAGTTTATCTGACAGGCATCGACGGTGATGTGGGTAAAGACGAGATAATGCAAGCCATTAAAGAAAGTGTAGGAAGTGCGGTGCAGCTACAGGGCATCGATATAGTGTCATTAAGACCAACACAATATGGTGGGCAAAATGCCACTGTAGTGTTAAATAAACAGTGGGCTAACGAATTGTGCAAACGAGGTACAATTAGAATAGGGTGGACGCCGTGTCGTGTAAGGCAGAGAATAAATATTATTCGATGCTACAGGTGCTTGGAATTTGGGCACCATAAATGGGAATGCCAAGGGAAGGACAATACCGCAACGTGCCTAAAGTGTGGGAAGAGCGACCATCGGGCTAGCGACTGCAAGGAAGAGAGCTCCTGCTTCACCTGCAGGAAGAATGGGCATCGGGCCGATCAAACCAGGCGCCCATACTACAGGAAATTAATACACGAAAAAACCAAGGAATTAGCAAAGGAAGGAGGAAGAAGAAAAGTCAGTACCAAGGCGGATCCGGAGAAAAGGCAGACTAGGTTAAGGTCAACCTTAGATGAAGAAGCCTTCCGTAGGGAAGGGAACATTGGAAAGTATACTGGAGCAGAAATTAAAAACGTCCATCAAAATACTCCAAATTAATGTGGGTAGGGCGTATGCAGCACACGATATGGCATATGCTACAGCCAAACAGCACGATACGGATATATTGCTCGTGCGCGAACCAAATAAAAAGCGAGTAAAGGGTAGAAATTGGATTAAAGATACCAGGACCGACGTGGCTGCTTTGATACTGAGTAAGAACATCGAGGTACTTGGACACAGCGCTGGGGATGGACATCTTATCCTGAACTAAGGACCTACGATATTGTGTGCTGCTACGTGTCACCTAACATCGAGATGCACCAATATGAGTTGGAGGTGGACAACATAATGAACCGAATTGACAAAAGACAAACCATTGTGCTAGGTGATATAAACGCGAAATCTCCCCAGCGGAGAGCATCGAGAGCGGATAAGAAAGGTGCATACTGGTTGGAGTGGATTCACGCTTTGAATATGGTGGTATTAAACACGGGCGAGGAACCTACTTTTGTTAGAGGGCAGACTAAGTCGTACATTGACGTGACTTTATCTACAAACCAACTAGCAAAGCAAATATATGACTGCAAGGTGATGGATCAAGACTCTCTAACTGAACATAATTATATCTCCTTTGAGATTGGGGAGCAAGAATAAAGAAGTCGGTAAGGAAAGGCAAATCAATAACAGCAGTGGACTGGGATAGCTTCAGAAGTAGCATCAGGACAATGGTGGAGGAGACAGAAGCAAAGGAACATGATAAATGCACGAGGCTAATTCAGGCGGCATATAGGAGGAGCACTTGCAGGCAAAGCAACACCACCAACACTCCATATTGGTGGAATGAAAATATCGATAGTAAACGTAAACAATGTAATAAGCTTAGAAGAAACCTAACTAGAGCAGCAAGATCTCAGGGGGTAAACAGGCAAGCGGCGGACGATGTCAGGGAGGCTTATAAGGCGTGTAAGAAGGACCTTGTAAAAACCAAATGCAAATGCTGGAAGGAACTGTGCGCGGAACTTGACAATAATATCTGGGGGATGCATACAGGATTGTTTCCAAAAAATTTGGTATGCTCGGTCCCTATGACCTCAGTCTGGACAAGAGAAAGCAAATACTGGTGTCCTCTTCCCACCATCTTTAGAGAAGCTAGGATTGGTGGCTCCGGTTAAAAATGTCCCCCTTTTACGGCGGACAAAACTAGAGTGCGCAAAATTAAGCATGAAACCTGGTAAAGCTCCTGGGCTGGACAAGCTACCACCAGAAGCAGTAAAGGAGGTAGCCAATATTGCACCGGAGTTCGTTCTGCGACTTATGAACAACCTAATGTAAAGTTATGCAGAATTGGTGGCATCTATACCTCGAAGATTACAGAGTGTGTTGGATAATAATGGGGAAGTTACTAAATATTAATAAATATTCTTGTCATTTGGCTTATTATTTGGTTGTTTCTGTTTTACTGTACATCATCTATATCCACACGGTTTGGAAAATGTTGAAGTTGTCCACTTACTCCATAAAATTGCATGAAATTTAATTTGACCTATGTTGACAGACAACCAATGTTTTCAAAAAAACCATTAACGTCCATATTTAACTGTAGTCGGCTATTTTGATCACAATGGTATATATTTTAATGTTCTTTGACCATAAACCTGTTTTCGCAATATCTGAATATTACCCGTAGAAAGATAAGCAGTGCTGTAATTAGTTCTTAAATATATTTATTACTATTAACTTGTTAAATACTATGTGTAAACTTAAAAAAAAAAAACTATTTGATCTTATTATTGTACTTTAATGCATCAAAAGTATTTTAATATAAAAATTATATCTACTAAAACTGTTTTATTGTATCTTTAGAATAGATATTTAGACTTGCGATAATATTCATCGAATTATTTTGTAATGGATGCAATAGCGTTTATTAACCATAAATTGAAAAATTATCCTATATGATAGGTTATACGTTAACTATGTATAATATGTAATCAATAGCTTTGATTACCACACACTTAAATATCGGGTATATTTCAATAGCGCAGCAATATCGTAATTTTGGAAAGCAATGTACTTAAAAAAATACTTATTTTTATTCCTACTTTAGTGTATTGAAACAACGCTACTACCAAATAATCTCACCTATTTGCCAAGTAATATTTGGAGTAGGTTTACCAGACACTTGACATGTAATTCGCAACTTTTCACCTTCCACGACGTTTAAATTATCTTGTGTCTCAACATCTATACTACCTAAAAACAAACAATTTCGTTTAAATTTATTACAATACCTACATAATAGGAAATGCAGAGAATAAAATATTTACATGTTAATATACAGTGAGAGTCAAGAGTCAAAAATACTGATTGAGTTGGTAACCCTGATTTTTCTTATAGAGTTGCCATTTCACAAATAATTTCATGGGATATCCAGAGGCGGGTCTTATGTAATTACTTGGTTTACCTATGTTGGCATATCGAGGATGACAATTGCATTGACAACTATTACTCATCATGATGCTATCAAGTGTCTCACTACATAATAAAAGAGGCATTTATTTATTATAAAACATTATAATTAAATTAATCAATTATAACAAAAACTACAGTTTAGTTCTTTTGAAAACCCTGCGGCAAGAACTATAAGAGACACCTGCCAAAAATAATTTGAATAATTGTGGTGTAAATTACTCCTAAATAAGAAATGATGCTTACCAACTTGTTGTTTTGTGGGACTTCGAACAATATGTTCTTAAACATTTGCAACAACTTCGAGTGTTGTAACTTTTGCCTTCCATGACGTTTACATATTTAGCACTGCCAGTCTCAAGAAAACGTACAATAACTCGTTGTTCATGTTGAATGAAATCATCTAAGTTTCCATTTCGAAAGTAAGCAACCACGATGAAGGTGTCTTCCTCGATTGTAAACTTTTATTGTTACTTTTAGGGTTGATAAACACTGAGTTTTGAAAGACAGTAAAATAATGAAATAATCACACGAAAAAAATATATGCATACAGCCACGCTACTATATTATTCAAGTTCAGTACAAATGACATCAGTTGATAGTTCCGAATTGAATATTATCAATTACAAAAGTTAAAATGTTCTGTAATAGGACTACCAACTCAATCAGTATTTTAGACTCTCATTGTATAAAAAAATACATAAATTAAAAAAATAAATAAATAACGTACTTGATGCTAGCATTGTTGTTTTGTTCTGTACTTTGCCATTTACACTAAACAAACACGTGTAATATCCAGCATCATCATCATTGCCACGCAGGACACGAACACTATAGTTGGCAGGAAATGCTTCGAAGAGAATTTTATCTTGCTTCGCGTCCAATTTTACATTATCTTTTTCCCTGAAAAAGAAAAATACATGGTATTATTACAGGGAAGTAATACAAATTACGTAACAATCGTTTAATTCACCAGTTTTTTTAAAATTTGAAGTTGATATCGCCATTTTTATATTGCGAAGATAAATGTGCGAATTCATAATGAAGTTGAAACAAATCTAATGTAATGTCGATATTATCAGTTAGAAATTAATCTTAATTAATTGAAATGAATAAAAGAAACATTTGCTAATGCTAACAAGGTTTTTAACTATACAGGGTCCGGCAACGAAGCGGGGACGGAAGATTACACACTTATTTGAAAGTTTGTCACGTATTTAGTCGTCGGATATTCTTCCGCACCATCAAGTGCACGTTTTAAAAATATTTTGTTTTATACAGGGTGTTCCAGATGGAAATGCCAGACTAAAGTTGCATTTTTTAAATGAAACACCCTGTATATTAATAGAGAAAATAATCCGCGCTTGAAAGCTGGTTACAACGATATAATGTTATATAGGTCTAAAGTTGATAGTTTCTGTGTAAACAATGATTTTATTTGGTAAATTGATACCTTTCAGTAGGCTATTCTGCATAGGAAAAAACAAAAGATTCGAAACCAACAGAGTAGAATATTTTTTACTAGTATGGACTGTCGTTACTATGTGAAATAAATTCTGCAACGGCTCGCTTTATACAGGGTGTTCACAATTTTGCAAAATCGAAGAAATCTCGAAATTTTTAAATGGAACACCCTGTATATTTTTTCCTCATTGGAAAGCCCTTTTACTACGCTTTCTATTGATACCCCATTTGATGCACCTAGGATAGATCATTTTCTAATTATTTCTTTTTAAAGTTGAATTAATGAGAAATGCTTGTATTTTTAGAAGCTAATTTGCATTTCAAACCTACTGTAACATCGGATATTCGACAAATAATCCATAAATGGTCTATAACAAGAAGAAACTCCATTTAGTATGAGAAACAATTGATTTTCACTCAGCGGTCTTAATTTACATAGCTCACAATTAATAATAATAATAATAATATAAATAATACTGTAAGTACAACCGCACATACCATACTGTCGATGCCGGTCTGCCAGTATCTAGCGGGGGTACCTCTGCCGACTAGCTCCGAGGCATACTGTACGTGTGAGTTTGCGTATGTATAGTGTTCGTAAATTTCCCTTGAAATTTAAAAATGTTATAATAGTAAAGTTCATTAAGGAGGGAAAGCAAAAGATGTAAACTGACAGCTTTTCAAAAGAAAAACAAAATATTTAGAAAGAATTTACCACAATAATTTTTTGATATCAGGGCACTCGAGAAAAAATTTATACGAATATTTAAAAGCATTTCAATTTTTGCAGCTTCTAGCTAACAACGAAGACAACTTACAAACAGTTTTACATCAATTCAACATGACCGGTAAAAAATACAATATGAACATCTCAAAAAATTAGACCATCGTAATAACTAAACAACCAGTTCGTTGTAAACTAGAATTAGACGGATCCGTTATTCAACAAGTAATGGGCTTAAGTCACCTTGGAGTTGGAGGTGACAAGTCAAAGGACCTCACTATGGAGATTCAAAACAGGCACTGAAAGCGATACAAGTAACGGGTTATCTGAACCCAATGATCTGGCGAAACAAATACCTAAATAAAGAAAGTACAGTTCGAATATAGAAAGCTATGGTACGCCCTGTATTAACATACTTCACGGCGACAAGAGCAGACACCACGAAAACTAAACAAAAAGTTCGATCGGTAGAAATGAAGATGCTTAGAGAAATAGCGAATGTCACATTAAGAGATAGACAAATGAGACGAGTAACTCAATAAGAGGACGATACGGAATACAAAATGTAGCAAAATGGATTAAGCGAACAAAAAAGAAATGCAATAACTATGTCGAAAGAATGCAAGCAAACAGACTAGCATATAATGCAAACATGAGAGACCAAAAATCCGTTGAATAGGGACCAAGGCCATGAATACCGGAAATGTCCCTAGCTAAGAGAAGAAGAATGTTTGCAATAAGTCGCATAAAATGTTCGAGCTGTAGTTTTACAAAGACCTTACGAGGACCGAAGATAAATACAACATATTATACGGTTAGTTTCCCGTTTCCCACTATTTAGTAGGTGGCACAATGAAGAACAAGTGTTGTGCATTGACTTCACCGGTTATAATGTTAGTCTATTTGATCTGGTACATTTTATTTTCGCTGTTCGTGTATACCATTTTATTTTATTTATTTTGCTGTTTTATATATGTATCAGGGTTAATATTTATAGGAGTGTGGGTTTAGTATTGTGTTTTAGATAAATTTCTAAACTTATTTTTGTGGATTGACTTATTATTGGAGATGGCACATTCCAGCGGCGTACTCATGCAACTTTTAATTTTAATTATTTACGCACAGTATTCCACACAGTATTCCACATTAGAAGGCTAGGCGAGGTCATCCATCGTGGCATATTTATACATGATAGGACTGCATACTACTTTGTGATTCAAGGTTCCTTTCATTCACACGATCGGCAGCTAGCCGCCGATTGCAAGCCCGATGACGCTCGAAATATCTACGTGGCATCAATATGCTATCTCTACTTATTATTATATACATTTATGTATCTATAGTTTCTGCGTTTATATATTTATTGTTGTATTTAGAATGGGGTCATACACTATTGGTTTTTTATTAATTAATTTTACTTTTCGGTAAAAATAATTTTTATAATATATTTTTTCCACCACCAATTAAAGAAACGCTTCGCTGTTAAAAATATTTTTGTCTATACAGGGTGAGTCACGACTATTCCCTCGGTCTCCTGTGTCTAAACGCTGAAAGATATGAGTTTCAAATTTTAGTCAAATATGTGGGACGATAAGGAGCACATGTTAAAATTATTTGCAAATATACAGGGTGATTCAAAAAAGTACAGCATATCAAAGTTAGGTTATTTTTAATGGAACACCCTATATTGTATACCATTTTTTGATTCTACGTCATAAATTAGGATAACTTTGTTAATAGTTTCTTATACCTATCTGCCGCCAATTTCGAGAAAATTTGATATTTATGAAAATGTCGGCTTTCGCGAAGAAATGAAAAAATGAAAAACAGGAAAACTGTTTGACTTGGACGATTTACATTTGTAAGAAGTTATTTTGACAAAGCGTGCTTTCAATAAACCAGTAGAGCTTTTTGATATTGGCTGCATGACATTAAGCAAAACAATTTATATTATTTTTTAAGTTTTCAACCATCAATAACTCTTTCAAGTTAAATGGAACACCCTGTATTTATCCATCCCATATGAAAGCACATTAAACCTCCTACCAACAACTATAAAGATTATTTCAAAACCTGTGGTCTCGCATGATATAAGTAAAAATTGCCTATTACCCCCTGAAACACGTGTCCTGAATGAATTAATTAAGCGTTGGGGTGTTGGCGTTATCGATTTTTATCTGTATTATAAATAATGTTAACAAAAATGTATTTCATACAATCAGTCCAGGCATTTTACGGAAGAAGATTCTTTCTTCTTTTGCCTATAACATTACGCATAGAATGAGATGGTCAATCAATGTGAACATCTACTGTAATCTTTTTAGATAATTTATTTATATTTATTCAATTCAAACGAACATATAGTAGAGTAGACATTTTTGGAGAACTTATTAAATTTATTTTAATCGAATATGTTAAATTTGAATGTGGTTGACAATTTTATATCTTATTTACTTTTTTTTGTCTAATATATTTGTAATTTTATTAATTTGTTTATGATATCGGTTACTTAATTATTTTATTTTCAATTCTATTACCATGACTTATCAACGTGCAATATATCAATATATTATAAACTAAGAGAGGAGTTTTCGTTATTTTGATATTCGAATAGACAAATATTCATTCGATTCAAACAAATAATATTTAAGTATTCGACGAATAGTCAATTACTTGAATGATTCGTTTCAACTTTATCTTACTCTTTAATAATGTATTAATGGGATATTCATATTGCTTCAACATAATTTCCCGGCTTTATTTATCAATATAATACAACTTACAAGGAATATAATTATCCACACACAAATAATTAGAAAGCATGGCCTATTTAGATGAGAAAAAACATCAACTTTAGAGCGTTTTTGAAGAATTTCGTTAATAACATTTTAATTGTTAAATTTATATATAGAAATCTTTATAGTTTTTGCTAGGGGGTTTAATGTGCTTTCACAGAGTATGGATAAATACAGGGTGTTCCATTTAACTTAAAAAAGTTATTGATGGTTGAAAAAATATAAAGTATAAATTGTTTTGCTTAATGTCATGTAGCCAATATCAAAATGCTCTACTGGTTTATTGAAAGCACGCTTTGTCAAAATAACTTCTTACAAATGTAAATCGTCCAAGTCATACAGTTTTTCTGATTTTAATTTTTTCGCGAAAGTCGATATTTTCATAAAAGTCCAATTTTCTCGAAATTGGCAGCAGATAGGTATAGAGAACTATCAACAAAGTTGTTCTAATTTGTGCTGTAGAATCCAAAAATGGTATACAATATAGGGTGTTCCATTAAAAATAAACTAACTTTGATGTGCTGATATTTACAAATAATTTTAAAATGTGCTCCTTATCGTCCTACATATTTGACTAAAATTTGAAACTCAAATCTTTTAGCGTTTAGACACAAGAGACCGAGGGAATAGTCGTGACTCACCCTGTACATATGATTATAGCTATAGTATGCGTTATTGAATATTTATGTTTAAATTTACTATTGTACGTATTTTGTTAGGATAGATTAGGACTAAACGATAAAATTAACACTCCTGAAGGTAGTTCCTCTCCTCTTCCTAAATTATAAAAATATATAGGGTGTTTCGTTTAAAAACATTTAGCAGAAAGCATAAATATAAATATAATTACGAGTACTTCTAGAATAAGAAAGTTACGCGACCGTTGCGGGGCTTTATACTAGTCTGTATAAATATATCGAAAATCTAAATGGTAAAATATTGTACTATGCTTTATGTGTCTTCAGGAATCACTTGAAAGTAACAGACATTTGGGCAATACTATAATTGCGTATTACCGTAATATCATACATATCCGTACATACTAAGTTTCATGTAATAGTATGGAAAATCCAAAGAAGTGAAATGTTTAAATTAAACAAAAACGATGAAAGAGAATTTGGTTAAAATATCGAATCTTTTGAAATTAAAAATTTACAACCTAATGACTACTCGAGAAGCAATAGTATGTATGTCCGGTAATTGATTTAACGATATTCCTCAACAATTGACAAATTGACTATAATGACAAAATTTACAAAACTAGATCATGTATCGATCTTCTAAATAATAAATTTATTGAATCCGTTTAAACTAAACCTTCGGAAAGTGGTTGATTAAGTAATAGAGAACATATAGTAAGGGTAGCATTTCATTAAATAACTTATTCAGTGCAAGTTATTTCAATTGAGTCTCCATTTCTTGGTACGTTTTCAAAAGTTTGCATTTTTTTTTTATTACATACGTACTAGTGATAAGTAAAAAAATTTTTTTTACAGAAATAATACTCATAGATAAATACATTAATGTACGATGAAATATGCGCTAAGTAACAACCTGTACATAATAAATGCAAAAAATTTGTATATTCATAAAATTACTAAGTCGTCAAAAATAGTAGATCGCTAATGAAATAAAACAAATTTCCCATGTGCGAGTGGTGAAAATTGGTTAACTTTTCTTCATTTTCCATACCTACTAAAATGTTCCAATTATATAGCCGGCTCAAAACTTTATCGATAAAGATTGTTCTATGAAAATTGCTCACGAAAAACCGGCAAGCGTATTTTAATTAGTTGTTACTCAATTAGTGGATCAACATCTCGTTACAATATAAAAAAATTAAACAGCAAATATGGAATTAAATATATTCCGTTGTACTAATTTTTGAGCACACAACTATTGTTTACGAACTTGAATTTTTTCTTAGTTTTATAAATTTGAACAAGTCCAAACTTGTATGATTTAAGTAGGTACCTATATGGTCATAAGGTAAAATTAGTTTCCAGAAACAATTTAATTTTAAGATATCACATTTTTATATTACAAATAAGATATATACACTTATGGACGCTTACCTATGATTAATTTTTTTGTTCTCGCTTATCAAAACTTGTCATTTCGCGACTGCATTTATGTGGGGGAAATTGATATTCCTGCACTAGTGCGAGAAACAAAAATTGCATTAAAGGAATAAATCATTATTATAATAATAAAGCATAATTATAAAAATGTCAAATTTCCACAAAATTTGGTCTATAACTTGCAAATTGCATAAAATTAAAAACTATGAAAAACGTCAATAGCGCCATCTATTACGTACCTATTCGTATTAATTGCTGTGTCTCAGTGACAATTAATTCTTAAGCTCAAAAATACTCGTAAAATATGTTTTGTACGTGTCCATATTTTAGTAAATTACAGACGTATGTTACTGAATGCTAAGACGTGTGTAACATACTAATATCACGCTTATGTACACGTATGTTTTTCGATTTTCATGTATAAGGCATGTCTTTACTCTACTATTCATTTAATGACGTAACTACAAACATTCGTGGCGCCGACTGTAGTTATTTAGATACCAAGTGTGGGAAGACCATATTTCCAGCATGAGAGCGGATTTAAAGCATGAGCAAGCACAGCGCAGCGACTCACAGGATAGATATCTTTGAACAGTGAGAGGTCCACAAAATAAATGTCCGTATGATCTCTATTGTTTATCCTGGCCTATACAATTATACCGCCAACTTCATATTGAGGTCTTTTGTAGACAAGGTATAAAATATTGCGCGGCCCTACTTCATGCCAAGTTAGGATATATCTGAATTTTCTACTTAATAATATTCGCCTCGGTCATTAGAACTTCATCTCTCTCTCTCTTATAGCCTACAGTAAGATGAAAAACAAATCAACGGTTTTCTTGCATATAAAGCAGGTAAATGCAAATGATTTCTTATTGTTTGCAGCGACATAAACTTTTCAGTGACAACAGAAACATTATTATTTCGAAGTTGAGGTTGCATAAAGAATACAATTTCTAGATTTCAATTTTCTTAGAAGTATACGTACACCCTTAGTGTTATTGATATTGGCCAACTTTGCCGGTGCAGCTCTTGGGACTCTAAAGTCAGCAAATCATAGATTGACTAGCCAGAAGAAAAAAGTGTGATACCACCATACTATTATACTTCACAGAATAATTTCCACATTAGATCTGCATGACCAAACATAAAGTCGTTAAACTTAGGGTTAGGAAGATACATCGAAATATATCGATATATTTTAATATATCGCAATTTTTGATTAAATTAGATTCTTTGAAATATCTTATATATACATACCATATGGCCGCGTTTGTCTGCACTATAGCGATACCTGTAGTGTAAGCGAAACTACACAAAGGTGTCCGTGTATTAGAACAGTAAAGAAGACGATAGATGTGGATTATTTGGACAAATGCGAGTGCATCATAGAGATATACGAACTCAGAGCTCTGTTGTAATCCAGTAGAACAGTGCGTCTACTTCTTTACCGTTCTAATACACGGACACCTCTGTGTTTCGCTTACACTACAGATATCGCTATAGCGCACACGAACGCAGCCATATGATATATAGAACTATACAAAGTTATACCTCTGGAATAGGGAAAACAAAAAAAATCATATAAATAAAGTAAAATTTTGAATGGATACTGTATGATATTGTTATATAATTATTCCGTTAGCAGTTCAACTGAAAATTGAAGATAATAGGATATTCGACATATATATAGTTAAACATTTATTGATAGGAATGCATGATATCGATATTATCAAAAATATGATATCGTGCAGTCCTACATAGTTGCAATCACAATCGTATAAGGATCAAATTCTTCGAGTGTACGTGTAGTAATCTACACTAAAATGATGTAATTCAAACAGCTCTCTGATCGTTGTAGCAATAATTACTACATGTTATCTTAAATTTTCATTATCTACAGTTTACATGTAGAGCGACCAATAATGCGATAAAGTTCATTACTTTTGATACCATTCAAATAGCACATAACCTAAAATTAGTTTCAATTAGACCAGATTTTTTATGCAGACGAGATAATACAAAATAAATAGAATACTGTAAATTGTACATGGCAGCAGCTTGCTTTTTAACCTTTCTCTTGCATCGTTGCTAGTAAATTTCGAAAAATCATTTGATTAAAGAAAAGAATACATCACAATAATCTTCATTATAAATAAACCCCAGAAATAAAATCAGTATACGTGTTCCACCATTTTTCCGAAAGAAAAATTATCTGCGGTTTTACGAATTTTATTCCATTCTTTATTACCTCACTGTATACAATACGATATACAGCGTAATTCTTTTTTTTTTGTTGAAACTTAATTACTGTATTCTACCACCCAAACCGATGAAAAAAAAAAACTAATATAAACGTGTATCCGAAAGTGCTTTATTTTCGAACTACAGCTTATTGAAGATTTTTATAATAATTAAAGTAAACTTCAATACTTAATAACTAAAAAAATTTACATTAACTGCTAATGTGCCCATTTTTTTTTATTAAAGAAGCTGTTCAAAGTGTACATTCACTTCAATGCATTTTCTACAATGGCAAACCAGTGAATCAATTGTACCTGAGATTTGTACTGTACTTGTCGTAGTTCATTACAAGCTCTGTCGGTTTTGACTACACCTCATCTTTTGACACACTCCACAATCTGCGATCTGGCAAAACCACAGTACCTACTGGTCTTAAACGTCCGATCTCTACTTGTGGAGTGTGTAATCCTTGTCATATTGTGATCCAAAATAAGATGGAGCGCACTGGCCAAGGCGAAGGTCGTCAAACAAATCGTTGAGGCTAGTGGTAAGAATCTCGTAAAAAAAAATCCTCAACAAGCTGCAGCTCGAAAACGAAGCACTTCTGGATGTCCATATGTTCATATATTTTTTTGATCACAATTATTGGTAGAACATACTATTTAAACTTCTCCAAAAAAAAAACCTAAATCATCCTATATGTACATACATAATAGTAAATTCAACAATGTACAAATATACTTGGCGTTTTATTTCAACTAATACGCTTTCCTACTTGCTAATCGTACTGAAACGCCCTGTATTGTTGAAACTATTTTTATTATCGTTTGAAGTATTCTCTTATGAAGTTTATTATTCTATTGCTGGCACAACAGAAATAATGAACTCCATTGTACTGTAAGGTTGCCCTGTGTAATAAAACTATTGTAATATAGCATATACATATATAACAAATATAAAACGTGAAATTACTGCAAGTAATGCAGAATATGGGTTTCTTCTTTTAATTTAAATGAAAAACAGTAGTTTCGTACGTGACGTTTCGGATGTATTTTAATCCTACTTCAAACCTATATGGATACCGTATGTCTGTATTTTCTTTGGATAAGCAAACGTGTTCTGCACGCGCAGACTTATTGTATTGGACGCATAAAGTCGGGGAGTCTCGGCATTGCCCGTCAGTTACCACCTCCTTCGTCTTATCATTTGACATTTCAAGAGCGATAAGTTGGGGTCTAGTTCTAAACTAATTTTAGAAGGTTTTAAACCGTTATATTAAATTAACGTTTATCATACATTTAACTTTGGAGGAAAAGAAATCCGTAATACAATGGCATACCGTGGCAGCACATTAAATGAAATAAGTGGCTTACTTATGACAACATTTGAACGCAAAGTACCATGTAGTTCTATGCATTATTTGATAAACCATTTGGAAAAATATGGATGTTTACACTGATTGTAACTACTTTTACTTTTAATACTTGTAATTAGAATTTTATTTCAGTATACATTTACGATTTATTTTGTCTTTTGTTCTCAACTCTGCAGATATTTAGTCCAAATTGGGATTGTTTATGTTTCTACCATACATCTTTATATTTGAATCGTTTTACTGATGATAGATGAGATTCAAATGTTTGTTGATTACCGTCGACAATAAGAGACGGGAGACGTGACGTACTACTTTTAAATTAGCGCTTAAAAGATTTCTGGTAGATAGTTGTGTTTACAGCATTCGGGATTTTGTTGGTGGTATTTAGATTGGTGGCTTATGCAAATTGGATGCGCTGTTGTAATGTTTGCGCTGACAATACATAATGTGTATGTTTGTATCTGTGGTATGTGGGTGAATGCGTATATATATATGTATATTTCTTTTTTCTTTTTTTCATATTTTATGTTATGTTTATATTGTTATATTGTATATATCTTATCTGACTAAAGCCCATATCATATGATCAGTGGCTAATAAATTATTATTACTACCAGTAGGCGAGGCTTTGAAATGATTACATGCGCGATTTTCAGGTTTCTCTCAGACGCACTGTATATAAATATATAATAAATCTTAACTTTTTTTAAAACCAAGAACTAATAACTTACACAAGGATAATCGTTTTTCTAAATACAAGGCTCTAAAAATATTGTGAAACAATTTTGTCCGAAACGTCACGTAAGAAACTACTGTTTTTCATTTAAATTAAAAGAAAAAACCCATATTCTGCATTACTTGCAGTAATTTAACGTTTTAAAGTCTACAACTGTCAGTGTCAGAACTGATCAAGTTTTAAAAGTTTTATACATATAACAAATATGTATATACTACGTATATGTATATAATTGTGAAATTATGCTGCAAAGAACAACAAATTTGTCGACTATTTTTTCAATGTACTAGTAGTAGCCGGTACTACTATTTGCAACCAATATAACTAATATGTACGTATTACAATTACAGTAAATATCCCAACTCATTTTTTCAGTGTAACACATCAAAATGCATATTCGACTTCACTCAACCGCGTATTCATCTGTTTTCGTTGAGACGCTTGTCTGCTCTAGATGTGTTACAATATAAATCAATATGAAACCAGAATCTACATATTCAGCCAATACATTAGTTGACCGTATACAGTGGGTTGTACTAATCCAGAACACTTAATAGGAACGGACACACACGGAGAAGAAACTTCAAACTTCAGAAAAATCTTCAGAATAGCCACTTTTAGTACCTTCTGTTATACTGGATATGCCAAGATTTCACTTTTGTCTGGCTACAAATGATAAGAGTATACATTTATCTACTCCTATTAAATAATGTATTCATTATTCAGTTGCTTTTGAACAAGTAATGGCACCCATAAACAATTAGCGTGATTTATAGCAGTGAGTTATTATAACTCACGCTAAATTCTACAATCTGATTCGTCGAAATGAAACAGTCCACTACCATCTTTGAAGGAAGTAACGTTATTTGTCAACTCTAAATTAGATCACTTGTCAATTTTAACTTGACACTTTCAATTTGTGACGCTTTTAAATCAATTTCTATTAGTAATTTTGCTATCAGAAACGATGAATTCAGACAACGAAAACGAATTATTATGTACACCCCCTGAGTTAAAACAAATTGCGGATACGACAATACAAAAATTTCGATAGTCTTGCTAGTTGTTAATATTGGTATAAATAAAAAAATCATCTCTGAACCGGCACCTTCGTTTTAATTATTACAGTCGTAGATAAATTATATTCAATTTGCGGTAAATACCATTTCTGGTAAAACTAAGGTTATTTGTTCATTTTTGAAATTAGGTGAAATGTCATTTTGACAGTTTCAATATGCGACACAAAAAAAGTTTTCTTGAAACTTGTACCTTCGTTTTAATTGTTATAGTCGTAGATAAAGTATAGTATTCAACTCGCGGTAATGGTAATAACAATAACTCACTTGATGAATTACAGCACTCGGCTATCGCCTCGTGCTGCAAACCTCATCTGCGTGAGTTATTACCTACATTACCGCTCGTTGAATAATATACTATTACATTTTCACAATTTCTCGCTAACAGAAAAAACTACAATCTTGAGATATCTGGTTAAAAAGTCTTACTGTCTTTATCCTATTTATATACACTGGAACCTCGTTTATGTACGCGCTCACTTATGTCCACGCTCACCTATATCCACACTATAGCACCCATTTATATCCGCTCGGCATTCACCACCCGATAGTGCACGTATTCACATGAGCCAATCAGCGCGTAGCACGGCTTTCCCTCTCCGCTAACGGGATAAGAGTGGGGACCCCTCTTGAGCGGATGTAAATGAATGTTTACGTTTCCCGACCGCGGATATAGACGAGGTTCCAGTGTATATATACAATGTACACTCTGTTTTTAAAGTAATGTGTTCCCCTTCTGATGGATTCGTATCAATAACACTTTCCACTTAGCGTATATTGTGTTCATCGGACATTTTCGGCTAAGAAAGAGGCCATAGGGGATACAATACAGATGAAACGTGTATATATCTAACGTGTATAATTACAATTTTAAATGTGTGTACACAATTCTGTGTATTAGTTAACATTTTTTATTTATTCTAATCAATTTACAGTTTACTTACACAATTCGCATATATTTTTTTTTATAAATATGCTACATATTTTAACTATTTAATAATAACTTAATAATAATAATAATCTTATCACAAATGTATTGTTCCCAATTCCCGGGTTATTCAGCAGAAATGTGTTTGGTACTACAATACCAGCAATCAATTAATTAAATATACATCGATAATAAAATTTAATTTTATGTATCAATAAAACGAGCAGTTGCAAACACAGAACATGGCATTACGTAGTATATAATGTTGGCGCAGTTTATTTTCAGTGATAATCGACTTGAATATTTCATAACTAGAATGACATTAGAAATAGTAACAATAAACACTGTACCTAGCAACTGATAACGTACAGTTTTATCTTCCACGTGCAAAATGAATGTATTCTACTACGTTATTTTTTAATGTTGAACATCCTCAAAATACATTGTTAAATTTAAAAGTTGACTAAATAATTTCCATAGTAGCACAGATTATCTCGTAATTTATAGTTTTATTTGTAAAATTGCATGCGAAATGAAGAATAACATATTATGTTACACAATGCTGTCAGCAATAACATTATTTTAAGTAATTTATTTCAAAACGAAAAACTACTACCTATGATGAATTGAAAGTAGATACTACGTACGATCAACCATCAATATAAATTAATATAAATTTGCGTTCCAATAAACAAATAGAATAGAAATAGTCCTTACTGGTGGAGTAGTAATATAAGGGAGAAGCGAAAGAGGTGCAACCAATTTAGGAGGAAACTAACCAGAGCAGCTTAGAAACAGGACGCAAATAGGCAGTGGTTTGTGGAAAGCAAGAGAACCTACAAAGCAGCCAAGAGAGACCTCGCTAAACTAATCAAGGAGACTAAAAAGAAGTGCTGGAAAACTTTATGTCAAGAACTGGAACAGAACATATGGGGGGACGCCTACAAAATTGTCTCAAAGAAGTTTAACACACTAGTCCCTTACAATCCGGACGCAGGCAAGAGGAGGCAGATCCTAAATTGTCTTTTCCCATCCCTACCAGACCGTCTAGAAAGGGGGCCTATGGTTGACGGTGTAGTGCCTTTTACGAGCGAAGAACTGAAATGTGCTATAAAAAATATGAAATCTGGTAAAGCACCAGGCTTGGACAAAATACCGCCAGAAGCGATCAAGGAGTTTTTTAGTTGTGTGCCAAAGCTTCTCTTGCAAGTAATGAACGACTTGCTAGGAAAACAAGAATTCCCTGATAATTAGCAGATTGCAAGAGTGGCAATAATATTGAAAAGTGGGAAACTGCCAGAGCTCCCGACATCATACAGACCGCTATGTATTTTGAGCACTATCAGCAAGCTACTGGAAGCACTTATAAAGACGAGGCTATATGAGGAACTCGATGAAAAGGGTAGCCTGCACATGCACCAGTATGGCTTTCAAAAAAACAAATATACTATCGATGCTGGATACTGTAGAGGACTAGCAGCTAATAGCAGATGGTGTGCCTTGGTAACCATCGACATACGAAACGCCTTCAACATGGCCAATCATAGCCTCATTATTCGGAAACTTAAGGCAAGAAAGATCTCGGACTATCTAGTAAACATAATTACCAGTTATCTATCAAATAGAAAAATAATGTTGGATAGGAACGTAACTCTGACAACGGAAATGGGGGTGCCGCAGGGGTCGGTTCTTGGGCCGACGCTGTGGAATATACTTTATAATAATAATAATAATAATAATAATAATAATAATAGCCTTTTATTTTTTTCCACGATTATAAACAAAGAAATATATTTATACTACATCAAATGATGATCTCCTAGAACTGGAACTAACAAGGGATGCAACAACTATTGCCTATGCCGATGATCTCGCCCTAGTTGTCGGTGCGAATGATGAGTATACGCTGGTTGAGAACGTAAACACGTGTTTGGTACAAATCACTAACTGGACTAGAGCAAATAAAATACTAGCACCGGAAAAGACCGAAGCAATAATAGTGAAGGGCGGACGCAAGAGAGATTATATCTTTTTTACGTTGGAAGAAGTCAGTGTAGTTCCCGCTAAATCTATTGTCTACCTGGGTGTGACCGTTGACGATAAGCTTAGATTTGGAAAGCATATAGAGGCTGTAACGAACAAGACCGAAATGAACTTGACAGGTCTAATTAGACTGATGCCCAACATTGGAGGCCCGGGAAGCATGAAGCGGTCGTTGCTGTGCAGCGCTATGCACAATATGCGGCTGTATGGTGCTCCAATATGGGGAAAAGTACACAAATAGTCCAAATATGTACAGACAAAGTAAAATATGTTTTTCAAAAACCAGTGCCCGTGGTTGAAAATCAACTATTAATTTTGGTTCAGTTTTCGCCATTATATCTTATAATTAACATAATATGTTTAAACAAAGAGTATGTGCTTCACATTTTCGCAGAGTTGGTAGTATTTTATTGACAGAAACATTAGCTTATTATTGTATTTTTGATTTATCTTTCAATTATAATAAACTGATTTTCACCCTAATTATAGTGTTATTTAAACTAGTATCTCCTTCAGATGCTTTTTATTTTATTTTGAATGTAAAATATAACTAAATGCATGCGGTACATGTTTTCCTTTCATTTTTTCCCGCTCGTTCCATTTTTGCCTCTGAAACACCAGTATCACTAATAGTATGGAAGTTATACGCTTGTTTCATATTTTCCCTATTATGTTTCAGTTTTTCCCAAAAACAGGGTTAAAAATGAAACGCTGTTTTTGGAATTTTTTGTGGACCTGCTGACATTTAATTTAAAAAAATCCATTTTTTTTTTGGCAAGATGAGACAAATTTACACAGAATAGTGAAATTAAACAGTTCAATTTGAAATGGTAAGTAGCTTAAAACGTGAAAGTTTTATATCTCATTGCATATTTATCCCACTTGACCCTATTTATAAAGCTTAAAAGTAGGTAAATCCAAATATGTAAAAATATACGGAGCGACTTCCGGTATAACCGGAAGCGCTAAAAATCTAATAATAATTTTCATTGAAGAGAACATAATCGACTACCTATAATTCTGAATTTTCAAATTTATATTTTGGCCAGAACCCCAAAACCTTATAATGAACGGTCTCGCTGAGACACCCTGTATGTATCTGTAATGGATTTCAATTAAAATTTTCTGTTTGTATTTAGTATCTAAAAATGGAAAGAAGCATCTCCTTTTGATAAGTCATGTCTCAGATTAATTTGTTTTAAAATCCATGTTTTAACTAATGCACACATATACCCGGATTTGGACAGAACAAAACAACCACTTGATAAATGATAATTATAAATGAAAATATCTGCTCTTTTATGCTTTCATTTAAATAAGCTTGTGTGAAATGAGCGGTTCTCAAATGAGGTCAGGTCCACTCACCGTCTATCAAACTAAATATTTATTGTAAGTATGCTATTTTACTTTATCAGTATTTTTTACATATACAAGCTTAGAGCAATGGCAAAATTTACGACCGAGTATACCTATATTGAAAGTTTATCGAAGAGTAGTATCTTTGTCTACACCCAACGTTTTCACACGAACCCTTTTTGTGACAAAACACGTACCGCAGTTTGTTCTCAGTGTTCATATTTAATATATGTACCTGATTACAATTTGTTATGTTTTCGTTTTGATTTCTAACATCTTGGCTTTAATAGTTGATCGAGTAGGCGATCGTTATTTTGGCTAGTTTTCTCACCAACAGCTACAGGCCTCACTGACGTGCCTCAAGATGTTCAGAAGATCTTAAAACGGGCCTTCGAATTCTTATACATACCTGTCCTACTTTACTTATTATATATTTTTATGTAATACATAGATTTTTTCGGTACATCTGCCTTCCGTACTCCAGGAAACTCCGGAATTTTTACCGGAGTAGTCATCGCAAGCAATACAGTCCGGAAAGCCGCTACAGCATAAAATAAATAAGAAAACCTTCTTTTTTTCTTCTTCTTTTTTTGCGGTTACACTGATGGCGTTTC
This sequence comes from Holotrichia oblita, assembly GCA_023690525.1. Classification (NCBI taxonomy): domain Eukaryota; kingdom Metazoa; phylum Arthropoda; class Insecta; order Coleoptera; family Scarabaeidae; genus Holotrichia; species Holotrichia oblita. The sequence continues at coordinate 131,304,744 of CM043016.1, read as the reverse complement.
TCATTCGCCATAACAAACATCAATAGAACGTTTGGATGCCATCACAGCCTTTTGAATTTAGTTCGATTGCTTATTGTAAAATCTTTATATCAGCACTGAAATAATGTATACCTACCACGATACCTCCGGAACTTCTTCTGCTGCTTTTTCAACTTCACACGTTACTCTGAACTCACTTCCCTTCTCAAATACGACTACAGGTTCCTTTGATCTCACAGATACTGAAAAAGAAAAGAAAAACATTATTTTCGTATATTTTTTCAATACACAAGCGATTTTCACAATTTACTGTTTTGTTTCTCTTAAAAATGTAAATAATCTTTTCTGATATTTTACATACACATTAGGGCTGAACGATACCCACATTCTTGGTATCGGGTATCGATACCAATCGAGATATCGATACTTAGCGATGTATCGATTCCGTGCAGGATATCGATTCCAAGTACTGGAATCGGTTAAGTATCGGCAGGTATCGATATTTGGGAACTGATATCTTGGTATCGATACCTAAGACTGATTTGTAGGTTTAAATTTTTTTGGTATAATTATGGTTGATTTCCATAATTATATTCAATAACATACCTACGGTATCAAATGTAAAATATGATACTTTGACTTTTTTATAACAATTATTTTTATTTTGCGCGAATAATTACACCTATTCCGATTCATTAATATTTGAGTCAATATATGAGAACTAGTTCCATAAATATTTGTCTAAAAATGTTTTTTATGATACCGTAGTTCGTTGGTATCGATACATACGTATCGTACTGGTATCGATGCCTAGGTATTGATTCTTACGTATCGATTCCAAGGCACCGATATCCAAGTATCGATTCCAAGGTATCGATACCGATGTTATCCAAGGTATCGGCGAATGTAGTAAAGTAATGGTATCGAATACTGGACGATGGATCGATGCTTCACCCAGCCCTTATACACACCTTCTCTTCTTTAGTCTAATTTTCACAATGCTGGCAACATTTTTAGTACTTGATTTTTTGGGAAAATTAGCTCTGTTGATTACTTCTTATAATTTAGGCAAAATGCAAAATACGTGTAGTTAGTTAGTCAATTATAGCGGATAGTAGTATTTGATTTTAAATTGTCAAACATTTGGGATCGTTGGATTTATCTCCCATCGTCTTTCCTAAAATCTAAAATTATACATGCTGTTCTAATTTAAACAAAAGCCATTCTCTTTTATTCATATGTCCAATCTACGTTATTAATTTTGTTTTATAGTGCGTTATTGTCATGTTGTTGATTTCAATACTTGGTTGAAGCCAGTAAACCAACCTGTATTTGCTACATCTCTACAGTGTTTCAACTGGATTACATTGTTATATACCTAACCAAGTTATGTAAAATAAATATTTACAACCGTTATGTAAAATTGTGTTAATAAGAAACATACTTATGTTATATAGATATGTTACATAACATATACGTAAATTCTGTTATACCTTAGATATACAGGGTGACTGGTGAGAATGGCCTATTAAAAGTATTAAACAAACGAAACAGAATTTTAAAACAAAATTTTGCAGTTGAATATGTCCTATCACGTGAAAATATTTTTGAATAAATATTACTTCCGGTTAACTGGAAGTGGGCATCAACTTCGATTTTTTAAATGGCATGCTATAAATTCAATTACAAATTCAGTTTCTATGATAAATTTTACACATATGTCATGTATTATAGCCCATACCTAAATATCATTCCTTCTGAGTTATTCGCAATTAAAGAAAAAAGTGACAGATACCGATCTTACTTTATAGTGATATTACGCCACGTAGGAGTAACAGAGACGAATGAAATTTTGCATACCCACAGCTGATATTGTAGAGGGTACCTACAGTGAAATACGGTGGTGGAAATGTAATGGTATGGAGATGTATGGCGGCATCAGGGGTTGGAGAGCTTGTTTTTGTTGATAGCAACATGGATTAATTCATTTATTTGGATATTTTAAAAAATAACTTGAGAAAAAGCGCAGAAAAACTAGGTGTTGTTAATACATTTGTTTATTACCAAGACAATGACTCTAAATATAAATCGTTTAGGGTCAAATCTTGGCTGTTATAGAACTGCCCTAAAGTCTTACATACTCCAGCACAATCGCCGGATTTAAATCCCATTGAGCACCTTTGGGCGATATTAAAGACAAATATAAAAAAACGTTGTATGACTAATAAAACAGAATTGAAGAAAGCACTATTGACCAAAATACTACACAAAAATTAGTTAAATCGATGAAAAACCGTTTGAAATGTGTCATTGATGCGAAAGGAGGTGTCTTTGGGTATAGGACATGTATAACAAAAAACATAGAAAAACCTGTAAAGCAGTTAATGTGTGATAAAACATACAGGATGTTCCATTAAAAAAATTTTTTTTTTCCAATTTTTCTGCGGTTGTCAAAGAAATATCAATAACTCAAATCAAAGTCCCTTTACAATAAATTTCGTTAAAATACAACCTACAAAAAATTAAAACACATTCTATACCTCATTCCAAATAAGAAAGGAGCGTTATGAAAGATAGGGTCTAAAATAAACGTCTGTGATTGGTTAAAATCTAGTGCACATTTACACAAGAACAATTTGTCAAAATTGCATAAATGTCAGAAACATCAAAATGATTATATTAGGTGAACATCGTTTGTGTTCTATTGCGATTATTGAGCTTTATTGTTTTCTTTATCTATTTCATCTTGATTCTTCACACAAAATGGTTTTTTTAGAGCTTCTGAATAGATAGATAGATACTTTATTTCTCGTAATAATGTACACTACAGATATACAATAAATGTCATATTAGATGTGTTCGGTGTGTTTTATTTAGCATTTGGATCAGTTCTGATCAGATCACTTACGTCATCATAAACTGATCTGAACCGCTGGTAAATAAAACGCTCAAAAAGATTTGTTTACGGATCACATTCTCCGTGAAGGTCAAAAAGTCAAAACAACCACAACCAAGCTCACAAAACTGTCATATATCTCCCATAATTATGGATAAAATTGTAGAACTTGATGATGGTGTTCTAATAACCATACATGACCCGGAAACTACAGCAAAATACGAAATAAAATTGTCACAAGAAGACAGCAAAAGAATAACACATGATGAAATGAATGTATTGGAGATAACTTTTAATTTCCAAATGTATGTTGCAGATGAACAGTTCGCAAATTCTATACTTCAACATTGCAAACTTCATTATGAGCATTATACACAAGGCACACAAGTGAACCTACTAACAAAAGAATTTCGTCAAAGCATTAGACAAAGAGGGACCAGGATTTCGATACCTTAATCAAAAATTTCCTAATATATCTGAGGCATAACTTAAAGAGGAGATTTTTATAGGACTCCAGATTAATCTGTTACAACAGGATCGAGAATTTGACGTACTCTTAAGCGATTTAGAACGGACTGCTTGGGATGCATTTAAAAGTGTGACAAAGAATTTCTTAGAAAATAAAAAAACTGAAGATTATGAGGAAATTGTTAGTAAAGTTGTTATAAGTTACCATATTAGGCTGTAATATGAGTCTTAATAGTTATTTACGAACCAAGTGCGTGAAATCATATTTCGCGAATGAGTGACCAGTTTAAAGCGCGAGCCGTAAGGCGAGCGCTTTATGGACACGAATTCGCGAAATGTTTCACGCACGAAGTTTGTACAATATTTTTTGTACGAGAACTATAATAATAATACATATTGTTAAATACGTTATCGTTTATGACCATATATTATTCAGGTTAGGGATTTATGATTTTAAAATCTCACTGAATTAATCAAGTTTCAGTAAGTACCAACTTTGAGTGACTTTTTACGTACGCAAATCGAATCGTGAAATGACAGGTTTTGATAGGCGAGTACAAAAAATACATTTCTTGCATTCGTACCTGAACTTCTTTCCCCGAATCTTGGCGATGTTAGTGACGAGCATGGGGAAAGATTTCATCAAGATATATCCACTATTGAAAAACGCTATCAGGGCAAGTGGAACAGCGAGATGCTTGCTGACTACTGTTTGACTCTAATTTCGGAATGTTCTCCATCCCAATATAAATGAAAAGTGAAAAGAAGGACTTTCTAAATACGTCCCAGAATAGCATATACATACTTAGTGTTAGTATTGTATGATCAATATGAATTTCATTTGTTTATAATACCAGACGTGATAGAAGATATTTGTTTTTATAATAATTATTAAAAATATAAAACAAAATAAGTTTGTATATAATTCATAAAGAACAATAAAAAAAAATGGAAATTCGTTGTTCTGTGTAATCATTTTTCAGATTAAATTGCTGCTATCGGTTTTTCATAGTATTATATTTGACTTCGTCCCTTTTTCACGCACTATAGCAAATTATTTTATATGATATAAAGATACTATATACGTATTGTATGTATGTATATCAGGAAATATTGATTGACTTATTAAATAGAAATTAAAGTAATTATTAATAATAATAATAATTAATTTTAAATATGTATGTTAATTTTTGTCAATGATTATTGAAATTTATTTATTATTTATGGGGGATGTGATAAAGATATTTCAAATACATGTGATACATTTGCAACTCCATAACCGCAAAAACGGAAACCGTCTTTACAATTCCATTAAACGTATTATAGAAATCTTTAGAAACTTTGTATTCGTAAGAGCAGAGATCCAGAGAAATAAATCAATTATTAATAACGAAAATAATGAAACGATCTACGTAGAAAACTTAATAATACACGCAATAACTAAATAAAAACAATTATTTTAATAAATGCTCAAACTGGCGCCCTTGAACCTCGAGACATTTTTGTATAATTTAAGCGCTCCGGTATGACTTATTGTAATTATTATAGGGTAAATGATTTTTATTCGACAATTGAGAATTTATAATTTTGCAAATGCTGTCATGGCTAACTAATAAAAAAACAACTAATGCAAATAGTATGTATTGTAGAAGATAAAAATACTAACTTGCCAATATTTCGAAAACTATCCATTTTTATAATAGACATGCTTATACAAAGTTACCCTCATTTTTAATGCCAAACAAGATAAAATTACAAAAATTGCCACTTTCCATATAAAAAAATTGACTTTCGGTAATTTTTCCGATTTGATTTTCAGACGTATATTTCGAACACTCTGCATGAATAATTGTAACAATTTTATACAAATAGTATTTAATTAGGTCATCTACTTGAAAAACCTCACTTCAAAATAAATAATAAACTAATCCTTATATGGAAAAAGTGCACATTATTGTGTGCCTGCAAATGTCAAATTTAGCATAAGAATGTAAATAAGTCAAAAAGGGTTAGACTTAGGTATATGATATTATACATGAAATATATTTAGAATTTCACGTAGAATCTAAAAACGTGACAATATACACGGTATTCTATTTAAAATAACGAAGTTGGTGCCTACTTCCGGTATATCCCAAAGCGCCGCCATCTTGAAAATATTTTAGGCGAGTGGCCCTCATCGACTTTAGTACAGTGCCAAAATTTCAGATCATTCCTACATATAGCTTTCCCGCAATCGATCGTTGCAGTTCCCGATGAAGCACCGTGTATATATATATATAAAAAGTTTAACAATTTTATCAGTTCTGACACTGACAGTAGACTATAAAATGTGAAATTACTGCAACTAGTGCAGAATATGGGTTCCTTCTTTTAATTTAAATGAAAAACAGTAGTTTCCTACGTGACGTTTCGGATTAATTTAATCCTTCTTCAAACCTGTATATAAATATATAATAAAACTTAACTATTTTTAAACCAAGAAACAATAACTTACAACAAGGATAATCGTTTTTCTAAATACAAAGCTCTAAAAATGTGAAACAATTTTGACAAATTTTGAATTTTTGAAATTTGAAAACATATATGGTTTTGTTTACAAAATTGTTTATCAAATATTTTGCATATGTTTTCAAATTTCAAAAATTCAAAATTTGTCAAAATTGTTTCACATTTTTAGAGCCTTGTATTTAGAAAAACGATTATCCTTGTTGTAAGTTATTGTTTTTGGTTTAAAAATAGTTAAGTTTTATTATATATTTATATACAGGTTTGAAGAAGGATTAAATTAATCCGAAACGTCACGTAGGAAACTACTGTTTTTCATTTAAATTAAAAGAAGGAACCCATATTCTGCACTAGTTGCAGTAATTTCTCATATTATATATATATATATATTGCAATATATATGTATATGCAGACATAAACTGTAGCGTATTTTATACATACATGTATGTAAAGCCGTATACCTGAGACGTACAGTTGACCAAACAAATAGTAAATCAGAGATTAAACCACTACCAAAATAGGTGATTCAGTTCTTTTGTCTGCTATAGTACATATCAAAAATATAAAAATATATAGGATGTTCCATTAAAAAAAACTAAGTACGGTCCTGTATAGATGAAACCGAGGTCCTTAGGGAACTCAAAATACTTTTAAATTGTAAACGAGAAACGTCCGAATAAAATATATACTTAACATTTACTGACCAAATGAATATTAAACGTACTATTTAAGAAAGAAGGCCAAGTGGACAACCTTGTATAAACTAGTAATAGCAATTAAATATAATTTCATCGGAAGAAAGTATATATTTATACAAATAAACGATTTCCAGCTAAATACAATTACAAAGCATTATTCTATTAGGCCAAATCATTTTGTGACTAACTGTATACCTATATCAAAGGGAAACTTAAACATTTACTTACATCCTCTCAAGAGGGGTCCCACTCTTATCCTGTTAGCGGAGAGGAAAGGCCGTGCTACGCACTGATTGGCTCATCTGAATACGTGCACTATCGGGTGGTGGATGCCGAGCGGATATAAATGAGCGCTATAGTGAGGACATAAGTGAGCGTGGAGATAAGTGAGGTTCCAGTGTAATAGGTACTTTTGAAAATCAAATGCCAGCTTGAAAATGTCATAAAAGCTTACATCAATATAGGGAAAACTACAGTCACGCAAAAAAGTATGTACGCCTAACAAATATTGGGCATAGCGGAAAATTGATTATATTTAAAAAAAGTGAATATACCAAAAAAATACATAAGAACACAAATATCGATTCCGTGGTTTAAATATAAAATAAAATATTTTAACATTGTATAAATAACAAAAGATGAAATTCACAGCACAGAAAAGTATACATACTCTAAAAGAAAATGCACTTAAATGTAGTTTAAAGAATATTTACAGTTTTTAGATAAGTCAATTAATATTTAGTCGGACCTCCCTTTGTCTGTAGTACTGCCCTTAACCAATTTCTATATGCTTTTTTGCGTATGTGACGTTCTAATTCATCCCATAAATGCTATATGGGGTTAAGATCCGGTGACTGAGACGGCGAATGAAGCAACCATTCCTTGATAATATGAGAGGTGTTTACGGTCGTTGTCCTGTTGAAAATACCAGGCGCCACTTAAATTCAACTTTCTTGGTGATTCATTCAAACTACTCTTCAGAATGTCCAAATAAACAAACCGGTCCATATTTGTCTCCACAAACTGCAGTTTACCAACTTCATTCCCAGACATACAACCTCATACCATCACCGAACCTCCCCCATGTTTCACAGGAATAAGGTTTTTCGGCTGTACCTCTGTATTTGATTTTCGCCAACAAATCAGTCGATTTCTGAGAAAATGTGTTGTTTAGCCATGAGAATAAGTTTAATTTATTCGGTTGTGATGGCAAACAAAAAATATGGCGAAAATCAAATACAGAACTACAACCAAAAAATATGTAAAATATATGTACATGCCATATTGTTCTTCCATTACCAGGCACTTACCAGCATTCTAAATGAGCCAAGATAACCAATTTAAATACACCTATTTAAAGTGGTACATTAAATTAAATTAAAATATTCAACAAGTCTTTTTTCAATGTCAAAAATTACTCTTTATCCGCAAATTTAGTGAACACTTAATTGAATCATAATTTTTAAGAACAGGTCGATAGTTACATTGGATAGGCGGCCGCCAAGTGTTGCGAGTGATTACTGGATAGCAGGAGATTAATTCTATGAGAAGAAGGTAACATTTCTTGGAGAATTATATCCCGATCGATCTACCATTCGCTGTTGGTAGCAAAGTGATTAACTGTGCAGCATTACAAATGAAGATATAGTGCTGTAACGAAGCAATTGAACAAATGTACACACACAAATTACACAGCAAGAATTCCAATCAGATAAGCGATACAGACTTTTGAAGCCGCTGCAACTAGCACCCACCAGAGATTAAAAAAAATCGGAACGCTTTACGTATACTAAAATTACGCAACGAGAGCCGTATCCATAGTCTTATGCACCAACGATGAAAATAAATCTTTTAGATTTATGGAGTAATAAATTTAGTTAAAAATACACTGTGAAATTACTTAAAGGCAATTCATTTAGTGATAAATTTATTATCGCGCAATAGCTAAAAAAAAAACACGCTAGTAATACTTAACGAACATTTCGTAATATTAAAAAATATCAATTAGACCACTTTTCATTTGAGTAAATTGTAAACACGTGGTAAAGTGCTTATTATACATTAAATTAACATTCATCTAGATATTGTTGTCGTAAAATAGATATACTACACTAACAATTCCTTTACTATAAAATGTATTTTGTAACACTAATTATAATAACTTTTACAAAAGTTTTCAGAAGTACTCCCAATTGCACAACTGTTGTACATATGTACTCTGTTTGTGCTAATTTACATGAATATATGTGCAATAATAAAGTAATTAAAAGATCATTCTGTAAGCAACTAATATTATACAAGTATTTTATACGTACAGGTGAAAAATATTTGGATGTGATACGAAAAACTGATAACTTAACAAACAAATAACTTAACTACGTGAAAACTAGGCAATTTACAGACGATTTCATTTGTAACAAATATTAGGAAATACACATACTTTGGTAATGTTATAAATAATTTAAACAAGTTAACAAAACCCAGTTTATATTATTAAAATTCAAAACTTCGTTCAGTTAGCAAAAAATCTTTGGACATAGGAATTTCTCCTGATGTAAACTTGCTTGATAAAATGGAAACAAATGACAAAAGTGACAGGAGTTAATTTAAAGCAAAAACATGCCGAATTTGAGTGTCCACCAAAAAGTGATGTTGCAAGTCAGATTGACCGATAATGTTCCAGTAAGGACTATAGCTGCCGAATTACAAATTAGTAAAACACGGTAGTGTGATAAAAGAAGAATCTTATTGAATTTGAATCAATTGTCAGGAGGCAAGGATCTAGAAGGTGCAATGTTTCGACTCAATAGGAAGACACAAATTTACTAAATTTCCTGTGTGAGAACCCATTCGAAACAGCAATTAGTGCACGGGAACAAATAAATTTCGTTGCTTCATTTTATACTGTGCGCCGCAGAATTAAAAATAGTGAATTAAAAAATTCATGTGCAACTAACAAAATATACTTGACGGAAGTTAACAAGCATCAAAGATAGTGATTGGCGCAAAAATTTGTAGATAATGTAAATTTATGTGATAATGTGGTATTTTCCGATAAAAAATCACGATTTTTTTTTTACATTCAACATGCTTTTTCACAGATTATCAGATTTGATTATGCAAAACAACACCGTCAATTTTGTAAACGTCAATAAATATCTGGCATATTTATGACAGCAAAGTATGCTTACAATAAGTAAATTTTAGAATTTTGAAAGTGGTTAAGGCAACATGGTATATATTATACAATATTTTTTGCTCGCTGAGGGTACATTTCAGTGAAAACTTCCTTTTATTATTTTTCATTATATAATATGACATACCTATTAATTTGGAAATACATGTACGGAGTGCCCCAACCCGAGCATAATTGCCACGGCATTTGTCTTATTATTTAAGGTAGAGATTTTGTTAAATAGGCAATGTTTTACAATATTTTCATTAGCAACAAAAATATTCGTGCAATCACACTAGACTGGAACAGCAATTTCAATACTCCAGTTATTGTTACTTTTATGTAATTCTTAAGTTAAATATTTAATACTATAAATGTCATGATTTGTCGATATCGTAATAGTTCAGTTCAAAAATATAAGTTGTGTGTAATTTAGTTTTAGTATATAACGTTAATACACCAAATATCGATGAGTACTTCGATAAAAAATTTAAAAACTTCGACTCATCAAGTTTGCCACCATGTAAAGTGGAATTGCAACAGCATTTATTGAGAGTTCGCTACGTAACCAAGCTTTGGAGAAATTCTCACCTAAAACATACAACATCTTTATCTCCAGTGGCTTCCGGCTGGACTATTAACGATAACAAATATGATTTTGTTTGGTTTGTGGGAGAGCAATTACCATACCAAGTTGCTGATATTATTATTCAAAGTGAGTATAGAGAGAACATTTATAAATAATAACTAAAATATGATATAAGAAACAAGAAGATTTAAACAAATGTTAATTTTTTGTTACAAATAATAGAGTATTAGAAGACAGCAACAATACTCAAGACGACGACATAAATAATTCTGGCAATGAGAGCGACGACGACGATGATGATTACGAAGATGCCTTCTTTTTTTATGACACTATTATAGAATAAAAAAATTTTTAAAACTTAATACTCCTATTAATTATTTGTAATTCCCGTATAGTGACCAGAAATTTTTTTATTAAAAATGTAATTTTTTGAACTTCAATGATGTATCTTTCATTCTCTCCTTTCTAATTTAGTTTTATTTTAATTTTAGTTTTTTTCTGTTAAAATATTTATATATCGAAATTTGTACTCACTAAAGCAAGAATAAGTAATGTACCTTTGTGATTGTTTTCTGTCTCATTCTCGGCAATAGATTTTGCATCTGTCTCTCTTTGATTACTAGCATCATACTGCCACACTTTATCGTGTTTATTTAAAGTTAAACAATTGAATTAACGTCTGGCAAATTAATTTTAGATTTATTTATCCGTAAATAAGATAATATATAAATACCAGACATAAAAAAATACTTTGAATTTTTTATTTAAAAAAAAAGAAAATTCGCGTATGGCATACAATTAGCAACGATAAAAATGTCTGGCAATAAAAAATTTATGTCAGGCAAACCTATCCAAAGTGACAAAATTAAAAATTACACTTCTTAACATTCTTTAAAATCTAGGATTATTACCTGTACAGGTAGGCTGCGCACTAATATAAGCAACTGCTACCGCCAGGCAGCCGGCTCAGACTCTAACCGAAGGAGCAATAAGGACAACATATCAAAAAATCAGTTGACCTGAAATTCTTGTTTTTTAAATGTTGCTAGCTCCCGTACTATATAGTGCTTATCTAAAAGAACTAACAAAAAAGATATCCCAATCTCTTGTTATCCTAAGTTAAACAGTGCATTCATCATTATATTAATTATATTAGAAAAAGTTAACGATATGTAATTGTACAATAAAATACTTTCATAATATCCGTCCTGAAAGTGCAGATAGTACAATTAATTAGTTTTAGTGAAACACTCGACGGAAAATCTGCAAGGTAAACTGTAATAAATATAGTACAAATATTTAAAAAAAATATGGTCTACATACACATATTTCCAAAAGGATATAATACACATTTGTTTGCTAACAGAGGTTATTTTCAAAGAGTTTGAATCTACTTTGCACGACTAGGTTGGTCGCGATCTTTTGTTTTAAGATAAATTACATTATAAATGAGCTTCTTTTATTCTAGATATGTATATGTATATTTTGTATGATTGTATATGCATTTGTGTCAGTACAATCTGGGGTAGAACAGCGCCGAATCGACAGCAAGCCGCCTCGATACTTTCCCCGCACTCCGCTTCTCCCCTTCCATTAAAGTGAATAAGTGCTTTAGGGATAGGAGAACAGTGGGGTGTGGTAAAAATGTCGAGGCGACCCGTTCTCGATTTGGCGCAGTTCTATACCTGATTTGTGTAGTGAACACAAGTAGAGTGCTCCTTTCTATTCATTAGAATTAGAACAAAAGCACATATTCATCATACATGACCAATAAGTATTATATCGATTTTTCTAAGAACTGTACTACATGGCAGAAAAAAGATTACGCTGCAAAAAATGCTGAGAAATATTTCCACGCTCTACCTCACTTAAACCACAGTATAGTATCTAGCCAGTAGCGTCACTCGCTAAAAATTCGTGTTCTTACCCCTATCTGTTGAACGATGTGTCAAAGCCGGTGCGCATTAGTAATGTAACACTTTATTAATACGAGCGCAAATGACCATTGCGCATTTATTCCCCGCCTGTATATTCACCCGCTTATGTGCGAAAGCCAATGCGCAAAGAAAAACTCGGTCGCCGAAGATCAAAGGTGCCGACAGAGAGTGACTCTATTGGTTAGATACTATACTGTGCTTAAACTGTCGTTCATCACTAACAGACAGTGCACACCTATAGCTTAGACTTATTATTAGCGATAACCACTACTTGTCTTGGTTCAACTAAAGTCCCAAAACATTGATTCTTAGCTTGAATGGTATAATGTGAAGCAGGTATGAATGGCTAGAATATCTTGTATCATACGGTCGCAACAGAAAAATTACGTATTTATAGCAGCGGTGCCTCCCAATTTAAATAAATAAAATTAAATAAAAATAAATAAGTTCAAATTTTAATTACCACTTGTTTTTGGAATAATCCATATACAATTTTCATTATTTAAAGCTTTTTAAGCGAATTTTGAAATACCGATACAAGTTTTAAAATGTTATTTAGTTTACTTAGCACTCAGAAATCACGATTAATACTTGGATACTTATCTAAAAAGATTTTTTCTTTATTATATTCGATATTTTAGTAATGTCATCATCTTTCATACTATTTATTGCAAGTGGAGTGGTATAATTTGCACTTCTTGGACTCCTAGCTAATCAAACATTAAACAATTACTTAAGACAAAGATGTATTGCAGTCAAGAATAGAATCAAGGCTTAAAATTGATGAAAACCTTTTTTTTCAATACGTTTACATTTTTATGTAAATATGCAGCTATATATTGATTTAATATTTTTATTTAATTGACAAACAAAGTAAAAATCAGGGTTAGGTAAATGTCAATTTCAACATTAAGAATATTCATCAGGTAATGAAACTTTTTTTGTGCGTCTAAAAGTTTTATTTATACCACTTTCAAAAATTCGTCTTTGCAAACGAATATATTTCCATTTACGAAGAATACGTGTATCAAGCTAAGTATCCTATAGATAAATACACTTTGGTGTCAAAAATATCCTATAGAAAGATTTCAAAATAGTAATATATCCATTTAAAATAAGAATGTTAAATCCAGATGCAGAGATACTGTAACATCTTGTATAATACAAAATTGTTAGAAAATAATCCATAATTCTTCAAAGTAGTACTATAGAACGTTTTTGTCGAATTTTTATAACAATAGCGATATTCAATATCGCAGATTTGCATATATATAGGTATTCTGTATCATTCAACGTCTATTCAGAATACACATTCAGAAAGGCTCTCGAAGACTAGAATGAGGGAATATCTGTAAATGGGAAAAGACTGAACAACATCCGGTACGCAGACGATATAAATAGTCTTAAAGAATTACAACTGATGACATAAAAACGAAATATAGGATCATAAGCAAAAGCAAATTCCATACGAACCCCTTATGCTGAATTAATAACACGTTCAAAGAGTCTTAAGATCTTAAGAATTTCATAGATACAACACGTATCTAATGAAGAAGTTTGTCAAAGAATGGAGAAAGACACCGAATTAATAAATATGATAAAAGCTCGCAAATTTGAATATTTCGATCATATAGTGAGGAACGAAAGAAGATACGGTTTACTACAAAACATATTCCAAACAAACATTCCTGGGAAATGTGGTCTAGACCGACAGAGAAATTCATGGTTCAAAAATCTCAGGACGTAGTTTTCAGTAACGACAACAGAACTATTTCTTACAGCAACGAACAAACTCATGATAGCCAGAATACAGATACATAATAAAATGCACAAATTTTGCGAGTAACTCCACCTCCACTCTCTACAATAAAAAAACTTCGTTAAGTCTTACGTACACGAGGCGAGTTTACAAACAAGCCGGCGAGTCGATGAGTGTGCTAGTAGTCGAGTACACACGAAATTCGCTCTTGCCCAGTAGCCAACTAGCTAGCGTGTGAAAACCCCTTGTTATGGTCTGCTGTTAAGTTAGAGACCAATGCTACTACCCACTTGTGCACAAGCTACTGTGAGTACACGTGGCTAGTTTACATGCTAGCTCGCTCAAAAGTTGGCGAGTGGTGTGTAAAGTCGCCGGCAGTTCAACTTTTTCCAAAGCGTTTTTACAAGCAGCTAACGTAGCGAGTGCATCGAGTAGACTTGACTACTAATATGGATTTCAGCATCGTTGAATATTCTTTCACGAGGAAATATAATGTACATGTATGTATTAGCCTAAATTAATTTTCTGTTGAAATGGTCTTAGGTAATGCCTCCACGAGACCCTTAGCAAGACGACCATATTTGCAGGAAATACTGATCTGATACTGTATAGAAGTAAATTATTAACATTATTTAGAATTAGACCCTACAGATGTTCTTAGACTATTTACAATGAAATAGAAACAAACACATTTTAGGCGTTTTTCTTTACAGTGAATAATTTTTTTAAGACGCGATTAACGAAAACGTAAATTCGAGAAGTATTGAACGAATGTAACAATTTTTATTGCATAGTAAAGTAAATTTACAATTCATGTACGAAACATTTAAATGTATCACTGTTAATCGCGACACAAATACTACTCGCATTTTCGGCTAAAACAAAATATTTTTAAAATATCTTCAGTATTCATATACAAAGGAATTGCTTATACACAAACATATGTATAAACTACTCAAATGGCATTATATTGAATTTCTTTAAGAAGTACATTTCAATTTCATAGAAAAAATTACGCACAACTTGCAATATGGTTGGCAATATAATCTAATCTGAAGTATTTATATGAAATTTGCAGTTACATATATACTGAACTATAAAAAGGCGTTTTAACATAGTCTTTCTAAATATTTTTCTTATTTACTATTTCAGCCGTACCACCTTTTAAGCGCTCAACGAGAATAATTTTAGATATTGCTTGTCATCTGTACAGGCAAATTATATTTGTTAGAGTATTATTTATAGATTAAAGCTTTTTTCTATATGCAGCATCATGTGAAACCGGAAAAACAATTTTGTTCTGAATCTTTAAGTGAATATGGCAATAAAACTTTTAGTTTTAGTAATGTATATAGTACTTAGTTTTAGTCAATCCTTCTTTACCAGTTCCACTAAATTATTACTGAAACAAAGACATTCTTAAATGAAAGGCTTGCACGGTGCGAATTTCTATTATGAGGGCTTCCGGGTTTTGACAACATCATAAGCTTTTTTTTTTTGACACCGAAGTGTATTATTTGGCGTTTGGGAAAAATTGCATTATTGTATCATAAGCTTTGTTTTGGTTCGGAATTCAGAATGGTTCTAGAGTTGTTGCGCACGCGCATTTACAGTTTAGCGTTTTGGTTATTTAAGAACGCGAACCGAATTTTTAGTCCGATGTTTTGGTTACTGACAGAATCGATTCAGAATGATTCTGGAACCGTTCAAACAGTTCTTGCACTTCCATGAGTACCGATTCTGAATTATTAGTTCGAAATTACGTCATCGGTGCATGTGTTCAGAAATTCGAGTTATTTCTATACGTTCGTCATCAATGACATTGATATTTACATTGTCTTTTAAAGTTTGAGATTTTTTTCCGTTTGTATTTGATTTTTTTTTTTTGTGAATTACTGTCCTGGGAATAACATTTATGGAAAGTGAGTGGTATTCTAAGATAGAGACAGGATTTGAAAGATTTTAGCGCAGAACATTCGCTATTGATATTTTGTTGGTTTGTATTTTAGTCTGTATCTAAAAGATGGCAGTAACAGGGTCCTAAAATGTGTTTTGGTTATTAAAAGTTCGGAACCATTTTGGAATTATAATGTTGTGCGCTTACGTTCTGCGCAGTTCTGTTACTAATCCTGAATTCCGAACCAAAACAAAGCTATAGTAGTGTAATATACCGGTGATTTCAGACATAGGATAAATAACGGCGGGAAGAGGCAAGGGGTACGAAAACTCGCTAAGAAGTGGGAACGCGTACGAATCTCTCTATCACAGGCTAGTGTCGTCTAGTCTACAGCGCTGTGAAAGACTAACGCGACCCCACTTCTTAGCGAATTTTCGTACCCTTTGCCTCTTCGCGCCGTTATTTATCCTAAGAAATCATCGGTATGTATGTACATTGAAAAATTTTCATATTGAAATGCTCTGATCGGTTGGTTATAAGCAGCGCAGTTGTTCTTTAAAATCAAATTGGGGTATACGACTTATAAACATATCTTGCAGTGTTAATTTTTGAATTTTTTTCTCAAAGACCTGACGGCTAATAGAAACTGAAGGTTAAAAGGGTGACGGTTAATCGAGACTCTACTGTAATATATAAATAGTACTTCCGGTTGTACCGGAAGTCGTCATATATATTTTAAACAAAACACCGTATATATGTATTTTAACGCCTCGTGTCCCGCCCGTCCCGTACCACCCCCGTGTCCCGCCCGCCCCGTACCACCCCCCCGTGTGTCGCAAAAGAATTGTCGCAAAAAATTGTAAAAAAAAATTGTCACGTGACGTAAACATAAACGTCATCTATCATGAAGATGGGGTCGTAAAATCACTCCATACAAAATGTATGGGAAAATGAATTTTCTTGATAATTTTTTTCGAGGATATTTCGCGAATTTTCTTGGGTATTCTTGCTGCTTGGCCGAAGATGAGTCCGAATTGGTGCGAATCATCGAAATCGGTCCAGGCGTTCTTGAGTTATAAGCGTAGTAACATGCAGTAACTAACAGCTTTCTGTTTTATATACAGGGTGATTGGTGAGAATGGCCTATTAGAAGTATTATACAAACGGAAGGGAATTTTAAAACAAAATTTTGCAGTTGGATGTAGTTGAATATTAACTATCACGTGAAAATATTTTTGAATAAGTATCACTTCCGGTTAACCGGAAGTGGGCAGCAAGCTATAAAATTAATTACAAATTCAGCTTCTATGATAAATTCTACACATATTTCATGTATCACACCCTATACCTAAACCTTCTGAGTTATTCACAATTAAAGAAAAAAAGTGACAGATACCGATCTTATTTTATTGTGATATTACGTCACGTAGGAGTAAAAGAGACGAATGAAATTTCGCACAGCTGATATTGTGTAGTTACACGACATTTAAAGTTGACCTCTGTAATATTGTACAGGGTGTTTAAAAGCTTAGTTGCTTATAAATAAGTTCAATCTGCGGAAAGTAGATTTTTTTTAAATAAAGGTTTTTATTAGATATTCGAATTCTACAAAAGATTCTCTTTTAATTCGTATTAGGTGTTCCTATACCTAAAATGCTCACATATGTCAATTTACTGAAGCAAGGGTGCTTAGCTTATATGTTTTATATAGTTACTTGCCACTTGTTTTGATGTCGGTCATTTTAGTTAGTTGTTTTCGTGTACACTGAGAGAAATAGATCTGCACCACTACAATAATTAGGGTAAACAATGCGAGAATTTATTTTACAACAACAAAACATTATTGTATTTGTTACAAAACATATTGTAATCTTAGTAGTATTTACAATTTTTATTTTACCTGTAATAACATTGTTTTCGCTTTCGTACAATACATTTTTCTCAGTATGTGGTGTTATAATGGATTAGCATTGAGAATAGACCAAATTAAGTAATCATTAATTTATTTATTATACAAAGTAGTGCCAAATAGTAAAATAAACGTATCGAACGTTTAGTGAAAGATATTAACATTTAAAACCAAGGATCAGCAAAAATTTCTAAGAATTTGTAAGATATAAAAAGTTTTAGCAAGCAATATGTTTGTAGAACAACAGTGAAGAACAATATCAGTAAAAGTGTACATAAAGTACAAATTAGGTAAAATTGATAGTATATTATGCAATGCGCATTTAAGAATAGCTATTAAGACACGAGTATTGTAATAAATGCGAGTGTCTTAATAGCCATTAAAAGCGAGTTGCCATACACTATTTTTTCTTGACCCCATATCATACGTATTTCTTTAATTTTTACTATATCTAAATAGATACAGAGTGTCAATTGTAATTAATTTTTATATCAATCAGATATGTAGTCACGGCCATATTGAATATTGGAATGTCGCATTCCTATTGGACTATTGGATATAAACTTGTATCGTAATGAAAAATCTGTATTCCTATTGGATATAAGTAATCATAATGAAAATCTGTATCGTAATGGACATCATTAAAGTACAGGTTCAGCATATCTAATAATACAATTAAAGTATGGGACTAGAAAAAATTATAAAAAAGATAATATAAAAGGTACAGTAGAAAAATGATAAGAACAACAATAACAATAACATAAATGATTAAGTTATCTAAATGGTTCGACATGTCAACCGTTTCTATTGAGGCATTCTATATTCGGAGACGTATTCCCATAATTGTTGCTCTTCGAATAGCACCTGGTGTTATTTGCCTAAAGGATCCCTTATTCCCATAACTCAATGGGAAGAATTTACGAAAATACGATTAACAAAATGACAGACGTCAAAATAAGTGGCAAGTAAGTATGTAAAACAAATGAGCTAAGCACCCTTGCTTCAGTAAATTGACATACCTGAGCATTTTAGGTACGGAGGTTAATTAAATCGTTATAACTTATTCACCTTTCATTTTAGGTATAGGAACACCTAATACGGATTAAAAGACAATTTTTTGTGGAATCAGAATATCTAATAAAATATATACCTTACCATTAAAAAAAATCTGCTTTCCGCATATTGAACTTAGTTATAAGCAACTAAGTTTTTAAACACCCTGTATAATGTTACAGAGAACAACTTCAAATGTTGTGTAACTACACAATATCAGCTTCATTCGTCTCTTTTACTCCTACGTGACGTAATATCACTATAAAGTAAGATCGGTATCTGTCACTTTTCTTCTTTAATTGGGAATAACTCAGAAGGAATGGTATTTAGGTATAGGGTATGATACATGAAATATGTGTAAAATTTATCATAGAAACTGAATCTGTAATTTATTTTATAGCATGCTATTTAAAAAATCGAAGTTGATGCTCACTTCCGATTAACCGGAAGTGATATTTATTCAAAAATATTTTCACGTGATAGTGAATATTCAACTATATCCAACTGCAAAATTTTGTTTTAAAATTCCGTTCCGATTGTATAATAGGTACTTTTAATAGGCCATTCTCACCAATCATCCTGTATATAGATAACAACTTGAACTACGAAAGCCTATTGATAGGAGAAGGTAGTGGGAGGTAAAATTAAATGTAGGTATCCATTTTAGTATTGTCAACTGTTTGCATGACAGGAATGTCAGTGGTTATGTCAAATACTATGGCAAATTATAAAACCACTTTATAATTTGCACGTTTTCATTAATTGTGTATTCCATTCGGATAGTTTGATGGTTCGGTAAAGTAAAAAGTTAAAAGTAAAATTTAATTTTAACTCCCACCACCCTCTCCTATCAACAGACTTTCGTAGTTCAAGTTGTTAGCCTGTATATAGATTCAGGATTTCATGTACAAGAGAAACTGTTTTAGAAATATATGTACATATGTAACAGATGTTTATAAAACCAGCAAATTTAATTGCATATATTGCAATGGATATGTCCCGGCAACTAGCTAAAATCAATCAACTCCGTTAAGATTCCCATTTACGTTTAGTCCGCCTGCTAGCCGCCTGCAATACAAATCCTCCAATTCAAGCCGGACGCGCGCGTAAAGGTACTCATGCAGGTCAACTTGGCTATCGTTACAAATGTGTACAGTTGTAATCGGAGGAATTGGACTGCCGGCGGCGCATTGAAAGTGAATGAAAACCTTTAAGTGGGTAATACACGATCATAAATTACATGTATTTCTACCTTTATTTATTGAATAAAGTGGGTAAAAAAAGACATCGACGTGAGCTCAGTTGAAATGAGCGTTAATTTTGGACGGCTGTATACATAGACATAATTTTGGAGGCATAGATTTTATGCGCCGCATTTCAGCCAGTAAGATGTCAAATATGAATCAAATATGAAGTATTCATCTGCAGTGGTACCCGAAATACAGAGTTTTTAACATAACGTTGCAGTTGGCCGTATACTTGAAAAAAATTGAATAACTCAAAAACCGCTGATTTTGGGTATCTAAAAGAACTCTAAAAATATACCATGCTAATTAAATTAAGAAAGTTGACGTGAACTTCCGGACCGAACCGGAAGTAATACAAAAGTGTAAATAATTTCCCCAATGAGACCACATGACAGTGTTCCAACTACAAGTTTTCAGAATTGTAAGATTTCAGAAATATCCAAAAGTTCTAAGGAACCAGTTCCGTGAATAACCCTGTATATGATAGTGACCTTGAATAATGTGCAAACATTAATAGAATTAACCGTCTCGACTAATTTATCGCCGAGAAGATGTATTTGTAATGTAATATACGACTGATAATTTTTTAGGAACCACATAAATGACACTCTAGATAATCGGATTTTAAACAATCAGTTACATAGTTGAATAAACAATATGTTCCATGCAAAAATTGCAAAAGTTGAGTGTTATGTATTTCAACTAGTATTTTTAACTAAGCTAGCTAGAGTTGAGCTTTTTTAAGCATTCGGAAAATTTATGAAACATAGTTAACTCTTTGAAGCGCATCTGTTTTTCCTTGTACATATTCCAAAAGTGTAAAACTGGTATTGTCTTGTTACTGGCATCGCAAGCGAATACGCCACTGATTCCCGAACAAAAACGCTCTGGATACACCATCGGATATAAGCCAGCGCACTCGCTAAAGGCAATCAGTCGACCAGTTTTTGACAAAAATTATCCCAAGTAAGAAGTACCTTATTTTAAAATTCCTATTAGCAAGTGATATAGCATTTAAGTACATTGAAAAATTCTCTCCCCCCTTAATATTTCAACTCATTTAGCTATTCTTTCATCAATACTACGTTCAGCTAATGTAAATACATAAAGGAACCCAACACCTCTATAAAGCTGGATTTACGTGTAGGCAGTAAATTAAGTGAGTACTCGATTTACTTCCACTGAAATTCAACCAAAATATGACATTTGTATGTGGATAACTACTAATTTACTCGACTAAAGTTCTGGCTACATACAAATCGATCTTAACAGAGAAAACCAAGTCCACAAAATTTGCATATAGCTCATTAATGGATACTATAATTAATATATGCTTTATTTTTAGCTATAACAGGAGCCATCTCTTTGAATTAAGTGTATACATCGTAGAATTGGCTTTTACCCAATATTGAACGGAATTTTTTGAAATTCGACTCTAGCCCTGGAGAAAACAGTGATTATTTCCCTACTAATTTATTTTAATCGAGACTAAAGATTCTCAGTTTAAACTCCGACATACGATCAAAATAAAACAAAAGTAATAGCTATTATAATTATACAAATTACAATAAAAAGTGTCTGCTTATTTACTACTGTGATATATCTATGAGTAAATATAATTTATGGCAATAACGTGATACATAGCAAATAATACTTCAAACTATTTATGAGTTGCGTCAAAAAAGGGGTCTATTTGCAGTGTAGCTTTTAACATTGGATTTTTTAATGTTAAAGCAACAGTAGTTTCAAAACACCATCCTGTACTTACTTGGATTCAACCGTTTGTTGAATCGGTCAACGTGTTTTACTGATAACACGGTATGTTTGTTTAGATTTATCTGCTCTGTAATATGTCTTACAATTAGATGAATCTACTAGCCTTTGACAATGACAAGTACTTTTTCTTAAAATACATTTTAAATCATACACTAACATGCAAAATTAACACAACATAAAAAATATTTCAAAAGTGTCTGCTTTTCCGAACTATTCATCTGACTTGGGCTGGACTTTTACTATTATTAATTACAAGTTCGTTCCTTTACCATTCTATTGTGATATTCTTTTCGCGCGATGATATATAGAAGGTTGAATTGATAATGAATTTTTTACCGAATATTTGTGGATCGAATCAGACATATCCATGAATAAAGAATTTGTGTTTTTTGTGTAATAAATAAATTATACGGTCAAAACTATTCCCAAGCTCACATTTTTATTTTCAAATTAATGAGTAAAATGGATTTGCAATTTCGGATATCACAATTTATAGTGTTTTCCACTCGAACATTTATGCGTATTGAAAGTGTACTAACTCGGTGTTGGATGTTATTCTTAGCATTAGCTCCGAGGAAAAGCTGCAGAGTTTACACAGAATGAAAAGGGGAATCTAGGTACACTCGACATAACATAGTTTTCGGACGGTTTTATTAAGCGACAGTGTGCGGTCTTTGTCAGTCCACCCTCTCCACATTTAACGTGACCGTTTCTTCGATAATCGTAATGTTACATTACGAAAAATACGCTATTATCCTTATCGAAGAAACGGTCACGTTAAATGTGTAACGGGACGCGACATTTTAAATTATTTTATTTTATTAAACATACTAACGAAATACGAAAGACGTACTTGTTATGTACATTATGTATATAATTATTGTGTATATTGTATTATTATATATATAATTTCCCGATGTTAAAATTTCATGTATTCTTGATGAGTAAAAAAAGTAACAGTTTTAACCGACAACGAGCAAACAGGTGACTTTTGATCAGACCTGTACTGTAAATTCGAATATATCACCTTATATGGAAAGGCGTAGGAATATAGACTTGACTCCGTACCTAATAAAACACTTCCCGTCAGGACGCCGACGAGTCTAGTCCGCGTTGTAATTAGTGGTATTCAAATTTGTCGAGTTAGGGCCCAGTTAGTGTTCTTATAATTATTATAAGTATTTAAATAATCAGTATAATAGTAAGGCCGTGTTTACTGGGAAGGACCAGCACGTAGCCAATAAATAAAAATACTGGTAATCAAGATGTTACAAGAAAGAATACGACCGAGCCCCAAGACAGATCACCCAGCGTCAGTAGCGGACATTCGGAGGAAAGAACTTGGATCAACGAGCGTACGCGAAGACAGAAGTCATAAAGGTATTTGGCCAGAAAACTATTATTTTTCATAGATAGAAGCTAGTAACCAATAAAGGTACTAATCATTGTCTTATGTAAATTTTGCCGTTGTTGTTCTTAAATCCATATACAGACTGTCAGGACTGTACAGGATTTATAATATCTTAACAATAAATAATAACACAAAATATGTAGACAAATATGTAACTAAATGAATGAAAATGCATCAAGTAAATAAATAAATATATTAAATGAGACGAACGAATATGTATACATACAGTATTATAATATATGGGACAAAACCTTAATATTAAATGCACCTTTACTTATGCTCGACAACTACGCGATTAAATGTCTAAAGAACTAACAGAGCTAAATATATATATATACATCCTACAGTAGTTCGGTCCTCCTCATGAAAACAAGCAATAGGTCATCCATCAGAAATAATAGATATATATTTAATTTCATTCATGTATATCACATATTTGTTCGCTCTAACCACAGATCAACCAAAAAAACGAAAGTTAGAATTTCAAATTTATATACATATTGCTATATCTGGATCCTCCAACTAAACTACCATACTTCGGTCATCTGGGCATATATTTTGCTAACGGAATCACAGCGTTGTGTCTTCCGATATATACGGATTTTACAAACTGCAGTGCATCACTAATCCGACAGTGTTGCCATATAGTAGCAAGTCATTTTTGGTGATTGTAAGCTATGTCTTGCGCAAGAGCTTTAAGGTATGTATTTTTTACATTATTTTTTTACATACAAAAAGCAGTAATATTTACTTAAAATGTACTTAATTGATCGTGATATTTAAATTTAAGATTAATCTACAACTATTTAAACTTCGTTAGGATTACAATTAATGGGATACAATTAAACTGTTATAAGAATTTTTGAAATTTGAATGGTATACTATATGTACATTAGGCGTAGTAAAAATATATTTCGATATCAAAAATTAAAAATA
This sequence comes from Holotrichia oblita, assembly GCA_023690525.1. Taxonomy (NCBI): domain Eukaryota; kingdom Metazoa; phylum Arthropoda; class Insecta; order Coleoptera; family Scarabaeidae; genus Holotrichia; species Holotrichia oblita. The sequence continues at coordinate 131,280,506 of CM043016.1, read as the reverse complement.
AACGGTATTTTTCTTAGTATGTGCTTTAAATCTTTTCATTTTATGTTCTTGAGAAATTCATATTATTTTCATATTTAACATAACATTATTAAACCAGTGTACTTAATAAGATTGACTACGTTACTGTACTATATAGTAAATTTTTAAGTGCATAAAAAAGGGCTGTACGTCTCAGGTTACTTTGGTTATTTAAAACTGTTCTATTTGATATATTGCAGTCCATAAAACATTATATTGATTGCAGAAGGTTAACTTCTTTTCTTTTTCCACGCATATTACTATCTTCTCATTTTCCGCCACTTTCTAAAAAATGTGTAGCAACTTTTGCTTTACCTGTTTTATTTAATGTACTTAAAAATTGCGGCTAAAACCGCTGATTATCTCAAAATTTGTATTTAAATTGTTTTGCAGACGACAAATGTATACAAATTTATAATTAATATAATAATCTTATCAAAGCTAAAATAACTGAACTACAATACTTAGCAAATATGTCATTCAAAGTAGGTAATAAAAATGAAAATACTATAACATAAATAGGAAAGTAAAGAACAACGATCTTGTTGTAACGAAAGCGTTATGTATGACTCCCAAACCATAATATAATAGCAAGCTCTACCAAACTTGATACGATAGCAGCATTTCACTAGTTGCAATGCTGATCCTACCAACCAATTCCAAGTCAAAAACAAGTTAAAGTACTGTCACAGTTTATTTATTCAACGTGAAAAGTCTAACCCAATCCTAATGGATGTAAAAGGTCTCCGTTTGTACGATTTAATGAAAGTACATAATGAAAATACCCTAATTCGAGCAGTAGTTGCCTATATAGGGTGCCGTATCAAAAGTCCTGCCAATAAATGAAATATGGTATTTATAAACTACGCAAAAAAATAAATCACACAACATAAAAATATTACACTTAGCAGAAAAAAAGGAAAGAAGTTTAACCTTCTCGAATCGATAGAGATTTTTAAAGCCCGTAATAGATCAAACCTAACAGTTTTAAATGACCAAACTGACCTGATGTATACACCACTTTTCCTGTTTGTAAAAAATTTAATATATAAGAAATATGTCTTCATTATAACTTACTTTAGTTTTGAGAATGTCCTAACAAGATTGAAACTGCAGTCAATAAGAGGAAATAAATAAAATAATTTTATTTTATATGAAAATTAAGATGTATTTCGTTCATTTTGTAAGTTCATCATAAACTCCATCATTAGAATTTATTGCACATTTTCCAACTAATTACGATATTTGAAAATATTACATCTTTTTGTGATAGTGCTAAAAAATGCAAACAGAATGTCCTCGCATAAAACTTACTCCTGTGCAGTAGATAAATTGATTGGCATTTTAGATAAATTGAACATATTCACAGAAGGTATATGAATTTAGTAAATAAAAGTTTGATATGCATAAATATCAAAAATTCAATAATCTCCAGTATCTTAACAAAAATACCATGATAGTCTACATTAAAAACAAAGAACCATCTTACGAAAAGAGGAAACAGTATCACATCTTTGGAATGTTCTTATTAATACGAGGGCGTATTTTTATGTTATCTATCTAGCCATGAAAAAAAGGACATAAGAAAACAAAAAAACATTTTTATACATAACTCCCTTCAACACTAATACACTTATGTGTATTCCAACTTTTTTTTCCAATTGCCCCATACCCTCAGAAAAAGATGCTTCGGTAACCCCGCAAAATATTTTTCAACAGCTTCGTTGAATTGTTCATCAGACGCAAAACGCTTTCCCTTAGATGCTTTTTTAAATTTTTGAATAGGAAGAAGTCTGACGGAGCTACGTCAGGGCTATGGTGGATGCCTTAACTCTATAAACCCACAGTCATTGATTATCTGCTGAACTTTGGTTACCTTATAAACCCGGCATTTGTCGTGCAACAACAAGTTTTTTTGTGGATAAGAATGCGAGCGGTTTTCCTCTAGAGCAGTTCTTACATTTTTTATTGTGCTTCCGTCGTAGGGCTCTCTATTTATGGTAGACCCTCTTGGCATATATTCAATAAGCAAGACTCCTTCAACATCCCAGAACACAGTTGCCATCAGTTTTTTTTTTCCAGAAAATTGTGTCTTGGCCTTTTTTGGTGGCGGAGAGACCTTATGAACCCTCGGCATGGGTTCTTGTTTAGTAGGAGGGTCCCAATGATGTACCCAAGTCTCATCCTCGGTGATAATTCGAGATAAAAATATTTTCTCCCTCTTCAATTTGGCCAAATTTTCTTGACAAACTTCTTTTCTGTACAGTTTTTGTTCAGGTGTAAGCAACTTGGGTATCCACCGTGCAGACACCTTCTTCATACCAAAATCGTCATGCAAAATTTTAAGGACACTTGCTTCGGATATACAGACTTCATTGGCACTGACGGAGATCTTTACACGCCAATCTTTCGGTAACAAATTTTCAACTTTTCGCACAATGTCTTCAGTTGGAGCTTCAACAGATCGTCTGGACTTTGGGTCATCATTGATTGACTCTCGGTCCCATCGAAATAGTTTAGACCAATATTTTACTTGAAAATAAGATGGTGCATCTTCTCCATACACAGCAACAATTCTTTCATGAATTGCTTTTGGACCATTGCCTTCTCTTGTCAGGAACTTGCTTATCAACATCCTTATACTGCGATGTTCAACCTTAGTTTCACTCATTTTATCAAGAAGTAGACCGTCTCAAATCTCTGTACACAGCACAAACTAAACACAACTTAGCACATGTACTTCTAACAGTGACAGCAATTTTTCAATAATTTGTTTGACATCGTCACTCTTTTATTTCATAGCTAGGCAGATAACAAAAATACGCCCTCGTATTATATTTTACTAACGTATTTTTTAATAAAACAAACTTATTATTCTTTAGGTCGATACAAAACGAGTCTAATTGGCCAAGCAGACCAATAACATTTTTACATCAAATGATGGTAAATGATGTATGTACATGCAATTAAATTCAACACTGTATTCATTACAATACAATAAGAGTCCCTAATGATTACCTAATTTGTATTTTATTTTTTAGAATGAATCAACAGCGTTTTTGGTTCTAACCTGATTATTATTTACGTATTCCGTAAATTATTAATTTTCCTATTTATAGCCTCTTTTTCAGTTTTGTTTCTCCAACTTCTAAAGAAACGGGTGCAGAAGTGGTTTTGCAACAGACCTCATGGTAAAAAACAAAAACTAAAAATAAAAGTTTTTGTTGGAAATCAATAAAAAAAGAAATTCTGAATTTAAATATTTTTATATAATTTATTCCATGTATGTTGTAGCTAAAATTGTCATATGTTCAAGGCGGTTTTATATTGTTTCAATATATAAACAAAAGTGCTTTAGTTTTAATTTGCAAACGGAATGCGCCATCAAAAGGCTATCCCTTTTTATTAGTCTAATTTTAATTTGTTTAATTGCATTTTAACATACTTTGCAAAAAACTTATAAAGCTATTACTTACAGAAATTAATATTCTGTATATTCAGTTTTTGTAACGGGAAAAACAATTTTCGCAATAAAAAAAAATTAAGTGTGCTCGAAATTGCGTAGAAGGCGACTGTAATAATAAAATATTCCCAATAATGTAAATATAGAAATTATTAATAAAATACTCCTTGAGCAAGAACAGTTTTTACTTATCCATAAATAGCTATGCAACATGTTTTATTTTACAATGTACTATTCATGATGAAATAACGATATATTTCTACTTTCTCATTTCTTAAAACGATAAAACGAAATTCTAAAAAGATATAGTGATTCTATATTATTTTAATGTATGTATTTAGAAACGTATTTTTATTTTCATTATTTTATTTTCTTGATCTATCGATTTACTGAAGAACTTACATAAATTCTTGAATAGCCAAGACAATATAATAATTCTACATCATTCTATTCGTGCTAAATTTCATACACTGTTGTCAATTTTACGGAGGATTTATCTACTGCAAATGTTAAATTTAATATACGGAGGATTACCAATCTACTGCAAAGTAGAATCAAAATATACACCTCACAATATACGGGCTACCGTAGTGCCATCGGTGACTACGGCAAAGTCCGCAACTAAAATACTCGAACTACCTAAAAAACTGCTCTAAGTCACCCGTTTAAAATTTTACTGGGTGGTAGGAGGCTACAAACCGATTACTTTTACATGGAAAGCGATAGGTCCTCCGTATATGGGCGACCTATTGCAGCCGGATGACCTATTGCATGCAAATTGTCTATCAGCGGAGGACCTAACTACTGCAGGATACATATATATATATTTAGCTGTGTATATATATTTAGCTCTGTTAGTTCTTTAGACATTTAATCGCGTAGTTGTCGAGCATAAGTAAAGGTGCATTTAATATTAAGGTTTTGTCCCATATATTATAATACTGTATGTATACATATTCGTTCGTCTCATTTAATATATTTATTTATTTACTTGATGCATTTTCATTCATTTAGTTACATATTTGTCTACATATTTTGTGTTATTATTTATTGTTAAGATATTATAAATCCTGCATTTACCGCACGTCCTGGGAGCGTATAAAGAAAAGATTATAAGAGAATCTGGAAAGAAAGTACATGTTTTTCTTTATTACGTTAAGAGCGATTGCGATAGACATTTTGTTAGTCAGGGGTAATTTCTCTAATTCGGTGTCAGTAACTTCCTTCATCGGGTTCACGAGGGGAATTTGTTCCTGTCCCGTGACGCCCAAGTGATTTATACACATATTAGCACAAGTTAGGACCGTTCCATCACAAATGTAGAGGGGAAGAACTGACCAAAACAGCACACAGTCGCTTAATAAAACCGTTCGAAGAGTACATTGTGTGGAGTGTACGTCATAGGTACGCAAACGATAAATTCTTGTTTGGTAGAGTCTACTACCACAAATGGGGGTGTTAGGTAGCAAGTATGCCATTCGGTAACGCTAATCAGTTTATTAAATTTTTTTTTTAGTTTGAGGTTACATTAACGTGGTACTTTAGTCTATTCTGTTTTCGTCTTTGGTTTGAAGTAATACGCTTGTTTTTATTAAAAATTGTCTTTCTGAAGGCGTATTTTACATTGATATCAATAATTCAGGGTGTGTATATTAATTACAAATTATAGCCTATATTACTCATACCACCTCCACTAGTGACGTAATCTATACGCGCATCTTATTATGACGTCACATAATCCTTTTCATTCCGTGTGAACTCTACATGTTCCACTGCAAAAATTCCTGCCATTTGACGTAGGAGTGATGTCATATGAGCGTCAGAATATTTTACCTTCAATGTTAAAAACGTTTCAAAATTCACGGGTGGTTATTTTGCCATAATATTGCACTACTTCCAAGTGCGCTCACTACGATATCAGGATCAGTGTTTATGTCATATAATGTTGACCTAGAGTGGTATTGCTGCAATCCGAGTGTTCCTAGCGGAAAACGCGATTAAATTGAAACGTGCCATATTTTCCGTCATTGCTTGTGCATCACTATATGTAGAAGGTGATTCACGGTAGATACAGTATTAGACCTACACACTGTACACAAAAGTGTGGGATTCACTACAATGCAAGCACCATTCTGATTAAAATATTACGTATATGTATACGTATGGAATATACGTAGATCAACAAATCATTATGAAAATTTGAGTACTGCAATGAACGGATATGCTCTAAGAATTATTAATATTTTCGATACAGTGGTGTTGCTGCTTGTATTTAAAAATGATCACTTTATTATTATTTTAAATATACTCTGCATATTGTTCCTCTATATTTTTGGAATCCTATTTGTTTCTGGTTAACTTACATATACAGCCTTGGCCATAAGTATTGAGCACCCAGGATAACTTGGAGTTTTTTTGAAGAATATTAAATTAAAATAAATTAAAACAATTTGCACAGGTTTATAATGTTTATTATTAAGAAAAATCAATATTTCCCTGGCTCGCCCTTTAATTACAGCAGTAATTCTTTTGGATACAGAGCACACCAGTTTCTTACAATCTTCCGCGACTTATAGCGTTCCATTCTAGGCGCAAGCGCTGCTTTAACTCGTTTTTTTACTTCATTATGTGACGCCTGACTTTTAGCTTTAGTATACCCCATAGATGTTCTATGGGGTTCAGATCCGGCGATTGAGCAGGCCAGTCCAAGCGTTCAATCTGATTTTCCCTGAACCAAGCGTTTGTGGGCAGCTTTGTGATAGGGTGCGTTATCCTGTTGGAACTTAACGCCGTCCATGTTTGTATCGCTAAAAAGTGAGGAGAAAGAGGGCCGTAATGCAGATTCTAGAACGTTTATGTATGTTTTGGAGTTCATACGCCTTTCACAAACCAACATTTCTCCAGCTCCAGAAGCGGTCATGCAGCTCCAGACCATAACACTGCCTCCGCCGTGTTTCACGATCGGTACCACAGTCTGGATGAAATACTTCACCTACCCGGCGACAGACAAAAGTGTACCAAGTGTAAGTGGCGGTGTACCAAAAATCTGAAGTGTGAAGAAATATTGTAGAGACACCTCTCATTATTTTTTTTGTTAATACATTTAGTTTCTAATCAAATTGTTGAAAATTGATAGAACATCAAATTGATGAACTTACCTCAAAGTTTGATTCGTCTGACCACACGATATTTGACCAATCTTCTTCGGTGAAACTTTGGTGTTTTCGAGCTCAATCATACCGTCCCTTTTTATTTTTTTCGTAGAGCCATGGCTTCTTCCTGGCTTTACAGCCTTTTAGACCAGCTTGCTGCAGCGGCCTACGGGTGGTACGAGCAGATATTATGTTATTAAAACCCTGTGACAACTCAGCAGGAAAGTTTGATGAAGTTTTCTTCTTTTTTCTTAACGACTCTCGCGACGAATAGCATACTAGATACATCGGCGCCAACATTTCACACTTTTCGAAATTTCTACCTGCTACTTACCTTGATCATGCAAAAGTTTTATCTGCACACGTTTTTCTAAACTGAGTTCGCTTTTTTTGGGCATATTGAAACAATATCACTAAACACACAAATCTAACCACCAAAAGCGCACTAGATTACCGAATGTATCCACAGCGAGCGAAAGCAGTGAACTGAGAAATAAACAGAAAAATTTAAAAATAATTTTTTTTGCAACAGATGTTTTATGGGTATAAGCTTTGACGTGAGTCATCCTTTTTAATCTTTTTTAGATCAGATGGCCAAATCTGTATAAATATTTTCCTATAACTATCTAAATTCGTTGTCATATTAATTAATTTCCTTTTTTTCAAGAAAACCATACTTCTAATAACGTCTCTTAACGTCTTACTCTTAAATAATTAAAAAATGCGTTTTGGGCTATAGATAAAAAGAGGCTGTGAAACTCTCATTTTGTAGGCATATTATAAATGCTGCATACAGGCTAGTTAGGAAAGGAAGCTTTCTTAGCTACTTGAACTTTTTTTATATAACACTCTACGTCATTACTAATTTCGAAATTGGTAAATTTTAGGATTTAATATTGTTTAAGGTACATTTACAACCACTTTAGAATTCAATAATTCACAATAATTAAAGTAATACTTTTTAGATAGACACATTTACAATAACTTCAGAGTATACTTTAGCACGAAATGAAATTCATTGCAAACTTGCATTTCGTTACTTAGTCTGTTCAAACAGCGAATTGAAAATAATATACATAATTAGTTGCTGTGATTGGCGGATACTCTTAAGGTAGGTTTCCATGCATGCGTTGTGCGCCGTTGTGTCCCTGACTGCTTTTGGTTCATTTTAAATAACCATTCTAACCACGAATGCAATTGCAGCACTGCAAAAAAGTTCGCCGAGCTGAACTTTTAATATTCTTTTTCAAAAATTTCAAGGTAGCATCTGCTTTTGTTTCTTTTAATTTTTCCAGGAGGATCTCATAACTGGCACTTCTTTTTTGTTTATTTAAGTATTCCTTACTTTTCACGTCCCACAAACATGTTTCATTACGATATATTTCTATAAATTCTGACCAAAACGTTTCATTATTATGCATTTTTAATGTAGATTGTTCAATATATCCAATCAAAAATGTTTTTAGATCTGTCTGCAACACGCAGCGCTTGCACACAAACTATCAGATTTGTCGTACGTACTATTGCGTTGTACTACAGATTTTCTGCGTGCTGTACTTCCGTACGACACCACCTTGTCTTACTGCAAGTAGTACTACAAAGCCACTAACTATCGAACCGTTGTGTCAACGGTAGTATCAACTTGCTGTCGTACGATCTGTAGTACGATGAACCGTATAAAGGTTGGGAGACACTTGTCATACAACCTTCCGATCCGACTCCGGTCCGATGTTGCTCCAAGAATTGGATCGGTGTGGGATCGGAAAGGGGTGAGCACACATATCATACAAGCTCGAAGCTCCTTTCCGATTTCTGACTTTGGCTCGATATACTCGCCAGTCTCGATTTAAACAATATCGTGGACTATTTAGCTGAAGCGCAATAAGTTTAGCAATGGTACTGTGTATCCTACTCAGTCATCAGAATTTTGGCACACCCGTCGGCTATCGAGTTATGACTAAAAAACCCCCATCCACAGATTATTTTTGTATTTTTCTCTCCTCTGGTCAGCTACCAAATGAATCTACTAGCGCAATAAGATTGGCAGTGGTACTGTGTCTCCTACTCAGTCATCAGAATTTTGGCACATCCTTCGGCTATCGAGTTATGGCTAAAAATCCCCATCCACAGATTATTTTTGTTTTTCTTCTCAAGTGCCGTCAGCTGCCCAATAAAATGGCGCAATTGCTTTACCGATTAATGTATTTTAGTTAATTTTAACTGATTATTGTTTTAAAAACCTGTATACCCATACATTAAACGCACGACATGTATTACGTTTCTAAAAATGACAGATATTAGTCTGTCATTATCTACTTGTGCGGCACATCATATACAGTGAAAACGCGCAAGGCAGGAATATATAGAAAGAGGGGAATAAAGTGGAATAAAGTGGGGATGTAAGTAGATTGGTCGCACGATAAGTCACATTCACTTATGTCAGCTGTGTTATTTTGAAGTCTGTCAAATTGTGGTCACGAAATACTTTCAAGTTATCATTTATAGTATTTTTAATTTAAGTATGAAGTATTCTACTGCAGAAAAAGTACAGATAGTGAAATGGTTTTATGGAGGGCACTCGTTTGCAGAAATTATTCGCATGTTTGTTGATTCATTTGAAAATCGGCCAATACCTTCTTTAAGTACAATTCACCGTATAAAGGAAAATTTCGAACAATTCGGTTGTGTTTCACCTACCCTCCATAAAAGGGCAAGGAGAAATGATATACTTGATCGTGACATTATATGTGCCGCTGCCGAAGAAAATTGCCGTTTAACCTCAACACAAATAGCTCAACAAATTGGTGTTGGATCTACAACTGTAAGAAAGATATTAAAAAAGAATAAATTCCATTCCTATCACATTAACAAAACTAATGAAATATTTCCTGGTGATACTTACGACCGCATGCAGTTTTGCGCCGATATCATTGAAATGTCGGGACGAAATGAGAATTTTGTTTCTAATATTTTATTTAGAGACGAATCTACCTTTGTGTTACATGGACACCATAATTCTGCACAAGTAAGATATTGGTCGCGATTAAATAAACACATTACATACAACGCTCATACACAATATCCGCAAAAATTAAATGTTTGGACTGGGATATTAGGAAATAATATAATTGGCCCGTTTTTCATTGAGGCCATACTAAATGAAGAAACATATTTGCAATTACTGCAAAATAATATTATTCCTGCTATTCACGCGAGACCTAATGTTGTAATAGGAGACGTTTGGTTCCAGCATGACGGCTGCCCTGCACATCAAAGCAGAATTGCGCTGAGGATCTTACAGAATACATTTGGTGATCGTATAATTTCAAAAAATGGTACAATCGCTTGGCCCGCTAGATCTCCCGATCTGGCAGTAAATGATTTCTTTTTATGGGGATACGTAAAGTCGCAGATTTACCGTTTTGAAGACGAAAGAGCACATACTTTAGATGATCTCAAAATTAAAATTCGAAATTGTTTGCAGTCAATCACACCCGATATGTTGGTAAATGTAAGGCGCAATTTTTATGATAGACTTGCTTGCTGTTTGGAAGCTGGAGGAGGACGCTTTGAACATTTATTACCTTGAGTGTTTATATTCAGTGTTTCTGTTTTAATATTCCGTTCATTTTAATTTAGGATATTTTTCTTGTAAAAATTGAGTTTACGTACATTCTTATTTCTTGCTTTTTCTACAAAACTCATTCATCAGTAAAACAAACTATTGTAAAGCACTCAAAAAAACCTATTGAATACCTTATTATATTTAAAAATACATAGTTAAATGCAAACTTAAAAAATGGACAATCACTATACAAAAATAAACGTAGACAGTCTATACCACCTTTATGTATTCCTTCAATCAATCATCCTTCAATATGTAGTTAACAGCCCCTCACTAATTTCTCCTATTGTAAAGCGCCAATCATATAATTTTGTATATTCGCATTAAGCGCGTTTTGTCTGTATAGAAACGTGTGGCTAGAAAGTTGTGGATAACTTCAGCTAAATTCGTGGACGGTCCTGTGCGCATATTGTTCAAAAATTTTAGCAACTGCGATTCAGCCATGGTAGCACTTTGTTTAGAAGAAGATGAAGGAATTCAGAGATCTTTCATGGAGAACAGCAGAAAACGCAGATTTTGGGTACATGCTGCTTGGAAAAGAAGATCTACAGAAGGAGAGTATTCCACACTTATACCTTATCTGTTGGATGTTTCCGGTTTTATAGTCGCCATTTTTACCTATTTTAGTATTAAATAATAATAACATCGCATATATTCACATACAAAAGAAAATACCAAACGACATGCGTCCCACAGCCGGCAAACGAATAGTCTGCACGATCGGACTACGATCGGATGAAAAAAACGGAGACGGATGGGAGTGGGAACGGACAGGTGTCGGAAATGTGTGAACTACGGCGTTCGAGTTTCAGTGCCATTTCCCTCTCAGACACTCGTTCGACTGTATGATCGTAGTCGGATCGGAAGAGTGTATGATAGGTGTGTCTCGGCCTTAATGTGTGGCCCGTTTAACAGTTGAACACTATTCCACACCTATTCTGTCCATATTTGGCGTTTATAATAAACATTTTCGCACAACAGGTTATAACTAACAGAAAATATACATTAATACAGTTAATAGTTTCATGCATGAATTATGTCGCACAACGGTTGTCCAACACTTCAATAAGCGGTTGTAAATGTAACTTTGCAATTTCATGCGGTTTAATTCGTAACTTTGAATTGGTTGTAAAATGTACCTCTATCATTTTTACGTTCGCCTACTAGAATTTATTTGTAAAATTTCATTAATAATAATAATATCACTTGCATTGCTTTTTCTAGCAAGTAGGCCAAAGCAATGATTGTATGAATGTCATATTTCAGTTTAGTATTTTGATTCCGATTACATGCCGATTACGAGTTAAATGTAGGTATAATGGCAGAAAATCATTACTAAAACACAGATTTTATAAATTCATTATACACAGACATTCAGTCGAAGTCTGTATCCGTAGTACACGATTTAACAGCTTTGTTAAACCTATCCACAGATTTCGACTTAAACATGTACCGAAAGGTTTATTTAACAGAACTGTTAAATGGCGTACTGTGGATACAAATACAGACTTCGAATGATTGTCAATTATCAGCAGAACATGTTAAAAATATTATGAGAAGTATAAACATTTACTACGAGTGAACAATAGATAATTTGCATAAATACAGACACATTTTGCAAATTCTGCTTTATATACACTGCCTACGGAATAAAAACAAAATGTGCGATGCTAATAAATAAAAATAAAAGTAAAGAGTATTAAACAGAATACTTCAGTAAATGTTCAAAACAGAGTATCTGTTGTGAGTTTCAATTTCGACAGGATTTAATGCTTGCTCGGTGTTGTAGATGAAATTCTAAAAAATAACATCGGGCGATCTTGGACGAAATGGCTCTTTAAAAATTTGGGTTAATCAGTCCTAACTATTTTACTAAAATTTTTATCCTTTTGGTTGCGAAACAACATCTCACAAAACTCAACCGTATGCGTGCTATCTTGCGGCTTAAAGACTTGGACCTTTGTAAACTCGTAATCGCATTTTATATTGTATCAAAATTCTTTGAACTGATGCACCCAAGCCTTGTACTGCCCTATTTGTTAAAAATTATGGATACGCGTTAAAGTATGCCATAACATGAATTTGATTATCTTCATTGAAACTCACTAACCTTGATGTCTCTCACTCTTTTAAAGTTAAATCAAAAATTCTAAACATTTGCTATGGTAAATTTGGGCACATTTCATTAAATTTTCTACATGTTGTACTGATAATTTGGTCACACTGTCCGTGTCTAATAAAAAAATTCATAAGAACTATGGCTTGAGCAATTATTTTCCGTCTCCAGCTAACAAATAGCTGTCAAGTGTTACGACCTATTCAAGGCGGATGATATTTTAAATAAAATTTTATAAACAAATGCTCACAATTTTAACAATGATGAGCTTGTTAAAATTGCTTGTTATAAAATGCTTATAGTCAACTTTGTCTAATTCATTAATAAATTCTAAATCATTTAAATGTATGTAAGCACATTACATTAGTGTCTTATGTGCTTCATAAATGTCGTAGGTAAATCAAGCATGGAACTTCAGGGTAAATTTAAGTAATAGAAGTTATCTATTTATTTGTAAAATACAGATGGATAAAATTATAGCCACAAATGTGACAGTTTCTCTTCCTTTTTTATAATCAATTTAATATTTTGTTATTAAGTTTTCTAACTTTAGTTGCAATACTTGTCCACAACCCATTCTTATAAATTGTAACGGTTTTATTGAATAAGCTGGATTGATACACTTGTGTGTATCAATTCAGCAAGTTGTGCAAAAACGAGTGATTCAGAGGAAAGTTTGCCTTCTGATTAGAATTAGCTGCTCAATCTGCTATAAATACATTAATTCCTGCTAAATCTAGAGAGCGGTATGAGATAGTTTACAAATATTTTGAAGAATGGATGGAAGTCAAGAAAAATTGTGAAGTCTCTGAAAAGGTGGTTCTTGTCTACTTTGCGGACCAATCAAGGAAGCTAAAGCCATCCTCGTTATGGTGTCGGTATTGTATGTTGCGAACGTTGATATCGATTAAGAAAATCATTGACATTAGCCAGTACCATCAGCTAACGGCTTTCAGAGGAAGTCCGAAAGATACCAGCCTAAAAAATCGTGTATTTTTCGCAAAGCAGAGATACATCAATTTCTTAAGGAAATGGATCACAAAGATTTCTCACTTACAAAGTGTAAATTAGAGCTTAAGTTATAAAAAAAGAATCAAATTTATTATGCTTTTAGTCGTTTTGATAGTTGGAGTTCTCGGTCCTTGTAGACGTGAGGAAATCACGAATTTCATGAGACGAGACGTTCACGACGAAGGAGGTTTCATCAAGATTACCTTGCCGAATACAAAGATAAAAGATAAAATTATACGAGAATTTGCCGTAACAGAGAAAACATTCAAGAAATAAGTTGCGTGGATTTATTTCGAAAATACATGAACTTGCGTCCTAGTCAGACCAACCGTGATCGTTTTTTTTCTTAACTACAGGAGAGGTAAATGTACCCAGCAGCCTGTTGGAGTGAATACAATCGGAGGAATTCTTAAGAAAATCGCTTCTGCATTAGGATTATCTGAACCAGCACAGTATACAGGACATTGTCTTCGGAGATCATCGGCATCATTGCTGGCAGATTCAGGAGCCTTATATTTCAGAGGGATATGTCGAAACATCGATAGAAAATAAGATCAACGAAAATAATGGGCTCATCAGTTGCAGTAACTTTTACAAGTAACGTCACATGCACAGAAGAAGAAGAGCCCACCTTTAATTTGGGGACAGCGACGGGAGTTAAATTTCCAAATGTTTCAAACTGTGTGTTTTATACATTCGCACTAGCTGGGAAAAGAAATTTATTACCAAACTGCGGAGCAGACGTATCCTCTATCAAGTGTGATTCACTGGCATCCGTAAGTACAGTCGATCAACCTCACATGTATATGAATGTTACAACAATATCGTATCAATGAAGGTTGTCTGTTTGTACGTCTTTTAATGCAAACATATGGTTCATATGTTACATTTATTACCGCACTATAGTGCAAACCAATTGGTTCAACTGGTTACCCTTGAGTAATTAAATAAATTTAATATAAATCTCATTCAACAGTGCTGAAGTACTTTCGCTACAATCATTTTAAAGGATTTACATAATGAAAAAAAACAAAAGTGTTTTTATTTGATTACAGTTTAGATCAAGAAAATTATTCATGGAAGTGTGAAGTTAAACATTTTTGATTTTGTATCAATTGGCATTTCATTACAAATTATTGTGGCGCAAAGATGTAACCTACGCAGTTAGATGTCTATGTTATCAATATTAACATGGGCCTACACTTCATTAATTTTATCGTCAACTATCGAAAACAAAATATCAAAAAATCATCAACAAAACAATTAAGTATAAGTAGGTACACTGAATTACTGATGTACTGAGGTAAATAATTAAAATATGTAAAAATGTTTTTCTCCAATTTTCTTTGTCGTAAATATTATAAAACAAGCCACACACTATTATACAAAATTCTATTGTTGCACATACATACATATACCTACATACAATAGGATTCCTATAACGTAAAAATTAAAAACGTAAAGCACTGCTAGACATTATATTTAAAATAGGTCAAGATTCCACAATTGAAAGACAATGGTATTGTCAACAAGTAATTGAATCAATAGAAATTTATCTCTATTATTGGAAAAGATATCTTTTCAAAATAGATAACAATTACTAAACTACATAGATACCAGTGTGAATAGAAACCAATTTATCTAACTTAGCTAATAATAAATATGTATGTCCTACGTAAACAATGTAAAATATAAATTAGGTTTTACAGAAAACGATTATAGTAAGTATATTTAAAATAGTACCTATATGACAACGTGACGAATAAAACAAGGCGGACGAAGACGTATAATATGCAATAAATAAGTCATTGGTTAAATTATAAAACATACGTAGGTACTTTACATTTATTGATCGGGAAAGTTTATGATCACTTAGTTGGGAACAAGCATGCAAAAATTAGACTCAAAAATAATAAGAACTTTCGTGACGGGAACTCAAATTAATTATACAAAAACCTAGGCACATCATACGGGATATAATCGGTTAAAACTGGCTAGTTGCTCCAGTAATCAATTCTGGTATTATTTCTGACAACTTATAAAAAACTATTCCGCAAATTAAGAATTTCGTTAATATTATATATCTTTTCGAAGTGACTATTGAATTTGTAATTCAGTAAAAATAAAACAATGACATACAACATAACCTTATTTCAATACTTTTGTATCAGTGACCGTATCACTTCGAATTTTTAGTTGTTTACTAAAGTGTTAATAAATTATTATTCACAATGGTTGTGTACAACAAAAATAAATGCGGATATTTGTCTACATTTCAAAAAATACTTACGAGCTATTGCTAGGTTAAGAAGTTGCAGTAATGCAATAAACAACACCAAGTTCTTCATTGTCATTAGAATATTAAAAAACTACGTATAAACACACTACACGAATGACATTAAACGTATAACGATAAAACACTACATACAAAAATAGATTAAATACAAATATATACCCCCACACCAAACTGTGACTGCAAAATGGCGAAACGGGCTATGTGCTATGTGCGAGCCAGTACGAGCTATAAAATCACGAGTAGTGCTTACGTAACAATGTTCGACGTCATTAATGCGCGCGCTTACAATGGTGTTTAATATAATTTGAACTTTGCGAAGAAACTTTTGTTAACTCACTTTTTAAACAAAGGCATAAGCTTTCGTTTGTACTGATAAATTTTATATAAATAAAAAGATACATAAATCCACTGCTACAGCAGAATTACGTCACATTATCATTATAAACAAAATTCCAGCATTCGTATAACAGTTTATTAGATGTAGTACATATTTATTCCTTTTAACTGCGGTAATTTAAATTTTTATTATGTTTGTAGCGCTTCTCCATAAAATCTAATTATTCTTACAACTGTAGAAAATTTAATAGCGTCACAATTTTGTGTTTTGGTCAAGGAGTCAATACAAAGCAACTATAAATTAAAAATATATAAATTCATTTCCTGTCTTATTTAAATATTCTTATCTACATACATCCCACAACATAAAATAAAAAAGTACAACTACTATCTCTAAATGTTAAATATGAAAAGAACTATTTCACCCACAAAACACCAAATACTCGCCGAGGTGTTCCAATAATAGATAGGTTCTAGAACATCATTTTCCTGCATATTAAAAAAAATCCTTCATCTTTTTAGCACGAAAATATTGTGTGAGTTGTCATACAATATTTGTCTACAATTCTTTGTATTTTTTTCGATAATTTTTTTCAATAATTACCAATTATTATAATTAGATATGTTTTATTATAATAAAAACTAATATAGAAACAGTGGAAATTGAAAAATTAAATTAAAATTAAACACAAAAATTGTTATACAAATTATTATAAAATTAGACACAAAAATTGTTGTACAAATTTCTAAAATCAGAATGGTTGTATAGGGAACCTATATACAGGATGATTGCAACAACAAACGGAACGGAATTTTAAAATAAAATTTTGCAGTTGAATATGAATGAATAAATTACAAATTCAGCTTCTATAATAAATATTTCATGTATCATACATACTCTATACCTAAATACCATTCCTGCTGAGTTATACGCAATTAAAGAAAAAAATGAAAGATAGCGATCTTACTTTATAGTGATCATACGTCACGTACGAGTAAGAGAGACGAATAAAATTTTACATACGCACAGCTGACATTGTGCAGTTACACAACATTTGAAGTTCTTCTCTGTAGCATTATACAGGATGTTTAAAAACTGAGTTGTTTATAAATAAGTTCAATCTTCGAAAAGTAGATTTTTTTATGGGAAGGTATATATTTTCTTAGTTATTCTAATTCTACAACATATTCTCTTTTAATCTGTGTTAGGTGTACCTATACCTAAAATGGAGGGTGAATAAGTTATAACGTATTAATTAACCTCCGTACCTAAAATGCTCAGATATGTCAATTTACTGAAGCAAGGGTGCGTAGTTCATTTGTTTTTATCCTGTATATAATACTTCATCCGTGCTAAGAGGCAGTAAAGCTTTCACTAAAGATAATACATTATATAAATGGCATGATAGTTACATCATCATGATTTTTTTTGTATGTGCCTATCGAAACCGTAATAAACTGCACTGGTAACAGACAAATGGTGCTTTATTTCTACTTAAAATAGGTTTGTTCGTTGCACCTACACTAACTACAATATTGTACACAACAATTTTCTGCACTGCACTGTAACAGCCGTGCAGTGAGCAAAGAGTGTTTTTGTCGCCGATGCCGCCCACTTGAAAATGCCGTCCTTTCGCCCTTTATACAATTGTAGACATGCAAATTATGACAATGTTTTGTTTTCTTATCGATATGATTTTGTCGCCGATGCCGCCCTCTTGAAAATGCCGCCCTTGAGCGGTGCACACGCTCACTCGCAGCGAGCCTGAGTGTAGGCTTGTGTACAATATTGTAGTTAGTGTAGGTGCAACGAACAAACCTAATGTATCAAGGGAAAAACAAGTAAAATTTACAAATGACATGTTTATACACAGGTATATGTATTTACAATAGAACCCCGATTATTCGTGGGCGGATTATACGTGGAGCGGTTTATCCGCGCATAAGAGCATTTACTTATCCGTGCGATGAATTATCCGTGGTGAAACGAAAAGTTGATCGTATGCGTAATTTGTACAGCGCTTCTGCGTTGTGCGCAACTCTGATTCGGTGAATTCCCTAAGTATGAATTCGGCAGTAAACGCCCTAGATATACTTATACATACACGTGAAACCAACTTTGTTCCCGTAAAGCGCGTATGTATGTATTAACAACAAGAATGTCAGATATTCGAAAACATAAACGTAACGTGCTAACTATTAAACAAAAACTTGAAATTGTGAAGAAACATAAGAGTGGGATTAGTGTATCACAGTTAGCAAATAGTTATGACAACAAACTGTGCGCGATATAGTAAAAAACAAAGACAAATTAGAGCAATTTATTTCGAAAGCAGATAGTGAAATATTATTGAGTAATCGCAAAACAACTAAAAATTCTAAATTTCAACAACTTGACTTGAACATGTCCTTGTGGTTTTTACAAAAAAGAGCAGAAGGAATACCTATATCGGGACCACTCTCGTAAAGCCCAATATTTTCATCAGCAGCTTAAAATTGAAGGTGAATTTAGTGCATCAAATGTCTGGCTATATCGGTTCAAGAAGCGACACGGGATACGAGAACTGGCTATTCAAGGGAAACAGTTAAGTGCAAATCCTATTGCAATGGTAGAATTTTGTTATAAATTAGAGAATATCATACTTGAGAATAATTTTACACCTGACCAAATATATAACGCGGATGAGACTGGATTATATTGGAGAGTAATGCCTTCAAGAACTCTCGCGAAAACGAAACAAGTGCTCTTGGTTTCAAGGCAAACAAAGACTGGATAACTGTTGTGTTGTGCTAATGCATCCGGTAGACATAAATTAAAATTAAGTAATTGGTAAATCCAAACGGCCAAGAGCTTTTATAAATACAAATATACAGATCTTCACTTCCAGTGCACTATTAGAATCAACATGCTGGATGGATGAATCGAAACATGTTTCAACACTGGTATTTTCAGAAATTCATTCCCGAAGTTAAACAATTCCTTAGTGAAAATAACTTACCGCCAAAAGCATTACTGCTGCTTGATAATGTGCCTTCACATCCAACGGAGTCCGTTTTAAAGTCAGAGGATGGAAATATTTTTGTTTTACTTTTTCCACCGAATGTAACAGCAGTTGTGCAGCCAATGGATCAAGGGGTCATTGAAGCAATGAAAAGATACTACAGGAAAAACCTTATGTCAAATTTAGTGCAGGAAGATATTGATCTGTTAACATTTTGGAAATGTCTAAATATAAAAGATGCAATTTATGGTATCGCCAGCGCTTGGAATTTAGTGAAAAATATAGCAATAAAGCGAGCATTTTCGAAGGTAATGACTTTAGAGGAGGAAGAAGAGGGGGAGGTGAGACTTGATAAGTTGGAACGCGAGACTAATTTACGAGCAAGGGCTAGTAGTACACATAAATGCAACATAAAATCCTTAAAACACTTAGGAGAAAATGAAATTAATGAATGGTTCAATAGAGAACCTATGAACTTTGTAATTATTCTTTAAATTTAAAGATAATCATGAGAAAAAGACATTTCTTTTATTCCCAGACGAAAAAATATATTTTTTCACCTAGAAATCGGGGAAGAAAGAGGCACGATTACAGCGCTCTCCCAAAACGCGGCGTTTACGTGAACTACAACTTGTGACGTATGAACCCTTGTTTATGTTATCGAAATCAATGGGTTGTCTACTTGCGCCTTGTATTCGGACGATTTCTTTTTACTTAAAAAAATGGTTCACTGCTATGAGGAGAGATGTACCTTTGGCAGAGCAGACTACAGGATATTGTTGTTCTGATAATTTTGATGTAAGTACAAGTACCTAACCTATACGAGTAGTATGGTATTAAAATTAGTGATATTGTATAAGTACATACATTACAATAATATGTATTATCCTGCATGTACACAACGTACTAATTCTATGTATTAATGATTAAAAAAGGATCTTACATTTGTGTTATATTAGTAATGTTATAACCTTATAATCTGGCTTACAAGTTTTATACTGTTTTCTACGTCACCTTGCGTTTTGGTCACGTGACTTCCTCCATCTTTCAACTCAAAAAATCTCGAAAAGCGCAAGTCTTTGAAAAAAAAATGTCTGTTTCATTTACCGGCGATCTCAATCCTTTATAAAATGTTTAATTCCTGTTAACTTTTGACAAATCTAGGTTGTCTATTGTGATAGCTCCGATCAAGGACATCAAACATTTGCAGATGAAGATATTGTGAAGGAAGTTGAAGGGGGGACAGTAGTATTATCAGAAGAAGAATATAGCTGTCAGGAAGCTAACAGTTCAGTCAATAGCCATATTACACATTCCCAAGCAAGTGAAGCTATTAATATTGTTATTCGTTATTTTGAAAATCAAGAAAATACTCAAACGGCAGACATTTTACATTTAAGAAAATTAGAAGAGATTATAAAAAAAATGAGAATAATTTGAAAAAGCAAACAAAGATGACAAATTTTTTTTAGAAAATTAGAATAAAATATCATTGTAAAATAGATGTATACATATTTTTGTTAATATGTTTATTAAAGTACTAAACTTTGGATTTCAAATATTACTTGCTGTTCCCTTTATTTTTCTAACCGTGATTTTCAATTATCTGTGCTTGGTGCATTCCCAACGACTACGGATAACTGAGGTTCTACTGTATATATTGTAATGTTATAATACATTTTATTCAATGTTTACAATTCCAATTGTCACTTGACAGATGATCATCCAGCTGTAGGTAATCTAAAAAAAATAAAACGGCACTAAATTAATCTAATATTCATGAATCTGAAAGCCACCGAAGAATTTAACTGCAGATGGTGTGCACTTGTGACAATAGACGTCAAAAATGCGTTCAACTCTGCTAGCGATGCCCTGATTATGCGGGAGTTGTCCAGAAGAGGCATCTCGGAGTACCTATGGAACCTCATCTCGAGTTACCTTAGTGACAGGAGAATTGAAATAGATAGGGATCATTCGATGGAAGTGGGTGCGGGGGTCCCGTAGGGATCTGTTCTCGGGCCAGTTTTGTGGAACATCCTGTATGATGGCGTGTTGGGGCTGGATCTGACGGTAGACGCTGGGACTATTGGGTTCGCGGATGACCTAGCACTGATCGTCGGCGCAAGAGACGAAGACGCGCTCATGGCAAACGTAAACAAGTGCCTCAAAGAAATTAGTGCATGGATGGCTGCCCACAAGCTTACCCTAGCACCGGAAAAGTCCGAAGCGGTCCTTGTAAGGGGTGGAAGGATCAGGGAACATGTGTATTTTGATCTGGATGGAGTAAGGATAACACCGCAAAAAGCAATAAGGTACTTGGGCATTGTTATCAACGATAGGGGGACCTTCGGACAGCATATTGAGATGGTGACTACGCGTGCTGAAAACACCTTAGCGCAAATTACAAAACTAATGCCGAATATAGGGGGGCCTAGTAGCGGAAAAAGGGCAGTTTTATGCAGCGCACTACATAGTATTGTCCTATATGGAGCGCCAGTGTGGGTAGAAGCACTAGCCATAAATAAGCACAAACAACTGCTTATAAGGACCCAGCGGAATGTGCTACTGCGGGTGGCCTCGGCCTTCAGGACGGTGTCAGCGAGTGCACTACAGACGATCACCGGTATTTTACCTATAGACCTCATGGTCCAAGAAAGAGCCGCTCTTTACTTGCAGGATGGAGTCGATAAACGACTTAGAGAAGAGGTCAGACAACAGTCACTGGAGGCATGGCAGACCCGGTGGAACTCAGAAAGTGTGAAAGCGCAATGGACGAAGCACCTGATAAAGGACATTAAAGCATGGGTAATGTGCACACACCGCAGACTGGACTACTATCTGACCCAGGTCCTCACAGGGCACGGCGTCTTTAGGTCCTACGCCACCAGATTTGGAAAGGATACAGTGGAGGAATGCGTATACTGTCAACAGGTAGATACAGTAGAACATACAGTCTTCGAGTGCCCGAGATGGAATGACGCACGAATGATGACTTTCACAGAACTTGGAACCAGACTTAGTAGCCAAAACCTGATTGAACATATGACAGCAAGTGAAAAGAAATGGAACACCATACATAATATGTTAAGGACCATAATGAAAAGGAAAGAAGAGGAGGAGAGAGAGAGACAGAGGACGGTGGCACGGGAACAAGGGCGCTGAGTGGAACAGAAAGTGATCAGAGCAAAAGACACCCGAACTCCTAATCCTTAGTTAATCTAAGGGATGGGAGATGTAGGGGAAAAATAAAACAACAGTACGCAGAAAAGACAGCCCGTCACTCTTGATGCTATGTCCGTCCAGACAGTTCCAAGAATGACATGAGTGGGGCGGTTCAAAAGGGCCACTTGTGCCGACTGCGGTCGGCCTACGTCCTTTAAAAAAAAAAAAAAAAAAAAAAATATTCATGAATCTACAGGGTCCGGCAAAATAACCTCCCACATTTTAATCATTAATAAAAACGCCATTGTAAATGTTGTTTAAATTTTTTTTTTATTAAATGGAAATGTATAGTTTGCCATTGGTTTTCATTAAGTTTTGAAAATTACAAACTTCAAGTGGCGACTATTGTTTTGGATACACATTCGAAGGTGATTTTTGAACGTTTCCATTACTCGAGCAGTCATTTGTGGCGATATTCCTGCAATTTCTTGACGTATTACTGCTTTTAATTCGTCAATGGTTCGGGGATGATGTTCAAAGGCCTTCGCTTTCAGGTAGTCCCAAAGGAAAAAGTCGCATAGGGCAAGATCGGGTGAACGCGCAGGCCACCCAACGTCTCCACGTAATGAGATTACGTGTCCTGAAAACATCTCCCTTAAAACGTTCATGGACCTTCTGGCCGTATGAGCCGTAGCTCTATCCTGTTGGAACCACACATCCGCATGGTTAAATTCTCTAAGTTTTGGATCCAAAAATTACGTAGCATGTCGATATACCGATCGGCGGTTACGGTAACCGTAACGCCTCCCTTTTCAAAAAAATAGGGACCCAAATGACCCAACAGCACACCAAACAGTAACGTGTGGGCTGTGAAGTGGCCTTTCATGGAGCTGCTGCGGATTTTCTCGTGCCCAGTAACGAAAATTTTGCTTGTTCACACAGCCGGATAAATGGAAATGGGCTTCGTCACTCGTTATGTTTTTAAGAATATCGTTGCAACATGCTCTACGATTTTCCCAGTCTCCTTCACTCAGCTCTTGTGCGATCATCATTTTCTATGGGTGGAAGTGTAGGTCTGCGTGTAAAATTCTTCGCAGTGAACGATCTGATAAACGCAAAGCAGCGGCATGTTTAGCAGCTGAACGAGTAGGAGATCGCAAGGCATGTGCTACCAACTGAAAACACTAAGCTCCCCATCGCTTCAGTGGCGCGGGCACAGTGGCGGAGCAAAATGTGGGAGATTATTCTGCCGGACCCTGTATAACCAACTATCTGATCTGTGTATTTCTTTAATTCAATTTAATTCTATTTTATAAAATATGTAACATTAACACGATTGCACACATGCAAAGTATTTATTTCTAAATTCATGCATTTAAATCTAATTCAACACTATCAAATGATAGAGGATGCGCAACTCTTCAAGTTGGCGCCATCGCTATTTTCTTCGTATATGTACGAGTCGATGTCATGTTTTGGCTCAGTAGCTATCTGACGCAGAAGGGGTGTGTTGCTCAGCAGAGATCTTATGTTAAGTCCAGCCAATGACAAAGACAGAAAGATGTTAAATGCACCACAAAAATGTCAATCATATTTTATAAGATACTTAATAAATTTTATATCATTTATTTTGTACACAAATATTATAACAAAAGCACACAATTAAATTCTACACACACAAGAAGAAAGACCCAGTTAGGGCCATTTTAAGAAGAAAAAGTAGGTGGTAATTAAAATCAACAACTTTTCGGTAACCCTGTATACAACAAATTTTCGACCGGACGTGCATAAATTAATCCATCATCAACGATCGTTGATTGCCGTGATTGACAGGTGACTATCAAAAGGTATTTCTGAAGAAATTGAGAGACAATTGCGAATCACCTATATAAAAAGCCGTACGAGAGCAACAGACTTCCGCTTTTTGCATTGATCGTCGTACAGAGCGTTTATTTCTACGTAAATTCTTTAAAATTACCCCGGTGCATCGTTGGGCCCAAATAATACTATCGAAAAAGTACTTTAAACATCAAAATTTTCACCAAATTTTAATTACCCCTACGAAGAGGACGTCGTCCATCCAAGATCCGTCTAGGCGCGCGAAGACAGAACCTTCCAAAATCACACTCGTAAGATAAGGTAATTTAGTTTTAATTCATTTTAAGGTCAAAATATTTAAGAAAAATATTTTTATTTTTTTTGAAAAATAAAACTTCGTAAATTTTTCCAAGTCCAAAAATAATATTTGAAAAGTTTAATTTTTTTTTTAAGAAATAATTTTTTTTAGTAAATTGAGTTAAAAAGGTAAAATTTATTTATTTTAATTAAACAAATAAAAAAATTTCAAAGTTAATTTTTTTATAGAGAAATTTAGTCCCAACTAAAAGGAAAATTTTCAAAAACTATCAAAAAGGTAATAACTTAGTTGTGGTGATTAGCACGCAATTCTGAACGGTGTAAACAAGTTTTTATAGGTT
The DNA here is from genome assembly GCA_023690525.1 of Holotrichia oblita. Lineage (NCBI taxonomy): Eukaryota > Metazoa > Arthropoda > Insecta > Coleoptera > Scarabaeidae > Holotrichia > Holotrichia oblita. Next base: position 131,255,848 of record CM043016.1, on the reverse strand, counting down.
TATTGAAGAAAATAAAATTCATTTTTTTTGTAAAACATCTTTCTGTCTTGTAAATTTTTTTTTGTAACTTAGAATTTTTTTTTACTTGGGTATTTTGCAACGTACAATAAGCTCTCGTATTCTGTTCTCTACACCTGCTGTAGAGCTAAGAATTCGCGAACCCCTGAGATAATTTTTTTTTGTACTCGCTTATCAAAACCTGTCATTTCACGATTCGATTTGCGTGCGTAAAAAGTCACTTTAAGCACGAGTGCGTAAAAGTAAAGTTGGTGCTTCCTGGAAATTGATTAATTTAGTGACATTTTAAAATCATAAATCCCTAACCTTAACAATATGGTCATAAACGATAACGTATTTAACAATATGTATTATTATTATAGTTCTCGTACAAAAAATATTGTACAAACTTCGTGCGTGAATCATTTCGCGCTTTAAACTGGTCACTCATTCGCGAAATATGATTTCACGCACTTGGTTCGTAAATAACTATTTTAAACCCCAATTTTAATTTAAAGAGTAAAACTCAAATTTTCTCGATTTTATTATAAATCAAATTTCACATTGCAATATGTATAGTTATGTGTATGACTAGTCGCGAAATACCTTTTAGCGTACTGAAAGAAAAATGATTGTCGAGGCTTGCGGCCGAGCAGGATAATTTTGAGGTTGCTAAAAAGTTTTGCAGTCATGGCGTACACAATATTTATCGTTCAATTGCCAAAATTACTTAGCTATACAGGGTGTAGCACGAAGAGCTTTCATTAGAAGTTTTGCAACATAGGCGAAATATAAAATTTTACCACAATACATTGTCGATAGTGCTGATTTTTAATTTAATACAGTGAAATACGTTTAACACGAAAACGCTTAAGAAGAAATATCGCTTAACACGAAATAATAAAGCGGTCTCGAAAAAGTGCTAATGTATTTATATATACTTTTTGTAATATCCTTTAACACGAAAATCTTTTAACACGAAAAAATATTTCGGTCCCGTTAGTTTCGTGGTAAACGTATTTCACTGTATTTTTACGAATGATGTACAGTCGAGAGCATGAAATTCAAGACACTAATATGTTAATTGACTACTGTAAATATGCCTTGCATATAGGATTTTATGACATTTGACATTTCTAGTTATAATGGAAAATTACGTGTTTACAGACCTCCAAATTCTCGGTATCAAGAAAAATATATTCAGCAAGATCGATCGAGCGGCAGATTCTCTGTTAGCGTGTGGGAATGGTTAACTTCTGAAGGATTAAGGATATGTCATCAAATTGAAGAACAATTAACGGGACCTGTATACAGAAATTTATTAGAAAATGTAATGCTACCTTCGGTCTTGGAAAGATCCCCAGATGGTAACCTTACTTTTCAACATGATAATTGTCCATGTCATACCGCCAGAACCGTTAAGGAATGGTTGGCTACTCAAAATATTCAAGTTTTGCGGTGGCCTGCGAAGAGTCCAGACTTAAATCCAATTGAAAATGTCTGGGGATATATCGCCAAGACACTATACAGAAATAATTTTCGACATATGAATAGAAACGAGCTTTGGCAAGCTGTTCGAGGTGCTTGACAAGATGCTGCCGAAACTTATGACACAAGAAGCTTAATTCGAACAATGAGGGGACGACTACAATTGGTATTAAATCATAATGGTGTTTCAATAAAATACTGATACAATTGGGTACTTATTTGAACATTAAATTTTTTCAGTATCTTGACATACAATTTTTATGGAATTGTTTATGATTTATGCAGGCATGAAACTGACATATAACCTGAATCTACAAGTGACAGTAAACTACCCGTTTACAATAGTAAATATTTTGACAAATCTGCTATACTATTATTGTCTAGAATTCCATGCTCTCGACTGTACTATTGATTTCATAATGATCTGGGACAGTAAAACTGACATCGTAGTTATTTTCAGTTTTTCAATAGTGTAAATGTAACTTTATCTGACAAATCTTTGAAAATTTCAATGCGATAAGTCAAAATTGTCTAATCAAAACAACAACGAATAGTAGTGACTTCAGTGCAATTTACAATAGGAAATACATATTGTCCTTAGGTCTTTATGAAATCGATAGTACATACTTCGGTACACCGGAAATTTACTTATTTGCGGTCAAATTTTTTCAGTATCTTGACATACAATTTTTATTGAATTGTTTATGATTTATGCAGGCATGAAACTGACATATAACCTGAATCTACAGTGACAGTAAACTACCCGTTTACAATAGTAAATATTTTGACAAATCTGCTATACTATTATTGTCTAGTAAACTATTGATTTCATAATGATCTGGGACAGTAAAACTGACATCGTAGTTATTTTCAGTTTTTCAATAGTGTAAATGTAACTTTATCTGACAAATGTTTGAAAATTTCAATCGATAAGTCAAAATTGTCTAATCAAAACAACAACGAATAGTAGTGACTTCATGCAATTTACAATAGGAAATACATATTGTCCTTAGGTCTTTTGAAATCGATAGTACATACTTCCGGTACACCGGAAGTAGGAACGGTCGCGGTCACATAAAAGAGACCGGCACTTTTTCCTATTGTAAACATCATGTCATATTATTTCATTTTTGCCGTCATTTTAAAAGCCTGATTTACCAAAATTTATGAAAATAACATAAAATGTCAAATTAGTGTTCGCTTTTATGTAACCGCGACCGTACATACCAACTCGCTTATGCTATTAAATAGGAAGCGAGGACATGATGGACTTGAGGGGGTATCTAGCATGCCTATTCCTCGGACTCTGTCATGACCAGGGCTGGTGACTGTACACCAGTCAAGACCAATATGCGTGGTGAAAAGCCACATCCTACACGAGGTGCTTCTGTTCTATGCTAAACACATTGGATCTAAACTTGCCTGTCGATAAACTGGCCTGCTTTCCCTGTGGGCAACTCGCAGGGAATCGGACTCCCTGCTCAGCTGTCGTGTCGTGACCTGAAGCTTGCACATGGGATAATACGGCGCCGATGGTGGGCTTTCTCTTTGAAAAGTCTCACTATCGTCAGACCAGGCTCCCGGCTTGTGCTTTGCACTTACCGGCAGTTGGGGGGCCTTGGCTTAATTGCCTGGGCCGAGAGGAAACAACCTCACAAAAAACCTAAATCCTAAGGTTGTGGTCGAGCTGATGGGATGCGTGGCTGAATAGAGGATCAGTTCCTATCGACCGACGTTTGGGGCACCGGGCGCACCCCATTGTATAAATTCCTTACCCACGTACCGGGGCACTGCGTCGGGTCGGCCTACTTTTCCCCTTACTCGTGGGACTCTTATGAAACCATATGATAAACCAAAACCTAAATCTAAACCCGGGGACTCTGAAAAGAGACACCCTAGTAAACCTGAAAAGGCACCTACAATGGATGCAAGGGCTGGAGACTCGGGAACCGGGAATCCAAAACCGAGATTTAAACTCTCCGGCGCCGAAAGGCGCAAACGTAAAGCTGCAAGGCTAGCCGCTTTGGCCCAACCGGGCAGCATTGCGCCCAAAGCAAAAAAGGATGCCAGATAAGTGACTATCGCTAAACCTAGCACCAGCCACGCTGCGACTGCGGGGGTGAAGCAAAACCTCTCTGAGGGCAGCTCACCAAAAGCAGTCACAAAGACAGGTAACCCTGCACCCAAATCTTATAAAGCGGCTCTCACGACAATCCGGATGGCCATTGTGCCTGAGGACTATCCTGAGACCTGCAGGCGGACCTGATCCGTAACTGCTTGCTGTTGGAAATGGATAAGATAGAAGTCGGAGGACCGGAACCAGCGAGGTTCGACACCGTGCGGGTGTGCTGAGGGCAGGCTACCTAGACACGAGCACGTGCTCGTGGCTTGCGGGCGCTGTCCGAAGCTGTACCCCCTGGGAGAGTGCCAAGTTGAAACTGGTGAGGGAGAAAGACTTGCCAAAACCCGTCAGGGCCATGGCTTGAGTCGCTGGCCCTCCTGTGGTATCCGAAAAGCTTCTGCACCGACGCCAGGTGCAGAATCGCAAGTTGAACACTGGTTCTTGGAGGGTGCTTAGCATCAAGGTTGACCCGAAAGGGCAACAGGTAGTGTTCGCCATGGATGAGAGCCAGCGGAAGAGACAATTAAGGAAACCTACGGTGGCACACTGCGAATCCAATTCTCCCTCGTACCGTTCCGACTTTTGGGACAGAGGAAGAAGGAAGAAGCAGGAACCACTGAGGTTGCAGAGATGGAAACTGCCGAGGCAGGACCATCTACACAGCTGTCTCCGGGGCCTGGTGGGGACGCAGACGCTGAACGGGCTGTGGGTTCCCCACAGTCTGCAGGAACTGCGTGCACCATCACGGACCTCCTGATGGAAGCCCAACTGGTAGACGACCTCCTGCGAACTCCGCCAGGCGTAAGTAAAAACATCGACATAGTTCTCATACAAGAACCGTGGATTGCCAGGAGCAAAGTAAGCGGCTTAGGGATCAGGGGATGGTCTCTGATTTACAGCGACATCCCCAATACCAGAGCCTGCTTGCTTATTGAAACTAACTTAAACTTTCTGATGCTTAGGGATCACTGTTCTAGGGACCTAGCCGCAGTAAAAATCCAGTGGATGGAGGGTACCCGGGCAAGAAACCTAATATTGGGGTCTGCCTACCTCCCGCATGGCCAAAAGGGTCCACCTCCAACTCCAGCAGTGAGAGCACTGGCGGCCTATGCGGGAGAGACAAAACAGGAATTCCTGCTTGGATGTGATGCCAACGCCCACCAGCACAGGCATCAACAAACGAGGTGAGTCACTCTTAAATCACTTCGCTGCAAACGAAATAAGTATACTTAACCGCGGAAATAAGCCGACTTTTGAAACGGCTAGCCGTGCGGAAGTTATCGATATCACCGTCTACACGCTGCGCGAAGTGGGTGGTGCAGTGGCATGTGTCGGATGAGCCGTCTCTCTCTGATCACTGGTATGTAAGATTCGATATTGAAATACCACAGTAAGTCACATATCGTATAAAACCCCTAGGAACTGCAATTGGGACGCCTATCGAAAGCGCCTGACTGAGGAACTAAAGCAAGGTCCAAAAAAGATAAGCACCGCTGCCGATATCGAGCTCTTAGCCGATGGCGTGCGGGCTGCTATAAAAACTGCTTACGATGAAAGCTGCCCTACTAAAGTCAAGACAACAAACAGGGATACACCATGGTGGACCAGGAGTTGTCTGACTTTAGGGAGGCCATCAGAAAACTTACAACAAAGCCAAAAGATCTGGATCATGGAATGAATATAGAGCGTCCCTGACCAGATATTCCTGCAGAATAGGGACACTGAACAAGCCAAACGGCGATAAAGCCGAAACAGAAGAGCAGGTTCTCAAACACCTCCTAGAGGTGCACTTTCCCGGCTCTAAGACCATTCAGACCCAGACTGGGGGCGAATGTGCGGAACTGAGCTATGCTCAGATACCTAAATCAAGAGCGCGAAAAGAAGACCTCGCACGAAAAATAATTCAAGTCTCAAAAATTCGAGGGGCCATCGAATCCTTTAAACCGTTCAAATCGGCGGGTACGGACGGCATTTTCCCGGCACTGTTACAACAGGGCCTGGAGCCGCTGGCCCCAATTTTACGTACCCTACTAAGGGCTACCTTAGCTACGGATTACGTACCTAATAGCTGGAGAGAGGTTCGGGTGGTCTGCATTCCTAAGCAGGGCAAGGCGCTCTACAAGGAAGCGAAGTCGTACCGGCCCATCAGCCTTACCTCTTTTGTTCTCAAAACTTTAGAGAAGATAATTGATAGCCATCTGAGGGACTCCGTATTGGCAAAGTTGCCTCTAAACGAGAACCAATACGCCTATCAACCTGGAAAATTCTGTGAGCAAGCTATTCATGAGCTTGCCCGGCGAGCAGAAATTGCCTTAAACGACAAAGACGTTGCGCTAGTCACCTTCCTTGATATAGAGGGCGCCTTTGACAGGGCGTCCTTTCTGTCGATGGGTAGGGAACTGCAAAGACGTGGAGTCAAGCTAACGGTGACAAGGTGGATCGACGCCAGAAACAGAATGGTTCACGTGTCACAGAACCTCTCCACTATAAAGGCGACCATGGCAGCTGGCTGCCCACAGGGCGGAGTGCTGTCACCCTTGCTATGGTGCCTGGTGGTGGATGGCCTGCTTTCCGATCTTCGGACGGCGGGCTTCCATGCACAGGGCTATACTCGAGAGCGTGATATCCGAGAGGATGCAAGTTGCACTCGGACTCGTAGAAAGGTGGTGTAAAAAAGAAGGGTTAACTGATAACTCTAGGAAAACGACTAGGGTCGCGTTTACGCGAAGAAGGAAGCTTTTCAGGCTTCAGTGTCCGACCATTTTCGGCTCAAAGATACTCGTATCTTCTGAGGTCAAATACCTGGGGGTGACTTTGGACGCCAAATTGACGTACAAACCACACCTAGAACAAGTAAGAAACAAAGCCACGAGAGCTTTTTGGGCCTGTAGAGGAATGTTTGGCAAAACGTGAGGGCTAAAATGATGGTACACTGGCTGTACACGAAAGTTATAGTACCTTTTATAACTTACGCAGCGTTGGTCTGGTGGCACAAAGCTAGTTTGGGCTATGCGGCCAACGCACTCAGTAAAGTCCAGAGAATTGCCTCTCTACGCATCACTGGAGCCATGTCCTCGACACCGACTGCGGCGATGGAGGCGATCCTTGGGCTTCCTCCGCTGCAGCTTGTCCTCTGGTCGGAGGCAGTCCTAGAGGCCTACAGGGCAAAACGTAGTGGACGCAGGGGTTTCTCCGGTTCAGCGAAAACCGAATAATCGCTACCTTTTACCTATCCGAAGATATCTTGTGAAACGTGTGAATGGTAAAAATTTGGTCTATAAATTTACATTATTCTGCTTCTTCTGAACGGAATTTAGCAAATTTGGCTTTATGAGAAACGATTTTCCTTGTGATTCAAACTGTTTAATATTATTTTGTCCATCAGCGCTAGAGGGCCTTAAGGAAATTTAGATACATATGTAAATTCTGTTATTTTCGAAAAGAACAGTGCCTGACATGTTTGGTGGCCCTAAATGTTGAAAACTGTCGTCAAGTCAACCAAGTTGACGGTATCATTATTTTTTTATTTTCGGACGCCTAAAGAATTTTTTGTTTTTTACGTGCTTGGGTTTTTATCCTATCTATTTCCGTTTATGGAAATATACTACATGTCCAGGAAAGTTTGCAACTAAGGGAAAACTTTTTATGTTCTATTTTTCAGAAAAATGTTATTTTTTATAAAAGTTTGTGCTTTACTTAAAACTCATTTATTCGGTAAAATAAATGGCTTAAATATAGAAATATTTTAATAATTGTTGAATACTTAATAATGAGTCGCGTTAAATTTGACATCCTTCAAAATACATTAGTATGGAAGAACGTTTCGTTGCAGAGTTAATGCTCATATGTGGCGATAGTTATAAGACACTCATGGTTGGTTTCATAAAGGAATGTTAAATGCTTAATTAGTAAACAATGAGTTAAAATTAACAAATGATTAATTTTAGAAGACGTTTAATAAAATTTACCAACACAATTTAGCAATGTGTTGAGTAACTGTCTGTTAAATTTATTTTGGGCTATTTTGAATGAAAATCAGTGTTGATCTGGTATTGATGGCAACCAGCTTCTAATTTTACTTCGTACGTAAATGACATTTGTCATTTTAATATTTTGCAATAAAGTGCAAATATCGGTTTTCCTATAAGGAACATATACAGGGTGTTTCAGCGAGACCGTTCATTAGAAGTTTATGGGGTTCTAGCCAAAATATAAATTTAAAAATTCAGAGTTATGTATAGTCGATTATGTTCTCTTCAATGAAAATATTATTAGATTTCTAGCGCTTCCAGTTATACCGGAAGTCATCATCTATTTTGCTATTTTTAAGTAAACACCCTGTAAATTTTTACATATTTGGATTTACCTACTTTTAAGCTTTATAAATACCTTTAGTTTTTTGAATTTGATTCTTCCGTTTTGTAGTTATTCGATTTTTTCTAAAAAAATTCCTATAGCGGACATTTATTCAAAAAATCAGAGGACACTCGATTTTTCGGATATCAATTTAGAATTCATGACATGCTTAAACAACATGTTGGAGTATATTTTAGCGCCGAGAACGGCTGTCTGCATTGCGTGGTTACTCTACTATGCCACGTTAACTCTTCGAAATTTTGAAGAACCATAACTTAATTTTTTCAGATAGCACCCTCGATATTTTATTACTTAGTCGTCTTCAGCGTCCAATTCTACATCTTTTATGTTCCACATGTCCCATACCTAAAATTGATAGTTTAGGAGATAATTAGAATTTCTGAAAAATACACACATAACTCATCGATACTTATCCAGTGTGCCATGGAAAATAAGCGTTCTCAAAGATTTATTGTCAAAGTCTAACGTCGAAATCACACTTCCTCGTTTGATGCTTGTGAGTTAATAATTATCCGTTAAATGCCTTTACATTATTGCTGTAAAGAGTTGAATTGGACAACAATAACGAAAACAATGTTTACACATACCAAGAAATTCTGAAACTAGAAAGAAATTATAATAATTGTTCAAAATGGTGATCGTTCGCATTCAAGCACAGTGTTAAACGTAAAGAAACATCCTCAAGTGTTGCTCTTTGTACATCTTGAGAAGAGAGTCTGTCGAATGCTGCTCGCACACATGCTTTTAACTACTCTCTTGTAGTCACCGATGTCTGGCAGACCAGATCTTTGATACGTCCTCAAAGGAACAAGTCCACAGTTGTCATATCTGGAGATATTACAGGCCAATTCCTAACCGCCTTACCCACCTGTCTTCGAACATTAATGTTATGAATTTTAATTCTTTATAGCAATAATGTAAAGGTATTTAACGCGTAATTATTAACTCACAAACATCAAACGACGAAGTATGATTTTGACGTTAGACTTTGATAACAAATCTTTGAAAACCCTTTTTTGCATGGCACACTGGGTAAGTATCGACGAGTTATGTATGCATTTTCAAAAAATCTAATTATCTCCTAAACTATCAATTTTAGGTGTAGGATATGACGGACAAAAAAGCTGTAAAATTGGACGCCGAAGACGACTAAGTAATAAAATATGGAGGGTGCTATTTGAAAAATTAAGTAATGGTTCCTCAAAATTTCGAAGACTTAACGTGCCATAGTAAAGTAACCCCACAATGTAGACAGCGGTTCTCGGCGCTAAAATATACTCCAACATGTTGTTTAAGTATACTATGAATTCTAAATTGATATCCGAAAAATCGAGTGTTCTCTGATTTTTTGAATAAATGTCTGCTATAGCAATTTTTTTTTAGAAATAATCAAATAACTACAAAACGCCCCAATCAAATTGAAAAAACTAAAGGTATTTATAAAGCTTAAAAATAGGTAAATCCAAATATGTAAAAATATACAGGGTGTTCCATTATTATTTTCATTGAAGAGAACATAATCGACTATATATAATTCTGAATTTTCAAATTTATATTTTAGCCAGAACCCTATAAACATCTAATGAATGGTCTCGCCGAGACATCCTGTATGTGTACTGATCCAGGCCATCGAACAATTATACTTAAAAATCGCAACTTTGCATCACAAACAGTTTGAACGTTTATTGAAAAATATCCCTTACGATTTCTAAATAAGGCATTCTGCATTTTTCTTACCCGGAGACTTTAAACGAACATGGGTACAATCTATTGCGCCAATTGCATTGGAAAATAAACCAATTTCATAAAATTCTCTTTTAATGGTATTCATGGGTATGTTTCTCTCGGTGGAAAGGGTAAACATTCGAATAGTTTTTCGTCTTTACATCCGTGCGCTGTAAGACGTAGTAACCATAGCAACCGCGCGAAAACTTTAAAATAATGTGCAGGTGCCGCACAGCCGCCAGTTAGTCGCGCCAGTTTGCATTGAAAACATGTTCGTATATTTGTTCGATGCGAGAGTTTCAGTATTGCGTATTTAGCTTACAGACTATTATTTACAACTCTCCTGTATAATAATGTATCATGTAATAAATTTATGGCAACTTATTTGTTTCAAAATATATTCTCGGTATATTTTGAAACAAATTGAATTATGATTATATAAAAATCATGTTATATATAAAATTCAAGCTACGCGCCATTTCTTATGCTAGTTCGTCGGCTTTACACCAAGTCGCCACCATACCAAATGTCCTACCCCCTCCACGAGAGAAACACCTCTATATTCTTCTCTATGATGGTATTTATGATCCTGCAAAAAAATTCATTTCTTAGATTTTATTCATACAATATGGTTTATAATTATAAATACTTACATATACAATTTAAATCACACGTTACACATATATTTTGTAATAGTTGTTAACTTTACTTACGTTTTTTAAAGCAATGCAAAAATTTGACAGAGGTTATTACTTCTGCTAAATTAGCACTTGATTTAACAGGATGTTATATTTAGCAGTTGTTGATGAAACGCAAAATTGGAATTTAACAAAGTGCTAAAATTTAGTACCTTTGTTAAAATGTAACATCCCAAGTAGCAAATTTTGGTGTAAATACGGTTGTAACACCGTAATACGACAGGTTGTGCAACGAGTTTGGTTACAATTTGGTGTAAAAGTCGTTGCGCACACCTCTCACGCACGTGCCAACAACTGTATTTGCTACAGGATTTTTGTAACCGGTTACATTTATCCGTAGGTATTTGACACTTTTCCCAAAGCAGTGCACAATACGTTGCAGACACGGTATTTGCCTACGTTATTATAACGTTGCTGATACTTTCCCTAAACGTTGTTATTGTTACGTAGTATCAACTATATTCAGACGTTTCTATTTACTCGTGTTGGGACGTGTACGCATCTTTAAAATAATCATTTGAAAATTCGTACTTTTTCCACATCCACGGAATTACTAGTTCAACCTTTTGTTGTTATACTATTCTGCTATACATATCTGTATATTTAACTTGACCTAATCAAACGCACTTAAAAAAATGATATGTATATGTAGACATAGATCTATATTTCATTCATCGATTTTTCTCTTTAAACTACATACAACATAAAGATTAGAATAAACCAAGGTATAAAACACTTAGACATTATATAAAGGTATAAAAGATTTAACTGCCCACAGAATTAATATGTTTCCAAATTCTAGAAATGATTATCACATTGGGAAATCACTGACCATAGCATAAACAACATAATTACCCCACTCTAGCCGAGGTACCACTGCGCAAGAAGAACACTGCGGTCTAGACCAGGAAAGGTCGAAAATAAATCTCCCGACCGACCTGTCGTGTCGTGGCTAACAGTCTGCACCAGGAGACACGGCGCCGGTCGCATTGTGAAGGATACCACAAATACGACTGATAGAACGTTCCCTTCGGGGGTCGGGTGCCTAGGCTTAATTGCACGGGCCGACAGGAGACAACCTCATCGTCAAACCTAAATCCTAAGGTGGCGGACTAGGCCGACAGGATGCGTGGCTGGATAGTAGACCACTTCCAACTAGTCCAACCATGGGGCACCAGGCGCACCCCATTGGATTAAAGCCTTACTTCAATAATGCGGGGCTCTGCTGGCGCGAACCAATATTTCCCCAGCTACTTGTGGGATCAATTATGGACGATCAAAACACAGTACCTAACACTTAAAAAACCCTTTCCCAAAGCTGAAAAAAAAAACGCTAAAGATGGACCAAAAGCTGAAAAGCCCGGGCCATCTAAGCTGCCTAAGACCAACCTGAAGGTAGGCTCCGTCGAAGACGTGGACTTAATGTCTGACGACGAGATCCTAACAACTCGACTGTCGGGAATATCCAGGGCCAAAGTGCAAAAACTGGTGAAGCAGCACAAAAAGGCCAAGAGGACGCTACTAAGGCGCAACCACAATCCAAGAAGGTAAATCGAGAGTCGCGGAAGGCCAAGCGGGTAAACAAAGTACCGGAGGGTACCACGGTCGGAAGATAATACCCCACCCAGTGCGCCGAAGAGCAAAAAACCGAAAACAGAGGGCTCGACCTGCAAAGAGGCAGTCTCTTTGGTGAAAGTGGCAGTAGTCAGCGATGGCTAGCCTGCTAACCACATGGAGCCGGACAAGCACAGAGAAGTCCAGAACGCCTTAATGGCTGCCTACGATGCTATTACGGAAGAAGGACCTCAAGTGCGTTGCGTAAGATGTACACATCGACCGGGCCATCTTATCGTGACCTGTGCTGATGAGGACAGCGCCCAATGGCTCAAAGAAGTTGTTCCTGCTCTCAGATCTTGGGAGGGCGCAGCCAAGCTCTGGAGGGCGGGAACATTCCAAGGCCGTGGATATGCACTACTTTTGTGTCTGATGAAGAGGTCCAAAAGCTACCGACGGAAAGAGTACTAAGCCGATTAAGGGTAAGTAACCGAGGCCTTAACACTAAACTTTGGACCGTTTGAAACTCAATCAAAGGGGACAAAGGAACAGTGTGGACCTTATCCACAAACAGAGAGTCGGCGGGAGAGCTTAAGAAGCTAGACTTGCAAACGTACTTTGGCTTAGAAAAATTAAGATTCCGGGTCAAGGAAGGGCAGACTGGTTTACAGGATACAGGCGAAGAAAGCGCCACTAGCGTGAAGGAGCCATCCGAACCGAAAGGCACAGTGACCACCGGGGAAGGGGAAGGCCCGTTCGGACGACCCCAGCCCGGAAAGCCAGTCTTCCGAGAGCGGAATTAGCCCCTTCAAAAGGTATTCTGCCTCTGTGTGGGCTGTTCCAGTGGAGAAGGATGAGGCTGCCGGGGAAGCGGCCGTCGAGGAACCCTCTTCATAAAAATGAAGAGGGAGATCCAGGTATGCAGGCGAACCTACAGCATGCAAAAGCTGCCTCAGCAACGCTTGTTAGGAGGTTCGACAATGAAAGTCTAGACGGAGCATTACTGCAGGAGCCATGGCTTATTAAAGGAAAAGTTGCGGGTCTAACACCACAACAAGGTAAGGTACTATACAACCCAAGGTCAGTAAGGCCAAGAGCTTGTATACTACACAGCTCAAGGGTGACATGTACACTAATCCGGGTGCTCTGTACCGACTACGTGGTTACAGGTATCCTTACTGCCAAGACCGAGGAAGGGACTAGAAGCTGAATTATCTGCTCAGCCTACTTCCCCGGGGAGCACAAGGAGTGCCCACCCTCCTAAGCAGCTTAGTCGCATATGGAAAGAAAAGAGGCCTCCAAGTAACAATAGGATGCAAAGCAAACGGACACCACACAGCATGGGTGAGCACGAACACCAACGCACGAGGTGAGTCATTTATGCAATTCATTTTTTCAGAGAGGTTAGAAGTAGCCAATATGGGCAGGGAACTCACATTCGTCACAAGAGCACGCGCAGAAGTGCTAGATGTTACGCTATGCTCGTGCAAAGTGGTAGATACCATAAAAAGATGTATCGGAATAACCATCGTGTTCGGATCACCGACACATAAGATTCAACCTGAACGTCAGTCTCACCGAGGTCAAGTACAGAAACCTTAGAGAGACAAACTGGCAAGGATATGTAACGTCCCTCATCGGGATGTCTCTCGAGGGGGTACAGACCAAGTGCACGAAGCTATTACAGCAGCATACAAGGAAAACTGCCCAGAAAGAACGAGGCGGTACAAGGGCGCCAAGACAGTGTGGTGAAATAGGAACCTAGAGCAACTATATACGAGCCGCGGTCCGTAGAGGCTATTTGACAAAACCAAATCCTACCACATATACAAAAAAATTCTGTAAGGAGCTGCACGATACCACCGCATGCTCGCACATCCACAAAGTCTTAGCCAAAGAGGGTAGCACTGCAACGGAAGTAGGTTTCATCAAAAGAACGGATGAAATCTACACAAGCACTCATAAAGAGAGCATTGAAGAACTGATAAAGGTTCACTTTCCGTTCGCTAAAATCTTGAAGGGTACCGTCAAACGGTGTAAAGCGGATCAAAAATTGAAGTTTATCGATGGTTTCATGGTGTAGAGTATGTACTAAAATTCTGCAAAAGAAATATTTGATTCTTACATTCTTACTTTGTAAGATACATACAAAATAATTTTTATCTATGACGTACGTACGCGTTTTATTTTTTGGTCGAATTGTGATCCGCTTTACCCCTTAAGATGGGGTAAAAGGGATCAGTCCTAGTTTTTGCCTAAAAAACCGCTTTGACATTAGTATGGGCAAAGTGGATCATTATTTAACTTAAAAAATATTCGAACTCGTTGAAATTTCTGAAAAAAAGAAGAAAAAGGTGGCAAAATTCTACTAAAAAATAGCTTATTTTAAACAGTTAAATACGAAATAAACAGCATTCTTTTGTAAACGTGCATAAAAATAGAACAATCTTTAAATAACAGTAGTTATATACTAATATACATAGGAAAACCCCACTCGGCACAAATTAAAAGAGCTTCGACCAATCTCGCCTCCTCCAAAGGTCCAAGGACTGGCGGTCTACCGTAAGCCAAATGATTGTTGTTCTTCACCCATCGATTTAGTGTCGTATAAGGAACTGCGTACTGTTCAGAGGCTTGTCTTATGCTCAGAGTTCCTCGGCGAACCGATGATACTGCCCTGTTGAGGTACTCTGGATCTTCGTTTCTATTTCCACGTGGTTCCAACTTTTTACGATAGTTTCGAGGCATTCTGTTGCGGCTAAACGATTAAAAAGATCACATATTAATATTCTGATCCACTTTATCCCAGCAAGTTACATTTTTTTAAAACATATTCAAAAACTACACCAAAAATTTGCCTTAAATAAAATTTGAGATTATGACTGTGTTGCGAAAGCTGTTACACAGATATATGTATTTCGTATATTCATAGCTTTTTTGGCTTCTAGAGTACAACAGTTTGTTTTCGCAGTTTGCAGAATACGTAAAATTTACTCTAAATTTCAATAATTATTTAGAAAATACTTACCCGGTCTACAACACTTCAACTACTGACAAAGCAATGTCTACGATCTCAGCTATAGATAAGCCACCAGTGCACGCGTCGGTAAGGAATGACAGCTGCGTCACGATTTTATTGATATGCAGGTGCGCATGTGATCCGCTTTACTCTGTATGATCCGCTTTACCCCGTTTGACGGTACTCACGAGCCGGCCGAACCAGACCAAAGTCCAGACAGGCCAAAACGAGATGACTGGAGGCTGGCCACAGAGATCATGAGACCCGCAAGAATTAAGTGGGCAGTGAACAGATTTGCGCCATTCAAATCCGCGGGCACAGACGAGATATTTCCGGCCCTACTTCACAAAGGGATGGAGATACTGATATCACAACTCACAAAAATCTTCAAAGCTTGCATAGCCTGGGGATGGGTTCCAAAATCATGGCAAAAGGCCAGGGTAGTGTATCTACCTAAGGTGGGTAAGATGCCCCATCAAACGGCAAAGTCATACAGACCAATAAGCCTTGTACAGGTGCAGGAGGTTATGTGGAAAAAACTGAGGCCTTAGCCCCAAAATGACTCTGTGGCTATATACCAGGGTAATTAGACCCATGATAGCATACGGAGCAATAGCATGGTGGCCAAAGGTGCGACAAGCGGGGGCGGCCAAAACGCTGGGCTGCGTACAAAGACTGGCGTGTCTGTGCGCCACAGGGGCAATGATATCGACCTCCACCGCCGCAATGGAAGTGACTCTAAACCTGCCACTGCTACAAATCTTTATACAAGGAAGCGCTAGATCTGCAGCTTACAGACTCATGCACAGTCAAGCACCGATAAGTAAATCGCACGGTGCCGAATATCAAAAATTACTGGATGAACTCAAGGCGGCGCCCCTAACGTGAACAACAAGCGACGCCATGGTTCAAAAATTCAACCTAGATAGGAAATAGTAGGTTATATAATACCCGAGAAGAAGAACTGGGTATATGGCTCTCCCAGTAAGAGCGCACTCAAACTGATACACTGACGGCTCTAAAACTGACTACGGCCTAGGAGCTGGCATTTACGAAAAGAAGCCTGGCAAGGTCCTTTCATTGAACTTCAGCAAGGACTCGACGATTTTCCAGGCTGAGGTTGCAGCGATTCATCACTGTGTCAGAGAAGTAGATAGATGAACCGAACCAAGTAAAAGCGTCGCTATTTATTCTGACAGTCAAGCAGCACTTAAAGCGATCAGTTCCGCAAGTGCTGACTCAAAGCTGATCTGGAACTGCGTAAGAGCCCTAAATGAGATGGGCATCCAAAGGAAAATAACTTTGGCCTGGGTTCCCAGCCACACGGGGGTGAAGGGAAAGCGATGCCAGATCTCACGATTTATCGATTTTGTTGCCAGTCTCAAGATCTGATGATAAGAGCCATCTATCTCACGATTTTATTAAAATATTAATATTTAACAATTTTACAATAATTAAAGATATATGAAAATGCTTTGTAAACTTAAACTTACATATCTACACTAATTATAGATAACTGAACAATTTACAAATTGGTATATTATAATAATAGGTATAATAAAAACACGCTTGCAATAAAATTGCGTACGCTTTATTATAGATAACGCATGTTCGAATCCAGAGATATTGTGAAGAATGCCTTTTATTTAGAATATGACTTCTTCCAATTATTTAGAATGACAAAAAGCTTATTTTACATGTTACATACGTCTTCGACTACAATAGGGTTAAATAAGAGTAGCAAATGCGCAAGCAGAGTCAGAGAGTGCTTAAACACAGTTGAACGCGGTTATCCGCGTGACGTCACCTTTACGTCGCATGTTATTTTTTAAACACGAATGAAAACGTTTGAATTAATTTTGGGTCCAACCAGTTATTTCCAAATATCAGTTGCAACTGTTTCTGTTATAAAAAAATAACAGTTAAAAATAACAGATAACTGTTATTTCCGATATTTTTTACGCATAATGAGGTCCTTTTGATAAAATATCCAGTAATCATATATTAATTGTCGGGAATACATTCCGAGGATCAAAAAGAATGAATGAATGTTCTCCAAAAGTGGACGACTAATTTCTGACTGTAGAAACCGTTTATCCAGTTCCAAAAAGTTAAGCAAATTTTGTTTATAAATCAAAATGGAACACTAAACAATTAAACCCACTGAACACCAAACAAGTTTTAACTAAAAACACCGACGCGTTTCAACAGCATGACTTCTTTTTATAGGTCATGTGTAATGAATTGTGACAATGACCCTATACCGTATTCGTCATTGTTTTCGTTAATCGGAAATTAATGATGCGTATCGGATTGACCGTGCATAACATTTAGGTTACCTGTTTTTGTAGATTTTATTTTAATTTAGTTTTATTATCGCCTTGATAATGACAGCATTGCTGTTGAAACGCGTCGGTGTTTTTAGTTAAAACTTGTTTGGTTTTAAGTGCGTTTAATTGTTTAGCGTTCTACTTTTACACCAAGAGATCCAGTGAAGAACAATCAAAATGGAAATTAATAAGAATTTAAAAATGTAGTATAATCTATCTTATTTTCTTAGATTTTTGAAATATTATTTATTTTTAATAGTTATAATTTATCTGTTTTTATATCGATAAAAAATCGCTTTGAAGAATATTAGTTTGAAGTTTGAATGGTTTTATTTTAATGTAAAATACCCGTTGAAAAACTTCGCACCGCCGCAGCGTTTTTATATTTGTTGTGATACGAGAGACATGAGCAACAGAGCAACATAAAGCAGTTGCGTCACAGTTGCGTCGCCGTTATTTTTGCACGAAACGAAGCCACGAAGCTGTTAATTCTCGTTGTTAATCGATGACTCATCATAGCAGCAACGGAAAGTTGGGCTATTATTTTTCTTCAACCTGTTATTTTTCCAACCTCTTATTTTTGTAGAAGCATAACAGTTGCACACTGTTATGAGTATACAACAGTTGCAAAATAACAGATCGTTAAATAACAACCTATCACTAGTTTGAACCGTTTTGATCGCTAGAAAACGCCTCATGCCCATCTCATGCCATAGGTTATATGTACAGTGGCCAGCTTTTAAATCGACACCACCGCAAGCTAACGTCGACCTTATCTACTAATAATAATATCTACTATAAATCCTAACTGAAGGCCACACAATGTAACCCCCTCTACATTGTTATTAAGGTTTAGGAAATTCCGTAACGGTATCGATTATGCTGCTGTCCACTGTACATACAACGTACATACATGTGTTAATTTTTGATTGTTTTTGATCTAATCCAATTCGAACATAACCTAACTAACTTAACGTCTTGTGTGCATGATGGCATTTAGCCAACAAAATATATTTTGTTAATAATAATAATAATAGTTAACAATGAGCAATAACACAAATTTTGAAGAGAAGAAGAAATCTCACAGAGAACGGCATTCAGGTATCCATACATATTTTTAGAAATACAGAATTTACTATAAAATATTTCCACGTTAGGTCGCAAAGCAGATAAAAAAAAAGTGAAGAAAAATGGCAAATCTATTCAGGAACTTACTGATCAAAGAAGAAATCCAAAGGCTTTTGCGTTCAATTCAGTAATTGGTGCAGAGCGAAGGTTCCGGAGAAAACAAGATATAGAAACAAAAAAGCAGCATGTCCCATTTGTTGATAGAACTCCTATTGAACCACCACCTATACTAATAGCAGTAGTAGGCCCTCCAAAAGTAGGAAAAACTACTTTAATAAATAACCTAATCAAATTATTTTCTAAATCTCCATTGTTGGATATTAAGGGGCCAGTTACAATAGTTACTGGGAAAAAAGGCGAATAACATTGATTGAATGTAATAATGATATTAATTCCATGATTGATTTAGCAAAAGTGGCTGATCTTGCTTTGTTACTATGCGATGCTAGTTTTGGCTTTGAAATGGAAATTTTTGAGTTTCTTAATATTTGTCAGATACATGGTATGCCTCGAATAATGGGTATATTAACACATTTGGATATGATAAAAAATAGTAAAACATTAAAAAATACCAAGAAAATGTTAAAACATCGGTTTTGGACTGAGGTTTATCCCGGTGCAAAGTTATTTTATTTATCAGGCCTATTACATGGTGAATACCTACGAAATGAAATTAAGAATTTAGGTAGATTTATTTCTATTATGAAATTTAGGCCTCTAACATGGAGAATGACTCATAGTTATCTACTTGCTGATAGATATGAAGATTTAACAAATTTAGAATCAATTCGACAGAACTCAAAATGCGATAGAAATATTTCTATATATGGTTATGTACGTGGTGTTCCTCTCAACAAAAATTCCACTGTTCATATAGCTGGCTTTGGAGACATTAAAATTCATGATATTTCCTATTTACCTGATCCTTGCCCTTTACCAGAAACTGTGAAAAAGAGAGCTTTAATTGAAAAAGAAAAATTAATATATGCACCATTCTCTGGAGTTGGAGGTATTGTTTATGATAAAGATGCTGTTTATGTAGAATTAGGTGGTTCACATAGTCATAAAAAGAGAGATAATGATGAAGCCAATAATATTGTAACAAATTTAATAGAAACAAAGGAAGCATTGGATGTGAAAATGCAGCATTCAGAACTTCAGTTATTTACAGGAGGAAAGAAACTGACTGCAGATGATATTAGTGGTGATTCAAGCCCATATGACAGTGATGCAGAGGACAATATTCAGGAACATTCTAACATAACAGAGCTTAACGATGACGTAGGTTTAAATAAAGAACTCAACAAGCTTAGAAAAGATCATACACATACAGAAATTGAATGTGACGGTCGTATAAGAAGAAAGGTAATATTTAATGATAGTAAGATGGACACTGATAATGAAGAACAATTTGTTGAAAAAGATTCAAGTTATTCTACCACTAAAACACAGAATGAAATCATCCACTCAAAAGTTTCTGATATTTTAAAATCATTAGAAGAGTCAAATAATAAAACTTCAATAGTAACTAGCAAAACTGAGCAGAAGGAACTCCAGCAAACTGATGATAGGTATGTTTCGGAGGAAACTGATGAAGAACTAAATAACGATGATTACTTGGATAACTATGAAAGTGGTGATAGTGACTCTGAAACAAATGAAAATTCTGACAAAACAGATGCAAAAACAGAAGAATCGTTAAGTGATAGTACTGATGAAGATATGGCTCTTAAATGGAAAGAAAATTTAAGAAACAGAGCACAAGAAGCATATCTAGCACGGTTGAATACGAAGAAAAACATAATGCGATTAGTATATGGTAAGAATTTTATATTTATATCACTTATAGACTAAAATGGAATATAACTGTTTTTAAAATTTAATTTTTCTTGGCAATATAAATGTGATTGTATCATACTGGGTAAAATTGTGAAATCATTAAAATATCTCATAAGTATGGTCTAAATCGAGTATCTATTATTTTAAGGTCTCTATCAGATATCTAACTTCGTATAACAAATTTTATTAATTAAAAATCTCTTAAGAAATAATGATAAATTAAGAATTTATGATTAAGAGGCCCGACTACCGTTTGACAGTTGGCGATGTTGCCACAGTTAAATTTTTTCATAATATAATGTTTTTATAATTTATTTAAAACGTATTTTAAAATCGGGCTTCATACACACATGTGTCGACGTATTTTGAATGCTCATAGCAAATTTCAGTAATTAAAAAGTAAAAAGTAGCCATGCTTTTGGACGCTCTTTAACGAGGATATTACTTGATGAACAGGGATCGTAATTGGCATAGGTAGTACAACTTCTGTTTGTTTCATGTGTTGGAATTAGTGTTGGTATATTTATCCATGGGGGACATGTATATAATTGTTTGTATATTATACTGATGTAGAGGTTGAGTATTGTATATTATACTGATGTAGAGGTTGAGTAGAACAGCTTTAGCTGGACTCCGCCTCTGTAATAAAGTCCATTATTATTATTATTATATTATAAATCAAAAAATTAATAAAGTAATCTCGATTCTCGTATCAAGGTAACGGCCTGTAACGGGAAAAGAGATTGTGAAGTTAATACCGAATATTAATAGACAAAATTGTATATGTAGATGTAAAACATTTGTGGAAATATGTGTATGAAACGCAATTTTCAAATTATATTGAAATAAAATCAAGCAAACGATTTATAGAATTATGTAGATATGGTATCGCTGTAAAATAATCAGCTGGTAGACGACCCTCTTAATCTAGAAATTATACTTAGTAAAAAATCAAAATTTAAAATGCATTTCAAATGATTCACAAAAACTCAATTTAGAAAAACATTACATGATGTTGGCACTGGGACGTATTAGTTGGAATAAAATATACTGTTAAAGAAACAATACAATGATTGTTTAGGGAATAGATTAGGGCTGCGAATTTTAACCAGTTACAATCCGGTTAGTATTTATTCACAAATTCTTGACTGGTCCACAAGCCAAAGTTAAATCTCGCTGTTTAACCATCGCTTCTTGATGAGAGTGTTCTGTTACTTAGCACATTGATGATTGCCTGTCTGTGTTCTATAAACCTAGCTATCATGTAATATACAGAATTCCATGTTGTTTTTACGTGTTGCATGAGTTTGTGTTTAGGTAGCTGAAGTTAAGTTTGTACATCTTTAAGACCATTAGTAGTGACTGTAGAATGCGTGAAATGACTCACGATTGTACTGCATTTGATTTAATGTTATCCACTTCCAAAGGTTTATTTATTGGTAACTGCAAGATATATGCAACGTATTGTGGTACCAAATCCGATTCTCAGAGGGCGACCATGCTATTATCAGCGTTATCACTTGGTACTGCAACAATCTTGCTTTGTATTACCCAAGTACATATTAGTATTTTTTATTATATTTTTTAGATTATGATTGATATGCCGTTTACTAATATAGTAGTTAATACATATGATTTTGATTCCCAATTATTCAAAACAGCATGTAGTGTAACAGTAATATTTGAGTCTTGTTTCTTGCCGTCCAGCAATCAGTATTTAATGTCACATTAGTGAACACCTTACATTTTTTTATTCTTTTCATTTCTAGAGCATACAGTAACTGTAGTTGGAATATATAGTTTTGCGAGAAGATCTAGTACTTGTTGGTGCTAAAGTATGTAATAAAGATATAACTCTAGATCCTTCTACAAAAGATATTGGTAGCATGTTAGTAGATATCATTCTAATTCTTTTTGCAATTAACAGATACCTAATATGTTCTAAAATACAGATTTCTTACAAAATCTATGAAAATCAAATTACTCAGATGGATGTTGTACTTTCAAATGATACCATAATGAACTTGCATGCCCCGAATATTTAAATATTCATCTGCATTCTTTGCGCTTTTCATCATTTCATTTTGTATGGAATAGTTTCATATCTTACTTTAAGAGTCCATTGCCCTTTTTGCTTGCATTTTAATGCTCTAGACTGAACATATGAAGTTAACTAAATTTTTAAAATAAAATATTTCTTTATTTAAAAGAAAAGAAAAACGTGGAGTTGTTTGTGTGCGTTTTATTTAGTTTAATACAAGTGTATCAAGAATCAATGATAAATATTGGTAACGTTAATGTTGCGTGGGCAGTGGGACTACACACAACGTTGAACACGCAATGATTTCCAGACAAAATTGACCGTAACTTCTGAAATACTCTGTATAACTCAATGAAATCTTATATCGAAGGAATGACGAAGATTTGCTTAATCTAAATTTGAGATAATATACATTTAAGAAAATGTATTTTGGTTCACCCTGGCAATATGAAACACCATGTACCATCTTTGGCAAATTAAATACGAATTTTTCAGCGAGGAATTTCCATTTACTAAATAAAGGCTATACTTTGAAGCAAATTTAATTTCTCTAAAAGAGAGTAGTGATGAACTTCTTTCGAGTAATTAAATTCACTTTAAAGCAAAGCCTTTATTTACAAAATCAACATTCCCCGATAAAAAATCGCATTTAATTTGTCAAAGATGGTACATATATACGAAAATAATTTTAAAAGATGTAGCTTAAGACTGTCTATGATTTTTTTACATAACGTTTTTTGATATTTTCAATACTAATGGATATATTGAGCTTTGACGCACTAATTGTGTCGATTGAAAATTGTAGTTTTAGATTAGAATAAGTGTCAGTTAATATAATGTCAAAATTATTGTATTACGTCAGGCTATATGGCAGAATATATTATTATTATTATTAATATAAATAAAAATTATATATAATATAAAAAATATAAATAATAATAATATAATATAAATAATAAATATAAATTATATAACGGGTCGATGGCCGCAGTGGTTAGGCGGCTGACTATTGTTGTGAGAGGACGATAGGTGCCGGGGTTCAATTCTCTGGAGGGACGGTGACATTTTTTCAGAGAGTTCAATCCCGGATCGACTTGCCATTCGCTGTTGGAAGCAAAGTGATTAACAGCGCGGCATCATAAAAGGCGATATGATGCTGTCACAAAACCATTTAAACACAACTTACACACACTAAACTACACCGCAAGAGTTGCAGTGATAGCCAGACAAGTAATACAGCTTACGGAGTCACTGCAACTAAGCACCCACCACACATTAAAAAAAATTATTATTATTATTATTATTATTATTATTATTATTATTATTATTATTATTGTGATGTATTGAAACACATACTTTAATAATTAATATACTTTATTGCATATCAGGACATTTACAACCGGACAATTGGCCTGCTGGCACAGGAATGCTGCCACATGTCTATGTGCGAGACATGCGCAAAACACTACACTATTTTCCCCCTTCACCAGTTATCGACTAGGCATATACAGATAAAATTACAACATATACATATCTATATATATACACATATATCAACAACAGTATACTTATAAATAAGCAAATAATACCTCATTTATATAGTACAAACGTACCTTTTCTTAACTAAAAACTTACAAACTAACACTAATCATACTGTAACCGTTCTGGAGGTCTAATTATTCGTTTAGGTCTCTGTGGTAATGTAAGATCTGTTCCAAGTAAATTTTCAGATGATCCTATTGAATTATGAATATCGGTAACAGTATTTGACATTGGTGTGGTAACATTGTCTATACTAACACTATTAGATGTATTGTTACTAAAATCAGAAACAGATTCTGTAATTTTAGGTGGAAATGCATCTGGAATATGACCTTGACTAGCTTTCTTAATTTGGTTCGCATGTCGCTTCCAACTACATTCCACACCCGGTACCTTAACTAAATAATTACATTTGCCTAGTCGTTTTACAATCTTAGCTCTAACATACACAGTCTTACTAACCATTCTATAGTCTTTTACCATGACCAGTTCCCCTATCTCAAATGTTTTTATCGTATTACCTCTATAGTTTTTAATTTGTTTATTTTGCTGTTGTTCTACTCTGTGTCTAATTTGATTATGATTTTCCTCTGAAGGTGGTAACAACACTGAAAATCTGGTTCTTAATGCTCTATTAAACACTAAAACAGCCGGAGAAACACCTGTAGTGCTGTGTGGTGTGTTTCTGTAATCCAGCAAAAATCTACATAATGCCAAATTCACGTTGCTGCCAGATGAGAGAGCTTTCTTTAATGCCGTTTTGACAGTTTTAACAGAATTTTCTGCCGCCCCATTAGATTCTGGGTTATAAGGTGAACTAGTTATGTGCTTAATATTATTGTCGGATAGAAACTTTTTAAACTCATCTGATACGAACTGTCTACCATTATCAGAAACTAGTACAACCGGTAAACCAAAACGTGAGAATAAATTACGCAAAACGCTGATAGTTAAATTACTTGATATATTCTTCATTTCTATGACTTCTAACCACTTTGAAAAAGCATCAATTACTACTAAAAAATTAGTACCTCTAAACATACAAAAATCTACATTTATTCTTTCCCATGGTTGGTTAGGCCAAGACCATGGATTCAGTTTAACTTTGGGAGGGTTATTCGAATGCAAATTGCAAGGTTCACACTGACCTACTATACTTTCAATGTCTTTGTCTAAATTTGGCCACCAAAAATACCCCCGCGCCAAATTCTTCATTTTCACGATGCCCATGTGTGTGGAATGTAATTCTTTGAGTACTTCTAATCTTAACAACGCGGGTATAACTACTTTATGATTCCACAATAAACATCCATCATTTACTACAAAATCATATCTTTTTGAGAAATACGGACTAAGTTCGGGTGATACCTTCTTTGGCCAACCTCTACTAACAAACTCAATTACTTTTAAGATAACATTATCGCTTGCTGAAGCATTTTTAATAGTATTCCAATTTAACTTTACATTATTACTAGTTACAAAATTGCAATACTCCACATCCAGATTAACGTCTTCTAGCCATTCATCACCAGCTATTTGCATTCTCGACAACCAATCCGCGTTATTTTTGTCTGATGCAACATATTGCAACTCATAATCAAAATTTGACAATATAACTGCCCATCTACGCAACCGATTAGCTGCAAATTCGGGAATACCTTTCTTTTTACCGAAAATAGCCAAAAGCGGGCGATGGTCCGTCATTAACTGAAATTTTCTACCATATAGGTATTGATTAAACTTTAAAACCGCATATATGATACTTAGTGCTTCTTTTTCGATTTGACTGTATCTGACTTCTCTCTGTGAGAGTGCTCGTGAAGCAAATGACAATGGTTTTTCAATACCCGAGGGAAGTACGTGACTCAATACCGCTCCTATACCTACTGACGATGCATCCACAACTAATTTTAATGGTAAATTAGGATTGTAATGTGCTAATACTTCAGATGATTGCAAAATTACTTTAATATCATTGAATGCTTGATTACATTCCTTTGACCAATACCACTCCACATCTTTCTTTAAAAGTCTGTACAATGGATGCAAAATAGTTGCTAAACTTTGAACAAATTTACTGTAATAATTTACGGACCCTAGAAAAGATTTTAATTCTTTAACATTAGTTGGCGGAGGTGCGCCCTGAATTGCTAAAATTTTTTCCTTAGATGGACGTAACCCATCTTTATCTATGATATACCCTAAATATTCAATGCTTTTCTGGAAGAAACAACATTTATCTAACTTTACTTTCAATCCAGCTCATTCCAAAACCTTTAGAACTTTCTTTAAATTGGTTATATGTTTAGCATGATTTGGTCCCGTGATCAAAATATCATCCAAAAATACCACAACCCCTGACATACCACTGAACAAAGATTCCATTATTTTCTGAAATTTGGCTGGGGCACAAGCCACACCAAATGCTAATCTATTATAACGAAATAACCCTTTATGCGTATTTATTGTTAGTAATTCTTTTGACTTGCTATCTAAACCTACTTGCTGGTATGCCTGTGATAGATCTAACTTTGAAAATTCTGTTCCGCCCTGTAAATTAGCGAATAGCTCCTCAATCCTTGGCAACGGATGCTGGTCTACTTCTATATGTGGGTTTATTGTAACTTTAAAGTCTCCACACAGTCGTACTTCTCCATTTTTCTTAAACACCGGCACTACTGGCGTTGCCCAAGGGCTATAGTCGACGGGTGATAGTATACCTGCAACTACAAGTCTATTAATTTCGGTTTCCACCTTTTCTTTAATAGCAAAAGGTATTGTACGAGCTTTACAAAACTTTGGATTAACATCCGGATCCTTTAACTTAATGTTTACCAAGCCTTTTTTAAAATAACCTAACCCTGGTGAAAATATTTCAGAAAATTCGCGTAAAATCTTATTTAATTCTACTTTATTCCCATCAAGATAATTAAAGTTGTTACCGAATGTAATATTATACACATTAAGAAAATCTCTACCCACAATTGGTGGCCCTCCATTTTTCATTACATAAAATGATACTAATTGCTTAATGTTTTGATAAATTACTTCTACGGTAACAATACCTATCGGTAAAACACTTTTTCCGTCATAAAAAAATAACCGTTTGTCGGTCTCTTTCAAAGGCAAATTTGCAAATTGATCTTTATATAACTCATCTGAAATAGCTGATATACTACTACCTGAATCTATTTGAAAAGTAATGGATTTACCATTCGCTACTATATTGATTAGAAATTCCGTATTCTCTTTAAAACGTTGACTATTATAATAGATGCATAATTCATCAGTACCTAGAGATATGTAATTTTGACAAGTTTTATTTTTCCTTTTAGTACACACCCTTGCTAAATGACCTTTGCCTTTACAGATGTTACAAATAAAAGCTTTATAATAACACTTATCTGTTACGTGATTGTTCCTTCCGCAAACTTCGCAGCGTGTCTTCTTAATCTCTTGCCTTTTCGGATAGGTATCTTGATCAGCTTTACTGTGCTCGCGCTTACTCGGCAATCGCTGAGTGCTTCCTGCGCCGGCTCGTTGTCTCCCCACTCCGCGACTGCGCAGATGGTGGACGTTTTCCTCTTTGACCTTCTGGAGCATCTGTGCCTCTTTAGCCGCCATTTTATTTACTGCCAAATTCACAACTTCTTCAAATGTTACCGATGTCTTTTCTTCCATTAACCGGTCTAATATCGGCCCTGCTTCGTAACCAAAAATATATTTGTCTCTTAACACCACTGATAGCTCGGTCCCAAAATCGCAATTTACGGCCAAACCTCTTAGTCTTGCCGCCCATTCTTTTGCAGACTCGTCCGCTTGCTTCCGTGCCGTATAAAATTTATACCGGGCTGCAAATGCTGACTGTTGTGGACGAAAATGCTTGTCAAATACCGCTACTAACTCTTCATACGTTTTCACTTCCGGTTTCGACGGACTCACTAGATCGAATATTAATTTGTAAGCTTCTTCATCTAGTACGTTAAGTAAAATAGCTTTTTTCCGCTCTTCCACTTCATTTAAACTATTAGCCACGAAATAATTTTCTAAACGGGCTTTAAATATTGACCAATCGGAATGACTTAACGCAAATTCTCGCAAATGCCCAATTATCTCGGACGTGACCGGCATTACGTTGCACGTGGTTCCACTTTTCCGTGGTTTCACTTTTCTCTACCTTCCTGCTTTTCTTTTCGGAGACACTTCACTCGCGAGTTCCAATTTCTCGTCGCCAGATATGTGATGTATTGAAACACATACTTTAATAATTAATATACTTTATTGCATATCAGGACATTTACAACCGGACAATTGGCCTGCTGGCACAGGAATGCTGCCACATGTCCATGTGTGAGACATGCGCAAAACACTACAATTATTATTATATTAATACCTCACCCTGTATATACTATTTGTATATCATTTCTCACAAAGCGAACAGCTTTAGGTCTTATTTGATATTATTTATGTTTTTACTTGTGTTTAATACAGCGATCTAGGTTTGCTGAATTGTTGAACGCAATCAAATTAAACTCATTGCAAGTTTTAGTCTTACTTTACTCTCAAACCTCGCAGTTCGTGAATATATAGAAGAATTTGTTGATTCAAATATTTTTAACGAATCACATTTTCGCAAAAACGCGTACGTGAGAATTTTACGCACTGTACAGTAGATATAAGATGGTTAACCTCTCGATCAAACCGGTCAAGCCGGTTAGCCGATCAAGACGGTTAACCGATCAAGACAGTTACCCAATTAAGGCGGTTTACCGGTCAAGGCGGTTAACTAGTTCAACTAACCAATAGCCTAGAAGGATTATAACATTATAGTCGTACATTAGCAAGCATGGCCTGGGTAATATTTTGTATAGCGTTCACTATCTTTACTTGCAACTCTTTCAGGTTTTGTGGTCGTTCAAGGGAATGCTTACAAGTAATTTCCTTCATATGACTTCACAGGAAAAAATCATTGGAACCTAATATTTGCCCTCGGTTAGATTACAGTTAATACATATCGGATCAATGGCGAACTCTCCGAGAGTACTTACCTATACATTCCATTTTAGGAGATATTATGTGCGTAAGGGCAAGCGCAAATGCATATTTTCACTTGACCATTAATGGACCATCGTCGGATTATGTGTGATTCGTCTGTGAATGATGATTTACCAAATTTACATGTCCGTTGTTTTTTTCCACTATTTACTAGTTGTAATTCCTATTGTACTACAGGGTGCGGCAAAAAGATCTGTCGGTTGTAAGGTAAAAAAGAAACATACAAATGAAAAGCGATTAAAATTGTTTTATTGCTTATTACAGAAAGGAGTACATATAAATTAATGAAAATGAAATCAGAACAACCGATTTCGTCCGTTTAAGATCTGAAGATAACGGCCTTTAAATGATGTCCTTCTTCGAACAAGCATTTTTTCAGTCTTGCACTGAAGTTGTTGAGCACCTTGTCTAGTAATGATGAAGACAGGTTGGCGATTTCTTGGCTTATGGCTTCTTTTAGTTCGAACAGTGTATGGGGTCTGCTTGTATAAACTCTTGCTTTAAGGAATTCCCATAAAAAAAGTCACAAATGCTAAGGTCTGGGGAGCTAGCTGGCCATACGATGTCTTCTAAACGCGAGATGACTTGGCCTCGAAACTTGCTTTTTAAAAACCCAATCACGTCATTGGCCCAATGACACAACTTTTCTTTACACCAGCGGTCAGACATGTGTAAAGCAGCAGCTTATTTACGGGCCGACCGCCGAGGACTGGTTTTCACACCTTCTCTTACTCGATCGATATTCTGTGGCGTTGGGACTGACCTTGGCGGGCGTTTTAAGGTTGAACCGGTAGTTCTGAAGTTACTCACCCATAGCAGGACTGTATTCCGAGTTGAGACTCTTCCTCTTGGACCCACATTAAAACGTCTACGGAACTGCCGCTGAACAGCAACACGGGAATCGCCAGTTTTAAAAAACGTCTCGACAACAAACGCACAGTGCTCAGCCTACCACAACTCCGTGATTATTAATAATGTCTACGTGTGGGTTGTGAGATGCACCTATCTCTACCACGCCCCACCACCTACTCAGATCTAAAACGGACGAAATTGGTTGTTCTGATGTCATTTTCATTATTCTGCATGTATTCCCTTCTGTAATAAGCAATAAAACAATTTTTATCACTTTTCATTTTTATGTTGTTTTTACTTTAAAACCGTCAGATCTTTTTGCCACACACTGTACATCCTACATTAGCATTACCAACGATTTCACGTGATGAACACGAATCCTTAATTTGTAGAGTACTGCTTAATAGGTCGTGCGCTCTCGCTCATTTAATAAATGAGATACTTTATTATCATTATTCGTAGGTTTGCATGTTCTACAAGTTTATGACAATCTGATAGTTAAATGTATGTATTATATTTAGAATTGTACGGTGTGTTAGAATAGGACGACTTTTGTCTGTGAAGATGAAGCGTCCAACTACATTAGGAATAGAATTTGCGTAATATATACTGCTATTGAATTATATGATTTTTTCTCGGGTTTATATAATCGTAGAGAGAGATTGTCCAGAGCAGAGTAGAAGAACTATTTCATATTTTAACCGTCAAAACCGTTAATATTTTAAACGTCAGTTGAAATGCATAAACAGATCCATTGGTAGCAAACCTTTGCTAACTTTTACCATAGATAATATATACATTTCATTCTCTATAGATTGGACACTCTAATAAAATTTTGTTGGCGTGTTTCTGCGCCATCTCGTGAAATGTGTTAAATTTAAAACAGACCATAATGGGGCACGAAAAGCTTGTTTATTATTGAAAATTGAATTTCTAATTTTTAAACTAAAAAACAAAGCGCCTTTATATAGTTTCTGAATATTGTCCTATATTTTCCAAAATATTTTTACAAAAATGTTATCTTCGTGGAACACGACGAAATAAAATTTCATTCCCTAACGCTTCTCGTGAAGTTTCAATTCGGATGATATATGTCACGTATACCTGTAATATCGAAACCGAAGGTTAGGTAATTTATAAAAATGATCTCGAAAGATATTCAAGTTTTAACAATCTCGGAAAGCCACTAAGGGAGTACTATTAGAATGTAGGTCTAAACCATAACAGAATATAATAACACATCTTGTATTTACCTATTAATTGGATGTTGTATACTGCACTCTCCTTGGCGAAGTATATTGTATCTGGTGTTATCGCCTTGAAAACATTAAACATTTCTTGTACTGCTTCAATTTGTATGGGATAATGCGATATGAAAATAAAGTGTCACTGGTTTATATCAAAACTAGTATGCCAGCTCTTGTCAATTTAATAGAAACGATAGCTTCATCCTTAAGCGGTATTTAACACTACTATTTAAAGTTTAAACTAAACCACGTCCAACATAATCCTTCATACATACATACATAATCAAAGACCTCTTATACCCGAAGGTGTCGAGGTGTAAAGTTCTCTTAATTTAGTTCCACAGATTCAACAAATTCACGCCACTCTTTCCTGTTTCTGGCTAGGGCCTTCGCCTCGTTCCATGTTTTTCCTCTTTTTTTTCAGAAGTTCATCCGTACTGCTGTTCCACGTTTTTCTGGGTCGTCCTCTCCGATTTTTCCCGATTTTCCTTATCTCCCATACCCGCTTCACCTGTTTACTTTCATTCATTCTGATCAAATGTCCCCACCATTTCAGTTTCTTTTCTTCTACTTCAGTTCTTAATGATTTTGTTGTCAGCATCTGTCTAATGTCACTGGATTGTAGTCGTTTTGTTTGTCTTTCGTCAAGTATCCAATTTTCTTTTCCATAGGTTAAGACTTGTTGTTGTTGTTGTTATCTCTTTTTTATTCAAAAAGATTTTGTAGAGTGCATAATCCTTCAACTTATATTTATCTTCTCCAAGAATATCACAAAAATTACCATATTCTACTACCTAATACTGTTTTTAAAGACGCTTGTGACACAACATACAAAATCAGAATGACAATATAATGTCATAATGACACTCAATTTCGCGCTTTTCATATTTCAAATTTCAAAAAGCAATGCCAGCGACACCTGGTGAAATGTGTGAGTACCAAAACTTTGGCGACAGTACACGGGACCTTCTGCCGTATCTATAGTACGTTAGTATTATATTACCTATGATGTATATTTACATAGTATTTGGTGCTACTTACTTCTACTGTGCCCCAGTATGGTCTGTTTTAAATTTAACACATTTCACTAGATGGCGCAGAAACACGCCAACAAAATTTTATTAGAAGTGTCCAATCTATAGAGAATGAAATGTATATATTATCTATGATATACATACGTTCAAAGAATACTTTTTTAAGTGAAGTATAGATGTCGCCGATAGTAGAACGTTAAGGGTGCATATGACCAGACAAATGTTGGCTGTCGATTGTGGCTGTCAATTAATCTCAAATTGACAAGACATCTGACAGGTGTCATAGAAGCAATAATTTGTCTGGTCCGCTGCTTGTTTACCAACGTCTCTTGCCCCTCTACTTTAAAACTCTCATTGTTCTGAATATGCTGTGGCGCGTTCTCTGTTTCAGTAATGGAACTAACACATCTTTGACCATATTAATACTAGTATTATATTTGGCAGTACCTCCCGGTCCTGTGATACTTGGACATCGTAATGTTTCTCGATTCCGTTGATGATGGGAATCCTGTTTCTCGCAACGTTTCCCGATTTTGTTGATGCCTCTGCATCGTAACGCTGCTTATGCACATTGAAAATGTTGCATGACATACAATAATTTACGTGCACTCTATCTATTCAATTTGTAGTTTTCAATTTTGGGTAGTTGCTGGACTTAAATCTTTATAAAACATTCGCGTTAATGGCTTATGATCAGTATATTAGTGGTGGTCTTATACAAATGATGATTCAATTGCACATGCTATGCTTAACAGCCCTTTTTACCATACCTTACCTCACTTTTATTTAAACTTATAGGAGTAAATACAATGGATTTATTCTTTTATAATAGACAACAAACAAATATTTTTGACGATCCATCTATTTAAATAATTAATCGTTTTGTGTTATCGTACATTCGAAGTGTTAGAAATACTTTTCTTTGGGTTTTTAAATTTTTTGTATTGTGGAGTCCATTCCCATGGTGTTGAGTTTGTCGTTAACTTTTAAATTACTGGCTATTTTTAATAAGTTGTGGATATATCTTATAAAAATTTAGCCATACCTAATTCGTGCAATACATTACTTCTGGACCTTCTGAAATTTTAATTTCTTGAACGCCGGTTTAACGCCTGCGTAACGATTTTCTCCAGAATATTCCTATACTGCTCTTGTTGAAAATGTCTCTGCTGCCGTTTTATCTAACTCAGACGTGAATATGACGCGGCTCTGCTCGAAATATGTTGATATGTGTTTAGTACTTACTGTATAAAACAATAAATTATTTTGCATGCTTAGTAATTAACAAAAAATTCCAACGCAAATATCTATAGTAGAATTATTAAGCATCTATAATTTGAATTTTGTTTTAGATATCTATGCTCTCACGGAACTCTGAATTTTTGCTACTATTCATACTTTATTCATACTTGTAATTGTTTCAGGAGTATTCGATAATAAGATCGATAATTCTGATGAGCAATACGATACCAATGATAGCGATGAAATTGGTGGTCTGTTCAAAGTAGTATCCCATCAACAACAAAAATTGAAGATAGAAAGATATGGTATGGATTTAGAAGAATCTTCTTTATTAATGCCGTGGTCAACAGATATCCAAGATTTTACAGAGCCAGAGGTATACTTTACGATATTAATATAATAACTAGTGTGCTATACTAACTATGTATAGTTTCTGACATACATACATGCAGTTATAGTCACGTAAATTTCGTACAAAATATTTTTAACTTTTTAGTTTATTGTAAAACACACTCTTGACTGTCAATTTTATATAGGCCAAATTAAAAGTTTCAAATACTTAAAAGGACACGAAAATTGCTCGGCTAGATAAGTTAAAGATCATAACGAAATTAGAAGAAGATTATAAGGTATAGGAAATTGTTAAGGTTAAGGAAATGTAAAGCGCAAAGAAGGAACTGGTCTTATAAGGATTTCTAACCAGGTCCAAGACAACCTTTTAGTGTAATATTTGAGAAATCATCAAAAGTGTAAGAAACGCTGTTATTGAAACTACTTGATCTTGAAATACGCGAGCTGAAGCGCGGTTTATAAATAACAATTATAGTCACGATAAGATTTCTGTTAACGTGTAGGCATGGATAAATTATCGTAATACTGGGATATTTCGGAGAATTGAAAATAGATTTACATCAGTAAATCATATTCATATATTAGAGAACGTAATGTTACCATCCGTTTGCAAATTTGCCAGCAGAATAACTTCACATACCAGCATAACTGTTCATCGGAATGTTCGTTCCATCGGTTCTTGCAGTACAGACATAAATCTCATAGAAAATGTTTTAGCTGAAATGGTAAAACGTATGCACAGGAATATGTGTTAGATTTGTAGAAGAATTATGGAAATTAAATTTAAATTTTTGGGAGAATATACCTACTAGAGTAACGAGGCAAGATTAGATACCTCGTCCTATCGATACTTGGCAGCTTGAAGGCTGAATGCAATTATTAGTGCAAATGGTGCCCCAATATAATATGGATTATTATATTTTTACATTTTTGTTTTCATTATCTGTTTTTCGCGTATTCTTGTTCAATAAAATAGTTAACTGGCGAGTATTAACTTATAGTGGGCAACAAAGTATACATGATATAAGTTACCACCGCACCAAACAAAAATTATAAATTTGAAAATTTAATAGTTTTCGGTTGTACTAGATTTATGTGATGAAGACAAATTAAAATACTTATTAAAAAATGTAAATTTGCTTAGTTCAATTTTACTTGAAAACGGCTTCGCTTAGTTAGGTTTTTGTCTGATATTCGAGGGCTAGGAAGTGAATATTGACTCACTTTGTATACACAGTGTCTAACAGAAGTAAAGGGACAAACTGTGGCAGCAAGCTCTCCACATAAAAACATGAAAAAAAGTTCCTATCAACATATGTCCGCAAACGCACATTTTATGAAATAGAAAGAAAAACATAGTTACATTCTTTTACTACAAAACGTACAATGTAATTTTTTTTAACGATTGCGAAAAGGATTATTTAAATTAAATGTTCGATGTATCCTCCGGCGTTACGAAAGAATCACAAGCAGCAAACATGCGTTCACTTAATATTTCTGCGTTATTAATTGGAACCGCATACACTGAAGGTTTTAAGTGTTCCCATAGATAAAAATCCATTGGATTGAGGTCAGGAAATTTTGGACGCCATGTCACTGGTCTAGGTCTGCCTATCCATCTATTTGGGTACGCCTCATCAAGTATAGCGCGAACTGGTCCATCGTGCATGTACCACATGTTAATTCTTATTTGTAGAGTAACATTTTCTAATCTGGAAGAATATCTACCAAAAAATGTCTGTACATTTGTGATTGACATTTGATTTGTTAGTGTCTAACATGAAGTGTAGCATGTGGGTTTTCATCTGCCCACACATGCTAATTATGTAAATTTGTGATGCCATCTCTACCGAAAGTTGCCTCATCGGTGAATAACACCGAGCTGATGAACAATGGGTTAGCAGTCTGCGGAAGAAATCATCTACAGAAAGCTTCTCGCTGAGGGTAATCAGCTGGAGAGAGACCTTGCACTCGTTGTAAATGACAGGGATAAAGAAGTTGGTCATGAAGTGTCCTCCAAGCAGCCATGTGGTCTACATTGAACAATTCCGCCAACTGTCTAGTGCTGACATCTGGATTTTCAGCAACACGATCTAAGATAGCCTCTTCAAAATTAGCTGCACGACGCATACGAGTATCTGGTCTTCCTTTATCTGTAAGTGGATTCTTATGCCATACAGTCCTACTTTCACCAAGTCGCTCGAACAATGCAGCAAATATTTTATGATTTGGTTGGTATCGGTTTGGGAAGGATTCCTGGGTAGAGCTTTGCGGCCTCTCGACCATTGTTATTGGCACAGCCATACATGAAACTCATGTATGCTCTTTCACGAAATGTATAATTCGCCATTACTCTGTCTGAAAGAAGAACATATTATTAAACACTTATTTTAGCTATATCTCATAAAATGTACGTTTGGGGACATATGTTGATACGAACTTTTCTCATGTTTTCATGTGGAGAGCTTGCCCTCAGAGTTTGTCCCCTTACTTTTGTTACACCCTGTATATATATGTTGGATGATTGTTTTGTTAAAAAAAAATTCAATATAAATGAATACAGATATCATCGTTAATCACGTTCCGTATATGAGGCTAAGGAAAATAATTATTCGCATTTATTATGCTTTGTATGTTTCAAGTGTTTTCTTTTTTTTCTCCATTCTTATTTATTAACTGAAATGCAATTGAAAATAAACCAAACTATAGTATGTATTTTTCCTAGAACAAATGGATGATACAAGATTGCTTTGTAACGGGGAAATGGAAAGAATCAGAAGATGCTAACGAACTATTGAAATTAGATGCAACTGAATTGTCGAGCGATTCGGATGAGTTTGGCGATTTTGAGGATTTAGAGACAGGTGAAAAATTCACAAAAGGTGAATCCAATAAAGACGAGCACGAAAATAATAATGAGCAAAGTGACCAGATTAATAAAAAACGTCTGGTTGAAAAAAAACTAAAGTTAAAACAGAAGTTTGACGCAGAATACGACGGAGAAGGCACTTCTTATTATGACGAATTAAAGTTGTCTGCAGAAAAACAAGCTCAATTAAACAAATCAATTTTTGAAAACATGGCTGACGATTTACGAGTTCAATTTGAAGGATATCGTCCTGGTATGTATGTCAGAATGGAATTTGAAAACGTTCCATCAGAATTTGTAACAAATTTTGATCCAACTTATCCAATTATTATCGGATCTCTAAATATGAGTGAAGAAAATATCGGTTATGTTAATGTCAAAATAAAAAAGCATAGATGGTACAAGAAGATATTAAAAGCTAACGATCCATTAATCATCTCTCTTGGTTGGAGAAGATTTCAAACTGTGCCACTTTATTCCAAATTAGAAGATGATTTAAAATTTCGATATTTAAAGTACACGCCAGAACATTTAAGTTGTAATGCACATTTTTGGGGTCCAATAACACCTCAAGGAACTGGCTTTCTAGCTCTTCAAACTTGCGAAGGAGATCTACAGGTTTGTCTATATCAAAAAAATGTGAGATTTTTATTATTTAGCTATTTTAATAGACAGTAACCAAACAAGGATTTAGAATAGCAGCAACAGGAACGGTGCAGGAGATAGATAAATCTACAAAAATTATGAAGAAACTTAAACTGGTTGGGCATCCAATGAAGATTTATAAGAAAACGGCATTTATAAAAGGTACGTTGTAAGTGATTAGCCTAGAAATAAAAAATATATATACTACAGCGTGCCCCCGAACAACCCCTAAAGAATACAAGGGGAGATTGTACCGGGTGGCCAACTAAGAATATCGCTCGGCCATATCTCAGGAACGGTTTACAGTACCACTTTGGGAAAAAAAATATTACTGACTAAAGTGACCCCGAGAAACATCTGGAAATTATTTAAAAAAGCGTAGGATGACCGCTAGAGGACGTAACTTATCACAAAAAATTTTAATTCTTGTTTTACGCAAAATTTACCAACTTAAGATCTATCATAAATATGAAAATCGGAATCTATTGAAAATTTTGCGTGTTTTACATCGGAAAATTTGTTTGTATTTTGTCAAATAAGGGGAGGAGAGGAGGAAAAACTTTGTATTATAACTTCGGTTCTGATGAACCGAATTTTGCAAACTTAATCACGTTGAAAACAGCATTACTCCTCCAATCTAATGTTTAGATACTGGAACCAATCTAATAAGTCACGTGCATACTACAGGGCGCTTTTTAATTTTTTCCGGAAATTTTGTTTTTTCTCGAAAATATGAAATGGAAAAATACATTTTTGACAACAAATTAAAAAAGTAGGCAAAATTACCAACAAATCAGCGAAAGCCGAATATCGCTATCTTTTACCAATCCGAAGATATCTTTAGAAACGTGTGAATGTTAAAAATTTCTTAAATTTCTTAGATTCTTCAATTTCTTAAATTATTCTGCTTTCCGTGAACGGAATTTGGCAAATTTGGTCGTATTAGAAAGGATTTTTATTGGCCTACGTTTAGTGATTGAAGCTGTTTAATTTTATCTTGTCCGTCACCAGTAGAGGGCGATAAAGAAATTTAAATACGTAAATTTTATGATTTTTGAAAAGAACAGTGCGTGGAATGCTTGCAGAATAGAAGGCATGTCGCTAGCAATTCGCAACAATATGCTTTTCAATATGATGAGTGTTCTGTGCATTTCTTCGTAAAGATTCGCAACTTTCCGGCCTCTGATAAGTGGATCTAACACACCAGTAAATTTCCACGGCCACCCAGGACCCCAAATTTCACTTGTTTAGAATTTTATTTGTGGAGGCGAAAAAATATCTTATTTTTTCCAACGCGATATCCTGCTCGTAACAACTTGATTGTGGGAATAGGAAATATCGTTCAAAGTATTTCTGATACACAAATAGAGACTGTAGTTCTATCCACTCGGTGTAAAGTGAAAGTCTGCATCGAAAATAATAGGAGACAATTTCTAGATTTAGACCGCCACTAATTAATATATGTATTTTTTGACCTTTATGTACTTATCTTTATATTCCGGATTTATTTCCTCTTAGAGGTCAATAAAACAATAAATAATTAAATACCAATTTATTCCATAACATATGTATAATAATATGTTTTCGTTAAATAACTTCTTCAGTGGAAGAAATTGACATTTAATATGTGTCAAATTACTAATAATATAAATATAAATTGCCATGCCTATCAACAAAATTATCTAAAAAAACAAAGAATTCATTGATATATCGAATTTTAATTATATTCACAAGTAATAATGAAGGAATAATGATTTAATACAACATTAGAAATTGAAATGACTTGAATTATTCGTATATCAATCTATTTTTTGTCAAGCTCTAACAATTCTGTTCAAGGACTAGGGAAAAACATGGCAAAAAAACCTAGTCAAGAGCTTAAAATTAATAAAATTCATGCGTGAATTAAATTATTGTAAATAACGCTTAAATTATCAATATCCGTTCTAAAATTTACCGCGTTTTCATCTTTTTTAATGTATATCATTTCGTAAATTAATCTTTTTTTATAATTATTTTCCTTTTTTAAAATTTTAGTGTTTTGAAAATCAAAATTATGTCGTCTATCTTTAGAGTGCTTAGATAAAGCAGTTTCAGCGGTGACGTTATGTGTAACAGTGTATTGATGGTTATAAATTCGTTTCTTTAAATATTGTTTGGTTTGTCCGATATAACATTTATTACAATCTTTGCAATCTAATTTATAAACGACATTACTTTGATTATCATGTTTAATGGGTGTTTTTAAATTTGTGAATAAATGTCTATTGTTGGTAGGTATAAAAGTTATGTGAATGTTTGATTTTTTTAATTCGTGTTTTATTGTGTCGCTTAAATTGTTTATATATGGTATAGTGTGGTATATGTTATTATTTGATTTTGTACCTGTGTTATATATTTTATTTATTCTTTTTGTGATTAATTTATTGTAAAACTCTTTAGGATAACTATTTTTTTCTAGTATTGTTTTTACTTTGCTTAAATTTTCTTTTCTAAAATCAGGGTGAGCTAATTTAATAGCCTGATCTACTAAACTGTTAATTACGCTTTTTTAAAATTTACCGAAGTGTTTGAAAAATAGTTTAAATGCCTACTACTACTAGTGTCTTTAATGTACCAGTTTGTTTTTATTTGTGTGTTATCATGTAGTATCTTTACATTTAAAAAGTTTATAGAATTTTGATTTTCTCTTTCAAAAGTAAATTTTAACCTATCATGATATGTGTTAAATGTGTGCAGAACATGTTCAATTTTATCATTTGGTATGCAGCATATACAATCATCTACATACCGCTTATAAAATTGCACATGACAGTTTAGTTTGTCAAGTGAGACCTGCTCTAAGTCCTCCATTACTAAATTTGCTATAACAGCAGATAATGGAGAACCCATTGCTGTACCGAATATTTGTTTATATATTGTGTCATTGTACTGAAAATATGTTGAATTTAAGCAAAGTTTTGCAGCCAACATGAATTCATTTTTTGGTAAATTTGTATAATTTTGAATTAAATTCCATTTTTTGTTTATAATGTTTAATGCCAAATCTGTAGGAACATTTGTGAATAAAGATACAACGTCTAAACTGATAATTTCATGATTACACGGTACGGATTTTTTGTTAATGAAATTAACAAATTCCCACGAATTTTTTACATGATACTCTGTATTTCCTACAACATTACTGAGAATTTTGGATAAAAATTTTGATAAATTGTATGTTGGTGATTGTATACAATTTACAATCGGCCTTAAAGGAATATCAGTTTTATGAATTTTAGGGACGCCATAAATTCGCGGAGTTATCGAATTATATATTTTTAAATGTTTAGCTACGGATTCGTCTATATAATTGCTATTTAACCAACTAGTGATTAGTTGGTTATTTTCACTTTGAATTTTGTTAGTCGGGTCTTTTTGTAATGTAATGTAAGTGTTTTGATCGTTTAATAATGAATGCATTTTGGCTGCGTAATCTTTTTTGTACATTATTATACTTTTTTCTCCTTTGTCTGCTTTAGTTATTATAATATCTCGGTTTTTATTTAAAAACTGTTTTGTTTCCTTTAACATACGATTTAAATCAGTATCTTTGTGTTTGTTATTACGTCTGTTTTTGTAATTAGTTATGATGTTTACTAATTTGTTACGTAATGTGTTTTGCTTGTTCGGTACTACAGAATTTTGAATAATGTAATAACTAAAGCAGACAAAGGAGAAAAAAGTATAATAATGTACAAAAAAGATTACGCAGCCAAAATGCATTCATTATTAAACGATCAAAACACTTACATTACATTACAAAAAGACCCGACTAACAAAATTCAAAGTGAAAATAACCAACTAATCACTAGTTGGTTAAATAGCAATTATATAGACGAATCCGTAGCTAAACATTTAAAAATATATAATTCGATAACTCCGCGAATTTATGGCGTCCCTAAAATTCATAAAACTGATATTCCTTTAAGGCCGATTGTAAATTGTATACAATCACCAACATACAATTTATCAAAATTTTTATCCAAAATTCTCAGTAATGTTGTAGGAAATACAGAGTATCATGTAAAAAATTCGTGGGAATTTGTTAATTTCATTAACAAAAAATCCGTACCGTGTAATCATGAAATTATCAGTTTAGACGTTGTATCTTTATTCACAAATGTTCCTACAGATTTGGCATTAAACATTATAAACAAAAAATGGAATTTAATTCAAAATTATACAAATTTACCAAAAAATGAATTCATGTTGGCTGCAAAACTTTGCTTAAATTCAACATATTTTCAGTACAATGACACAATATATAAACAAATATTCGGTACAGCAATGGGTTCTCCATTATCTGCTGTTATAGCAAATTTAGTAATGGAGGACTTAGAGCAGGTCTCACTTGACAAACTAAACTGTCATGTGCAATTTTATAAGCGGTATGTAGATGATTGTATATGCTGCATACCAAATGATAAAATTGAACATGTTCTGCACACATTTAACACATATCATGATAGGTTAAAATTTACTTTTGAAAGAGAAAATCAAAATTCTATAAACTTTTTAAATGTAAAGATACTACATGATAACACACAAATAAAAACAAACTGGTACATTAAAGACACTAGTAGTAGTAGGCATTTAAACTATTTTTCAAACACTTCGGTAAATTTTAAAAAAAGCGTAATTAACAGTTTAGTAGATCAGGCTATTAAATTAGCTCACCCTGATTTTAGAAAAGAAAATTTAAGCAAAGTAAAAACAATACTAGAAAAAATAGTTATCCTAAAGAGTTTTACAATAAATTAATCACAAAAAGAATAAATAAAATATATAACACAGGTACAAAATCAAATAATAACATATACCACACTATACCATATATAAACAATTTAAGCGACACAATAAAACACGAATTAAAAAAATCAAACATTCACATAACTTTTATACCTACCAACAATAGACATTTATTCACAAATTTAAAAACACCCATTAAACATGATAATCAAAGTAATGTCGTTTATAAATTAGATTGCAAAGATTGTAATAAATGTTATATCGGACAAACCAAACAATATTTAAAGAAACGAATTTATAACCATCAATACACTGTTACACATAACGTCACCGCTGAAACTGCTTTATCTAAGCACTCTAAAGATAGACGACATAATTTTGATTTTCAAAACACTAAAATTTTAAAAAAGGAAAATAATTATAAAAAAAGATTAATTTACGAAATGATATACATTAAAAAAGATGAAAACGCGGTAAATTTTAGAACGGATATTGATAATTTAAGCGTTATTTACAATAATTTAATTCACGCATGAATTTTATTAATTTTAAGCTCTTGACTAGGTTTTTTTGCCATGTTTTTCCCTAGTCCTTGAACAGAATTGTTAGAGCTTGACAAAAAATAGATTGATATACGAATAATTCAAGTCATTTCAATTTCTAATGTTGTATTAAATCATTATTCCTTCATTATTACTTGTGAATATAATTAAAATTCGATATATCAATGAATTCTTTGTTTTTTTAGATAATTTTGTTGATAGGCATGGCAATTTATATTTATATTATTAGTAATTTGACACATATTAAATGTCAATTTCTTCCACTGAAGAAGTTATTTAACGAAAACATATTATTATACATATGTTATGGAATAAATTGGTATTTAATTATTTATTGTTTTATTGACCTCTAAGTGGAAATAAATCCGGAATATAACCGCCACTAATATTAACTTTATTATGCTGTTTCCTTTTTTGTTGTTTTTTTGCATTGTTTATTTGAATTATACCGTTGTCAATTCACTATTTTATAGTATGAGCATCAATAGAACCTTCCACACACTGGTCTTTTCTAAAATCATAAAATTTACATATTTAAATTTCCTTAACGTTCTCTAGTGGTATTGGACAAAACAAAATTAAACAGTTTGAATCACGAAACATAGGCCAATGGAAATCCTTTCTAATAAGATCAAACTTACTAAATTTCGTTCATGGGGAGCAGAATAATTTAAATTTATAGAAGAAATTTTTACCATCCACACATTTCTGAAGATATCTTCGGATTGGTAAAGATAGCGATACCCGGTTTTCGCTGATTTGTTTGTAATTTAGCCTACTTTTTTAATTTGTTGTCAAAAATGTATGTTTCCATTTAATATTTTCGAGAAAAAACAAAATTCTCGAAAAATTTAAACATCGCCCTGTAGTATGCACGTGACTTATTAGATTGGTTCCAATTCGTAAGCATTAGATTGGACTGTTTTCAACGTGACTAAGTTTGCAAAATTCGGTTCAACAGAACCGAAGTTATAACCGTTCGTTCAATACAAAGTTTCCCCTCCTCCCTTCTCCTTATTTGAGAAAATACAAAAAAGTTGTCCTGTATAAAATATGCAAAATGTTCAGTAGATCCCGTTTTTTATATTTATGATAGATCTTACGTTGGTAAATTTTGCGTAAAATAAGAATTAATTTTTTTTGTGATAAGTTACGTCCTCTAGCGGTCATCCTACGCTTTTTAAAATAATTTCCAGATGTTTCTCGGGGTCACTTTAGTCAAAGCTGCACTGTAAACTGTTCCTGAGATATACCCGAGCGACGTTCTTAGTTGACCACCCATACATACGAAAGTATGAAAAAGCTTTCTATGAAATTGGGTCTGGAAACACTTTCTAAAGGAACTACCGTACTTTAGAGATGACATCATAAAAGTGGTTTTTGATCAATTAGTGTTGAACTATATTTAATTTACGATTTAAATTCGGTACATGATAATGATAAATGTTAATTTATACTTTCTATGTTTATTGACCAGCGACTATCGCATACAGGATTGGAGAGGTATCAGGGCTCTATACATTTTCTAAAGTGCGGTAGCTTATTGCTGCATTGATTAGAATATTATATTTTACAGGAATGTTTAACAGTTCACTGGAAGTAGGTAAATTTGAAGGGGCTAAAATCAAAACTGTATCTGGCATTAGAGGTCAGATTAAAAAAGCAGTCAATA
Organism: Holotrichia oblita; assembly: GCA_023690525.1. Lineage (NCBI taxonomy): Eukaryota > Metazoa > Arthropoda > Insecta > Coleoptera > Scarabaeidae > Holotrichia > Holotrichia oblita. The sequence goes on along the minus strand of CM043016.1, from coordinate 131,211,667 downwards.
AACCTGAAGGCTGTTTCAGAGCAACATTCGAAGATAAAATACAATTGAGTGGTAAGTAAAAAAGGAAATGTCAGAACTCCACCAACAAACTGTCAGAGTCGAATCTATGTTATAAAGTGAGTTGCAAAGTCTTTATAAACATGTGGTTAAAAACAATAAGTAACCAATGCAAATAAACTTTATTTACGGAATGAACGTAGCGCTAATTTAAACTATCCCACACTCATTAATTATACTTGGCAGTAATTTCACTTCTGTTTCAATTGGAGTTGTATAAACCAAAACTGAGCTCTAAAGAGCTCTTTAGATAACCCCACAAAAAAAAATCCAAGTGTCGGACCATTTCTGCCTATCCGCTATGAGGTGACGGCTAAAATATGCGGGCGCACTGTCGTGCATAAACCAGATTTACCGCGTAAGCTGTAGGTTGACTTCCTTTATTAAATTTGGTAAAAAAGCTTTGTCTGTTGAGCGACCGGGCAATACAAATATATACAGCACAAATCACTAACGTCTATACATAGATACTCGACTTCCGTGCATTAGTTTTAAACCGAATACTTGAGCGCCTCTGGTGTTTGAAGGAAAGAAGTAATTTAATTTAGCGGTAAATTCAAACGGACGTCAATAATAACTTGTGAATGATTTATGATAGTTATGTACTATCGGAATCACGAAAGAAGAACCCTACGTCAAAAATTACCGCGTCTAGTAACGACACACATTTCTAAAATTATTAGTCAAGATACTTTAAAAAATAAAAATAACAACATGCCAGTAAACGTCTGTCATTCGTCCGTAACATATCGGTCGGACAGACGTTTCATTAACCTGGTGTAGTCAGTAATGTACAGGACAAAGATAGAAATATCACCAAAATGAGATTTCTATACCAACTACATAGAGCAGCACTTCGAGGCGTAATTTGATTAACGTTGCTCTACCGGTTATTGAATTTCAAATATGTTACCTACAATATATATGTAATTGTAATCTATCACTTGCATTACAACTGACGTTAACCTTATAGTTTGATACTTCGATATGTGCGCGCCATTGCATTTTTGAAATACTACCGGAAGTACGATATCTAATATGACGCTGAAGTACCGATTTGATTCGTACATTAATTTATTGATGACGCAGAGCTCTTCTTTCGTGATTCCGATTATATCTATTTAGCGAAAAATGACAAGAGCAATAATGTCCCTTTTTGCTCGTAATACATACAACATTTTTTTCTAGAATCACTTAATAAAGTATTTAAATCACTAACTTTATTGTAAGATATTTATGGTAAATGGTCAAAAGAATAGGCTATAATAATAATTCACTTTATTGACATTATTTGTAACATGGAACCTGAAAGTGATGATTTTAGTATCTTGGCTTTCTCTGGGAAATAGGCAACAAGTACGTTTTCCAAACATTTACATATTTTCTTCGCATTACACCATTCTATGAAGTAGTTGCTTCTCATTGCCTTCGATTTTTCTAGCAAAAAATTCAAACTTACAGCTTTTGCAGTACTTCTGATCCCAGAAAGTGTACTCGGAATATCACTATCACTATAATTTTCTTCAAATATATTTTAAGTTAACTCGCAAATTGCGAGAAACTATTGTGCTTTTAGGTCTGTCAATTTGAACGTTACATACTGGTTGCTATTCACAACGCGCAATTTTCAGACTTTAACGCTCTAGAGCAATGAAGTGCGTAAAGTGACGGTCTTCAGTAAGTATCAACTTTTCGTTGCCAATGGTAAGCAAAAGTCATTCTTTATCAAGTGATTATAGAAAAATATATTTATTATTTCATGATTTGGTATTATGAGTAAAGATAGTCACTCAAGTGGTCACAATTAAACCTCAAATGGCTCCGCCTATTGTTTGAAGAAGCAAACCACCTAAGTCACAAACACTGGTACAATCTGGCTGCATTTAACTGAAACGTCTAAGTATAAGTGGTCTGCCATATACAGGCTGAGGCGTTAGTTCGTCAAAGCTCAATATATCCATTAATATTGAAGCTATCGAAAAACCTTATGTAGAAATGTTAAGAAATGTCAATCGATCACTCCAAGAATGGATTCAACGTTGTTTGATCTTTTTGGTGGAAATTTTGAATATTGCGATCGTTTGGCTTAAATGATTAAATATTAATTGCCGGTATAAGTTTAATATTTTGTAGTTGTGTTGTATTTAACAAGTTTATCTCAATTTATGATTTAATAGCTTTTTACTGTAGTTTTTTCATGGCTAATTTGACATATTACAATTTTGAAAAAACTCACCTTTCATTAAGGAAATATTAAATATCTCAGAAATTAACGAGTTTAGATATAGGAAGTGATTAATAAAAATGTAAGTGCATACAGTGTATTTCCCTTTCGTAATATAAAATACAGGGCAATCCTTGATGAGAAAACAAAGTTACTCCTGTACAAAAACAATTTCAAGTTGTTTCATGTGGAGTACACAGGACATTGAACACGCAATGATTTTCAGAGAAATTTGACTATAACTTCTGAAATACTGGGTATAGACCAACGAAACCTTATATCGAAGGAATAAGGAAGATACGCTTAATGTAAATTTGAAATAATATACAGTGTCCCATTTAAGAAAATGTATATTTGGTTCACCTTTCCAATATGAAACACCCCGTATATATGAAAAGAATTTTAAAATATGTAGCTTAAGACTATGATTTTTGTACATAACGTTTTTTGATATCTTCAATATTAATAGATATATTGAGCTTTGATGCATTAATGTCTCATCCTGTATGCATTCTCTATTATTTCGCACCTTCAAGGAGCTTCATATGAATTTTTCTCAGCCCACACGTGCATATCGTGACTATGGAAAATTCCTTCCGTTGTAAATAAGTGAAAAGCATGATTTTAGATAAATGATCATTACGATTACTACATTTACATACTTTTTGAATGTGGACTGAGCGTAAGAATTGGTCACGTAGAGTTCGGCACATCGTAGAAGCACTAGGTCCGCTTTGTTGCACAATAGCTCGCGTACTGTTTTTGGGGTTGTTAGCAGCAGTATTGAACACTTACATTTTTCAATTTTGCGACACTGCCAGTGTATTGTTCACTTTACAATTTTTAATCTAAACCCACCCTCTCTTACCTTAATCTGCTGTGTAAATTTGATAAAAGAAAACTGTCACTCTCGTCTTTCTGGCTCCGTTGCACTTGAATTTTGAGTCTGCTTGACTTTGAATCCTTAACTATCTTTTGAAGAGCTGTTAAGCACTGTTAACATTTAAATGATTTAAAACTGTTATATTTCTTAAGGAAAAAGCTTTTATTTTTGTTCTCTTTTCTTTTCGTCTCCCTTTGTCATTATATTTTTTAATCTCTTTTTCTTTTCCCTTTTCTTTTGTTTCTTTGACCTCCTTTTTTTCTTAAAATCGTCTAAATGTCAGTAACGTTGCATGTGTGTACGTGTAATTTTGACAATTCAATATACGTATTCAAAATTTCCAGTGCTTCACATATTACTCTACCTAGTTTTGATGGATATTACCGTAATAACATAACAATACTCTTTTCAAAAATTTGTTGACATTTTAGAATTTTGTTGCTGACACAACTCTGCTGCATATTAGCAATTATTTTGTAAGCGAAGCAATTTTGACGACATGTTTAATTAAGACTTTGACCCTGACAGTGGGTTAAATCTGACACGCCCTATATATATGGCAATGTTACTTACATGCATCTATGTATCATTCTATGCTTCTAGATATCGTATTTTGTCGTACATGGTACAAAGTTGATGTACAACAATTTTACGCACCCATTACAACTTTACTTTTGCCACCTGACAAAAAAAATTCATGGAAAGGCGTAAGAACCAAAGGTGAACTCAAACGACAAATGAGTATTAAAAGTCCGGCCAAGATTGATAGTTTATACAAAGTGCGTAGAATAGTTTGTTTTTTGCGTATTGTATGTAAAGCATTATGTCCCAAATCATGGTGTACACAAATACAGAACCTTTTTTATATGGTGGCTACAAAAAAATACCGTAGTTTTTTTTTTCATAAATTTATCGCAGGTTGGAAGCTGCATAAGTATGTAGTGGAAAAGTGAGACGAGGTACAATTTCTGATAGTAAAGGTATAGTACCATGAACTGAGATAAATTATTTATTATCTTCATAATATGGGGCCACATTTTTAACACGTACATACCATAATTGCACCAGATATTTTTAACACATATACATATACCATAATTTGAGACAGAGCGTATTTTATAATCCTACAGAAATGACAAAAAATGGAATGATTCTGTCGAAATTTTCACGCAACATTTTTTTATAGGAAATTGTTCGAGAACCAAAAGTATTTAAACCGTTAGTAATACCCAAAAAGTTGCAACATGCTCTTCCATATAGGGATAAACCCAATCATGGTGTGAAAATGGCAGAAAGGAGAAAGAAGATAGATAGAGTAGCAGTTATTAAAGAACCTTATGAACAGAAAGTACGTACAATGTAAAACAAACGTAGTTCAACTACATACATATCATTCGCAACCCCAATTCAGTATGGTCAAAGCTACATTTTTCAGCTGATAATGGTTTGCATTACATACCTATACAAATTTGTCAAATTCTTCGCGAAAAGATTTACATATTTACAATTATGGGACTATTGCATTGGGGAGTGAGATATAAGGATGTGCAGGGTTGAACTAAATATTTGTTTTTATGGACATGATTATAAGTTCACTGTTTTACAGGTTTCCAAAGTAATGAAGATGATAAGAACTGCTTATGATCACAAACAACAACACCTCAGACAAAAAACTAAAGAAAGACTTGAAAAACACAGACAAATGATACAAGCTGTTGAAGCAAATAGGAGTAAAAAACTTAAGAGAGAGAAAAAAGAAGTATTTAGAATTAAAAGTAAAACACAAATAAGGGAGGAGAAAAAAAATGGAAAGCAGGATTAGTGTAAATACATAGACAGACGACAGACAATAAAAATTTTTTTATACATCAATTGTTTTTTGGTTGTGTAACTGCAATTAGACAAACTATTCTTTCATTACTTCAAATTGTGTGCGTATATGTAAATAATGCGAACAAATTCTGTTTCTGGCATAAATAGTAAAAATTGCATTCCTGTTTTTTTTTTTTTTTTTGACGGGAAATGCTTTATTCACACCAAGTGCTTGGTTCAATCACAGCTTGGCGTGTGGGATTCTCACCCACTAAAACCCCCTAATGCCCTCTGTAGTATCTGGAACCGTCGGTGATATATAAAGACCGCAAGAATTGCTTAGGTTCCAGCGGCAGTACATTGGGAACGTTAACGGCGCGCGCCTATCGTACGTATAATTGTCAAAATGCTAATAAGAAATGATTGAATTTGCAACATCGCAAGATGTATGACCTTGATTAATATACTGTATGTCCCCGGATTGAGTCGAATTGGAATTTCATATTTTGGGATTCCGCCGTGCTTGATCTGAAACTTATTTTTAGTTTACTTTCGATTTTTTAAAGTAAGGAGGTCTTTAGAGTTGAGCAAACACTAATTTTAGTTCAAGGTAAACTACCTAGAGCTAAAGCTATGGCGTTATGCAAATTTTCAGAATTTGGTAGAATCCAGTAGTCCAACAAGTAGTGTATGCAGAACATTTACCCAATGATGCTGAGGTATTAAGCATTTTATTAGCATAATCCGCCTTACCAATTCAGGAAATCCGGAATAGTTTTAAGGAACTGCGACGGAAGTTGAAAATGAAATTGACACAATTACAATACTGACCAATACTGGATTTTATCAAAGTAGGCTGATCATTCTAAAAATTTGCATAACGCCATAACTTTTCGTTCTGAACAACTTTTCTTAGTAACACTTTGACGTACTGTGAACGGAAGAGGTAGTTTACCTAGAACTAAAATAGTGTTTGCTCAACTGCAAATACATATTTGACTTTAAAAATTTGAAAGTAAACTAAAAAATAAGTTTCAGACCAAGCGGGGCGGAATGTAATGAATTGCCAGTTTTATTGCAAGATGTGCCTCTTCAAACCAGGCAAAATATGTTCATTCAGCTTGACGACTGTCCGGCACATTTTTCAATCAATGTTCGGCGGCACTTAGATGAAGTATATCCAGACCAGTGGATAGGAAGGGGAAGCATTTTTCCCTGGCCCACAAGATCACCTGACTTAAGCTGTTTAGACATTTATTTGTGGGGGCGAGGGAAAGATCTTGTTTTTTCAAACGAGGCCTTTGACGAGGGAAAGATCGGGAAGCATTTTTCCCTGGCCCATAAGATCACCTGACTTAAGCTGTTTAGACATTTATTTGTGGGGGCGAGGGAAAAATCTTGTTTTTTCAAACGAGGCCTTTGACTAGGGAAGATATGCGGGACAGAATTGGTGCCGTTTTTTCTATTCGAGCAGTGCGTTGATAACGATGGCGGGCACTTTGAACATTTAAGAAGGCACTGAAACTTGCGTCAACATTCAAATCTCGGTCTATTTTAGGGTAACTTTTCAACGAGCGAAGAGTTAAACTGTGTCATTTTCCTCAAATTAATTTAATTGAATACGTAAAGTAAGTTTCTGCTTTTGATAGTTATGTAATTTATTGCTTTGCTATTGAAATTAACTCTGTTATATTATATTAATTATACTTATTGTTTTATTCCAGTTTGTTTTTACTTATTTTGCGAGTCAAAATAACTATATAATAATATAATACTGTCATAAGAGATGTGCAATGTTTAGCAAAGCCAACTTAGTTTTAAAGTTATTATTGCCTGACTCGTTTGTGACTTTTATACTTGGTAGTCTTTTTTTGCAATAACTTGGGAACAACCGTGTTATTTTCACAGATAACGCGGCCCGTAATCAGAATAAACTGAATTTTCCAAATTTTGATATTTCCATATTCATCTTTTAATTCCTGATTTATTTCCACTTAGAGGTCAATAAAACAATAAATAATTAAATACCAATTTATTCCATAAAATATAATAATATGTTTTCGTTAAATAACTTCTTCAGTGGAAGAAATTGACATTTAATATGTGTCAAATTGCTAATAATATAAATATAAATTGCCATGCCTATCAACAAAATTATCTAAAAAACAAAGAATTCATTTATATATCGAATTTTAATTATATTCACAAGTAATAATGAAGGAATAATGATTTAATACAACATTAGAAATTGAAATGATTTGAATTATTCGTATATCAATCTATTTTTTGTCAAGCTCTAACAATTCTGTTCAAGGACTAGGGAAAAACATGGCAAAAAAACCTAGTCAAGAGCTTAAAATTAATAAAATTCATGCGTGAATTAAATTATTGTAAATAACGCTTAAATTATCAATATCCGTTCTAAAATTTACCGCGTTTTCATCTTTCTTAATGTATATCATTTCGTAAATTAATCTTTTTTTATAATTATTTTCCTTTTTTAAAATTTTAGTGTTTTGAAAATCAAAATTATGTCGTCTATCTTTAGAGTGCTTAGATAAAGCAGTTTCAGCGGTGACGTTATGTGTAGCAGTGTATTGATGGTTATAAATTCGTTTCTTTAAATATTGTTTGGTTTGTCCGATATAATATTTATTACAATTTTTGCAATCTAATTTATAAACGACATTACTTTGATTATCATGTTTAATGGGTGTTTTTAAATTTGTGAATAAATGTCTATTGTTGGTAAGTATGAAAGTGAATGTTTGATTTTTTTAATTCGTGTTTTATTGTGTCGCTTAAATTGTTTATATATGGTATAGTGTGGTATATGTTATTATTTGATTTTGTACCTGTGTTATATATTTTATTTATTCTTTTTGTGATTAATTTATTATAAAACTCTTTAGGATAACTATTTTTTTCTAGTATTGTTTTTACTTTGCTTAAATTTTCTTAACATATACCACACTATACCATATATAAACAATTTAAGCGACACAATAAAACACGAATTAAAAAAATCAAACATTCACATAACTTTCATACCTAGGTACCAACAATAGACATTTATTCACAAATTTAAAAACACCCATTAAACATGATAATCAAAGTAATGTCGTTTATAAATTAGATTGCAAAGATTGTAATAAATATTATATCGGACAAACCAAACAATATTTAAAGAAACGAATTTATAACCATCAATACACTGCTACACATAACGTCACCGCTGAAACTGCTTTATCTAAGCACTCTAAAGATAGACGACATAATTTTGATTTTCAAAACACTAAAATTTTAAAAAAGGAAAATAATTATAAAAAAAGATTAATTTACGAAATGATATACATTAAGAAAGATGAAAACGCGGTAAATTTTAGAACGGATATTGATAATTTAAGCGTTATTTACAATAATTTAATTCACGCATGAATTTTATTAATTTTAAGCTCTTGACTAGGTTTTTTTGCCATGTTTTTCCCTAGTCCTTGAACAGAATTGTTAGAGCTTGACAAAAAATAGATTGATATACGAATAATTCAAATCATTTCAATTTCTAATGTTGTATTAAATCATTATTCCTTCATTATTACTTGTGAATATAATTAAAATTCGATATATAAATGAATTCTTTGTTTTTTAGATAATTTTGTTGATAGGCATGGCAATTTATATTTATATTATTAGCAATTTGACACATATTAAATGTCAATTTCTTCCACTGAAGAAGTTATTTAACGAAAACATATTATTATATGTTATGGAATAAATTGGTATTTAATTATTTATTGTTTTATTGACCTCTAAGTGGAAATAAATCAGGAATTAAAAGATAAGTACATAAAGGTCAAACAATACATATATTAATTATATTTCCATATTATGCGATACATGCATGGTTTCGATTTAAAATTTTGAGGTGAGGTGAGATTACTAATAATTTGCGTAAAAGAAATTTGTTTTATTAAGCGTCAATGAAAGTATTTAGATTACAATTTGAATTGCTTCAAACCGCATCTTAAGGGGACGTTTCCGCGCCTAAATTTTCATCATATCGTTCAAACTATATTTCATGTCGCAACTGAAACATAGATGCCTCGGAGAGTACTATATTTCTATATACATCACAAATTTTCGTTTCAATTTAATGACCTTGTTTTAATTCCGTACTATAAGTTTATTTGCTATGTATTTGTATGTATATGGATTTACCTGAATAATCAGACTATCGGTTTATCTTTGTCAGTTGTATTGGATTAAGAAAGGGTAGAGCGAGCAATGAATACGTTGGGGTAAAAATTATATATTCGTTTTCTCGAAAGTTTACTTACTCCACAACTACATCTGATGAAGTTGTGCATCAGTATCAATTGGTATCAATCCGTATTGTACCTAATTGTGTTTCTACTGTTCGCTAGTTGGTTTTTCTAGTCCTGCAAGAATTCGCAAGAGATTTATTTGTTAGCATTTTTTACTATTATTGTTATTAGTGTAAATAAATGTACCGTATATACAGTAGTAATTCCAGGTTTGTGGATATAGCGGTGTTATATACTTATATAAATATTTTATTCTGAGATAGCTTATCGATTTACTAAAGGTTTTGCTAGCATAAGAATTAGGTACATGCATAGAGTAGTACAGAGTATTTTTTTCAGGATTTGCAGAATGGGTAGAAGAGCAAGAAATACATCATTTCGCCAGTGTATTCTTTATAAAAACCCTAGACTTTTGAAAATGCAGGAACGACGGGCAAAAAGTAATATATGATATTCAGTCCTATATATAAATTTTTTGAAATTTCGGTCTAATATATTTAGCTTTTTCTAGATCTTATAGCTAATAATGGATTAATTCAAATTAAAAAAAGTACCTACTTGTACCAGTTTACATATCAATAAAACGTTTGTAGAACAAACAATTCAATTTATTATTATATCAATAATGAAATAGTTCCTAATAGAAACATTTTATCAGACTTTTATATTTCCAGAAATAGTTAATAAAAAAAGCAAGCTGTGTTATTTCTTACCCATAACTAGCCTTTTATGTAAAAATTAAGGTATTTTTATTTAACATCTTAGGTTTTTAAGTATCCTTATTAACTTATTACTTTCTGTAGTAATCTGTTACATACTGGTGAAACATATTTAAAATATAATTTAATAACAAAAATACTGTTTTGTTTCCTCTAATTTGTTAAACTGTTTAAATTGCAAGTATAGTATAAAACGATAATTTGGTAAAAATAATTTCAATTTGACATAAAACAAAAATTTTTTCAAAAAAATACGTAAATAGGCCTTAGATTAATAGTAAACCTCGATATTTAGAAATTTAAAATATTTAGAAAATAATTAATAATTTCTCATAAGGTTTTAAATTTTGTTATGGCAATTGAAAATTTTATTAGCTTTGTTCGATTTGATTTCCTGCTTTATATAGTGAAAGGCACTATCATGCGCCATAAAATTACCCTATTCAATTTGCATTGTCGTAAGAGCGAGTTTCGAATATCACTGCAGGCGTCGTGTTGTAAACGTCTAAAAGGAACAAACCTATTGACATTTAATGAGCGTCATCTGTTGCACAATCGCTGAACTTCTTGCATGTACATTTGCCTTCATCATATTATTGAGCTTTTACTAAAAAAATACCATACATTTTTTAATTACACTATATTTCTAGCTACTTTGTCTTTTTTATGGAACTACATGTATATATCTAGGTTATGATTAAGAGATATCGTTAAAAAAGCCTTACTTCGTCAAGTAATTTTTACTAATTTTTTTATTACAGGTCTTCCAATTTTGTTTTGTTAATCAGCAACTGCCTAATGCAGTTATAGTTTTATAGAAATTATAATAATTTCGATATTCTTGCACGTTTAGAAATCTACGGTACTCTAAAAATGAGGAAAATTTAAACTTCCCGCACAACTGTGTAACGTCACCTTAATATCTCATCAAGTAACAAAAAAGTTACGGCAAATAAAAGAAATGAGAAGATTTCAGTTTTTCTTCAATATTAAATAAATGAAGCATGACAAGTAAAATTTGAAAATGGATTCTGTGACCTTTTGAATGTACACCTTTTTGGTAATTTAACCCTCCCTATGTCTTCAAATAAAAAAGTTACCCATGTTGTTCCTACGAAACCCAGGCACTTTGCATAATAAGAACTGGCCCATAAATATAACACACGTGGGGCTACTGCAAACTGTCTGCTCCCACCCCTGATAAGAAAGGCACAAGTCAAGAAGAGTGTAGCATGGGCCGGTATCTTAAATGCACAAAATGTGTCTCATTTTTTATTGGTTGTCTCAATCACGTGATGCGTTAGTAATCGGGAGAAACCGTATTCGCGCTGTTGGTCAATATGATTCCAAAAGAATTCTGTAATATCTACAGTTATCAGCATGTTTTTAGTTTCATCAGTCAGCACGGTCAACATATTTCGTTCCATCAGCTGCATGCAATTCAGCACAATTCAGTACGATTTTGTCCTTGATGTGGTGTGTACGCTTGCATCGTTTATCGCTTTTGTCTTTGTTATGCTCAACGGCCATTGAAGAACAACATGCTAAACAGATGCTGCCGATTTGATTAAAAGTTACGCGACTTCTTACAAAAAGTATCAATGTGTAAGGTTAATTTACCTATGTCAGTGTCAAAAAAAGAATTTAAGTGTTGTATGTCTAGAACGTTTAAAAATTTTGTGAAGTTCAGTGTTATTTTGTTAGAGTTTATTGGTTTTTTCAATGCTGTATTTTGAACAATTTTCTTCGACATGTATTACGCTTTTGGATAATCATATGGGTTGTATTTTGTATTCTACTTTATACTTATATAATACTTATTTCAATAAAATTAACTATTTTACCTAACGTTTGTGCTTTATATCTATATTTTTATTTATCATAATGTCTCAGAATCGCTATGTAACGAACATTATTATGTAAAATACGTCATGATTATTGCTTAAAATTCGTGCGTTAAGCAATACTCATAACATATTTTACATGAGAATTAAAAACATCAACAAATCTATTCAACTTTCAATTTAAATGTACCGCCAATTTAAGATGTAGTTCTGTAATATGGCGATGCTACCGCATAACCTTTAACACAAATTAAAGCATTAAGTTTCCGCTCCCAGGAGTGTAGTAGTATCGTGGATTATCGACGTATATAACCATATGCCCATATACCTACCGGCACTATAGGCAGTTATCAATACAAACGTTTAAACGAACTTTGCATTATTGTCTTTCAAAAAACGTTATTTACAATATGACCGATTATTTTCACCTAGTTTTTTGATGCTTGTGAATCCTGACGTGACCAGTTATTTTTGTTTGTTCTGTCTCCTTATTTTGACTAATGTGTATATTCAGTGTATGATTTGTCATGTGTTTTCACATGTGTACTTATACCTTTTATTTATATAACTACTTTTGATTTATTGACTATCTCTAAGCATTGATTGTATGCAATACAGAATAAATATTATTATTATTCAATAGTGCTTCAATTACTCCAGGTATGTGGTCTGTGACTGGAGTCAATAAAACTATATTTATTTAAGTCTCAATATTTCGTTGTTTATTAACAACTTCATTAGGAGTTTAGTACAATTAATCAAAAAGAACACAATAGTCAATAATTAAATAAAATAATGAAAAGTTAAAGAACTAGGTACAGTAGCCGCTCGGAAGAGTGAACACTCGATCTATTCAGTGAACAGCTCGTTTATATGAACAACCAAAATTTTATTAGTAAAGCTCCATAGAGTGAACAATAACACATTCGATTCAGTGAACTGTATATATTTTATTTTAGTTGTAATTCTGAGTTGTGTTGATGTTGTAGGTGTACTGTGCTAGAACATTTTTGTGTTTACAATAAAAATGAAGCGAAAAGTGTTAAGTTTGCTCCAAAAATGTGAAATTTTAAAAAACCTGGACAAAGCAGCAGTTGTCTAAAAAGTACGGGATTGCCAAATCCACAGTATGTGCAATCAAAAATAAAAAACATTTTAAAAGTCACATCAAGGCGCAGTGAAATACGGAAAAGAAAAACTTTAATAGTAAATTATGACACTATATAGTGCATAATCAGGCTTTTAAAGCACGAGTAACGAGTTTAACGTTACGAGTGCTTTAAAAGCTAATTATGCACGAGTGTCATACGATATTTTTTAGTATAAATGCAAAAATAATTTTAATTAGAAGAAATCAAATCAATAATTTCAATACATGACATGTACCTATATGTCATTTGACATTTCCTGACATTTCACTGGACTATTAAACGCTTAGGATTGGCTGTTACCAAGCAACCTTTATACGCACGCCGTGCGATAAAGGCCCGATTATGCACGCTTATGAGTGTGTTTTAATTGGTTTATGATGCATGCATACTAAAAAATCCTATGCCACGAATGGAAAAAAATTACATTCATGGTTTTGTACACAAAGACTTAAAAATGTACCGGTTTCGATTGAACTTTTAAAAACAAAAGCAAAAGCTATCAATGAAACTATCGCTGAAAATCTTAATTTTAATGCTAGTGACGGATGGAGCCAAAGATTTAAACGAAGATTTGGAATAAGACATTTAAAAATTGATGTAATCTTGCAGAGGATGTAATTGAAATTGAAAGTGCGGAAGAAACAATGGACGATGAGCCAATGCCAACTACCATCCCCACTCAGGAACCTTTACAAGAGCTTAATATAGTGATTTCTTGGGCAGGACAAAACATGCTAAATTCTGAAGATCTATTATAACTTTGTGAAAAATAAAAGAAATGGCAGTTCTAAGATGTTTAAAAGAAAAAAACCTTCAAACAAAATTAACCAGTTTTTTTAACAAACAAAACTGACTTCTTTAAATCATTACGTATTCATGTATGTATGTACACTGCCGCTCAGTGAAGTTCGGTCAGTTAGTAAAAAACACAAAAATACAATCAGAATTTAAAAAAACGAAAGTATATTATTTCTATAAATACAAAAGCAATAAAAATACAAAATAAAACTATTCTTATATAAAAAATGAAATTATAACATGAAAAGTATGAGAAATTTATTATATTTTCGTTTCATCGAAGAATCCACCCTTGGCGTTTATAACTGCGCGAACTATTTGGGCATGCGATCTATAATTTTTTGAATCACTGACTGGGGGATATTGGTCCACTCAGTTTGCAAAATGGCCCATAAATGTTCAGTCGAAGTTGGACGGATTTTTCTTACTCTACGATCTAACTCATCCCACAACAATTCAATAGGGTTTAAGCCTGGGCTTTGTGGGGGCCACCTCATTATATTAAGAATATTTCCTCCTTCTTGTTGTCGCAAATACTTTTTACATAACAATACCGTGTGCTTCGGGTCATTATCGTGCATAAATGTAAAATTTGGCCCTATTAGTCGTAACCCGGAAGGTACGGCATTTTCTTGGAGGATGTCCAAATAATGTTCTTTTTCATAACTCCCACAACTAGGCGTAAATCCCCCGTTTCTGCCAAGGAGAAGCATCCCCACACCAGCACAGAACTCTTCCCTTGCTTTACAGTGGGCACAATACAGTCCGGGATCATTTTTCTGTCCGCGATTTGCGTACGAATATCCGTCTGTTTTGTCCAAACACTTCAAATTTAGATTCCTCGCTCCAGAGCACCTTCTGCCAATCTTCACCTGACCAATTTTGATATCTGCGTGCCCACTGTAGTTGTTTTGCCCTGTTTCCGCGACGTAATAGAGGTTTTCGAACTGCAATACACTCGTGAAGGTCCGCTTCCTGAAGGCGGCGTTTAACCGTACTCACGGAAACTTTTTTCTCACGTCCGCGATTAAATTCAGACGCGATTTGTCGTGCTGTTAATTTTCTATTACGCTTACTTAAGATTGTAATTCTCAAATCTTCAGCGTTGGTTGTAATTCGAGGGGCGCTCGCGATCTTCTAAAGCCCCTGTTGTTCGATATCGCTTTATGGTATCGTTGACGGTCGAGCTGCTTAAATGAATTTTTTCAGAAATTTGTCGCACCGAGTAGCCTTCTTCAAGTAGTGTAATAACACTTGCTCGTTATTCCACACCGGTAAGCTTTCCATGTGGCATTCTTAACACTTTTTCACTATTTTTATTATAAAACAATAGCGACGCGCTCGCTGGTAGTCAATCGGAATACCGCGAAGCGCATTGAGACTCGTAGAATTGTGAAAGCAGCCTAGGGTTAGGGTCAGGTTGAAGTATTTAAAGTTCTTACTTAACCGTATGTCATAAACAACCCTAATTAGCAGATTACGGGTATTTCTAGACGAAGAATACAATGCATATTTTAATTTACAAAGTTTAAATATGGGAATTTAGAATGAATATCAAAGCAAATACGTATTTACTTTATAGATGTAACAAAGGAAACTTTTCTGAATATACTCGATAATTCTGGTCTAATTTGGCTAATTTATAACATCTGATTGTCTTTCATCAAGTATCCAATTTTCTGCTCCATAGGTTAAGGCTTGTACGTATACTGCTTGATACACCGTCATTTTTGTTCTTGTTGTTATCTCTTTTTTATTCAAAAAGTTTTTGTAGAGTGCATAATCCTTCAACTTATATTATATCTTCTCCAAGAATATCACAAAAATTGCCATATTCTACTAATACTGTTTTTAAAGACGCTTGCGACACAACATACAAAACCAGAATGACAATATAATGTCATAATGACACTTAATTTCGCGCTTTTCATATTTTAAATTTCAAAAAGCAATGCCAGCGACACCTGGTGAAATGTGTGAGTACCAAAACTTTGACGACAGTACACGGGACCTTCTGCCGTATCTAGTACGTTAGTATTATAACGTGCCATCGAAAAAAAACATAATTGGTGTAGACTATGAAAATGCTTTTGATCGTTGCTTTAGCCACTACCACATAATGACATTTATTATTTGACATTTTATTGTAACCAAATTTAAAACCTCAAATTAAATGTCAATGAATAAATGTCATTATGTGAAAGTGGCTAAAGTAACAATCCATTCACATAGCCTACTCTAATTACGATTTTTTTTTATGTGTCTATATTATCTATGGCAAATAATGACACTACGTCAAGGGAGATCTAGTTATCAGAAAGCCTAAGTCTGTCCACCAACTTGACGAAGATGAAAGTGTCGTTTATATTGAAATCGGTACGTTCTGCTAACGAAGTTGACAAGACGTTGGCCAAATGACTAGCCAGATTGTAGGTGGCAGAATTAATGCAACTAATATTGGACGTAAGGGAATGTCAGCTTTATGTATCTTAGGCAAACAGTAAAGTTTGGGAAAACTGGAATTATATGTGATGAAATACTTTTTAAGTTCGTCCGAGATTTCGCCTTTTTTGAAGATCTGGCAGATTAACTCATTGGATTGCTTTTGAGTCATTTCTCAGTCATATCAATATTATTAAATATTTTCCATATCTGCGAGAAAATGACCCATATTTCAGCTGCTACCAGTGACAGGAATACCAAACTAAATACTAAACCTAATGAAAGAAAATCTGAGATTTCAAATGGAATTTGTGTACTAGAAATATTTTTAAACCATTTGCTATTAGGTCGAAACCACGTGGTCCGCTTCTAATGCTTGATCTATTTTCATTGCATTCGCCCGCAGGGTAAATTCCAACAATATACCATGAGCGCCTAGTATAGGAATTTCTTTGGTTTGGCATTTGTCGACGTTTTCATATGTTAGGTCAGGGTTAGCCGTATATGGAATTCATCATTAACTGCTAGCAGATTGAGACATCTAGCGGGACTCACAACCCACGAGTTGTGCGAGCTAGATCGGTATCTGCTGTATACCGATTTGTGGGTAGCGTCCTTGCGGTGTTCTACTTACTACCTTGCTCACTAGAGGACGCGTGGTTGGAATTAGTCCATTGTATAGAGTATCATACACATAAGTGGACGGCGACCTGGAAGGTCGAAACCACAGTATAACCAGTATGGACATAAGATATATTTGAGTGGTCCCAATTTCAGTGCGCAGAATCCGATTCGCCATTTTGAAAATCAGCGTTTGTTTACTATTTATTGTGTACGGTTGATGTTTACGGTGTTTACATTTTGCAGTTTGCGCTGTGGATATATTATTTTTATAGACAATTTTAAGATATTTGGACAATTTGTAGTTTAATGTAATTATTTAGTGATTTAGGTACGTATTTATCTAGTATACACATATATACAGTATCTCAAATTAGTTTCTTTTAGGTTAAGTGCATGTATATAGTAGATTATAGGACGTAAATATCTCGTTATTATTATGGATAAGCTACGTAAAAAGCGGCAGCCGGGAGCCCACTGGTGTGCAGTATCAATTTGTAGAAATAATACAAATAAAAATGAAGGGCACAGCTTTTTTAGGTTCCCTAAAGAACAAGAACGGTAAAGGTACTTAGGAAAGTGTTACGATGTATGAATAATTTTTTTGTATATTTAGAGTTCTTCAGTGGATAGAAAAATGTGATCGGAAAGACCTCTTTTTAATATATATGTTTTTACAATATCGTTGTTTTCTTTATACCTGCCTCTATAATTCTATCTAAATATTATTAGTACAATAATAAAATAAATAAATAGAAAAAAGAAAATTGATTGATATATACATATATCAATGATTTATTAGAACCAAAAAGTTTAAATTGCAATAGTCTTCTTTTAAAAAAATCAGTCCCAACTTTAACATTTTATTTAATACATATACGCCCATCTCTAACTAGACGCTGATTTTCAAAATGGCGGTTCAAGGTTATTCATTCGAGACACCGAAACATCAAAGGTTCCGACAATTATGACCCTACTGGTTATACTGTGTCGAAACCACGTGATCCGCTTCTAATGCTTGATCTATTTTCATTACATTCGCCCGCAGGGTGAATTCCAACAATATACCATGAGCGCCTATTATTGGCATTTGTCGACGTTTTCATTTACTATTGTCTTTAAATAAAGTGGTAGATGGTAAAGCGTCTTTTAATCTATTGTATTTACCAATATTAGTGTTTTTTATTTTGCGACAAGTGTTTTTAAAGTGATACTGCAGTCTAAATTCAAATTCCTTGATAATATGAAAGGGCAAAAGAGACGTAAGTTGTAACTTAATGTTCTGAATATTAACTCTGATTCTATCAATTGAATTGCAAGTAATCTTACTTTCTAAGCTTAAAGCCCTACCATCTACCCTAGAAGTAAATTTGTCGATTCTATACATAATACATATTATTATATACATAATAAAAGTGTATCATATTTATATTATCTAGTACTTTTAGGAAAGAGTTTGAAAATGAAATATGAATAGCAAGATACAAGGAAAAGCTTTATTCGACATAATAAATATAATAGACAAAATAAACATATTCTACAATGTAAAGGCGACTGATGCATCTAACTTTTGATCGCACAAAGGTTAACACAGGGATATCTGTGCAGTATTTGGGTAGGTATTGTGCAGCTAAACCTTCATCCTCCAAAAAATAAAACTCGCCAGCAGCTATTGCTACAATGACTTGCCTGTTACACGTGAGAAGCTAGATCAAGAAATGTTTAAACATAATCATACAAAAACGATACAGGTTGAATACCGCTTATTACTACAAATAAGGGTGGGTTTATCAATGTGAGGATAAAAGTATTAGTTAAGTAACTGACAGATATTGCTAACTGGCAGACAAAATTTAGCAACTACAATGCCTTATCTTGCAGATAACTTCTATTTAACACTTAATAAACGTTTCATTCTAATTATCTTCCGAATAAAATTTTATCTACAAGTTAATTTATTTATCTTCACATTGATAAACCCACCCTAAGAGGAATAAAAGTTTGCTATGTTTATACATCGACGTTTGTAACACTTCAGTTACCTTATTCAATGGGTTGTATTAAATTATTACCATTAATACAATATTCCTCTAATTACAAATGAAGTACTTTAAAAAATTAAACGCGACATTCCTTTAAATCTACATTCACAATAAGTGATAATTGCTTTATTACAAGTTTTTTGTGATAATCTCGTAAAATATCACTATTATTACTCTCAGACTCACGACTGGTAATTGTAACAAACTATCTTCGCTCCAGGGTTACTACTAGTACTTACTCATTTTAGACATATTGGGTGGCACCTTTAACATCTGTCTTCTTCTCGAGTGTCCGCTTTGATGTCTCTGCTGAAGTTGTCGCCACCGCTCTCAAGTAGGTGTCAATAACCGTCAAGTAGTTGGTAAATTCTGCCGAGGTTCTTAGCGCCAGTAACTTGTATCTACCAAGCAACACAGATTTTACGTAATAGTATGTCGATAAAATTTCGCTTTATTGTTTACGCCACTGGCGTCTTGCATTGAAAACGCTGTTATTAAGTATGATTCCCATGTCATCTAAATGACCCAATGAGCATAAACATATAACACAATACAAAAATAGAGAATTTCTGCCGCGAACTTATTTAGGACTACTCATTGTAGAAAAAAAGAAAAGCAATTTTAATAGATACATTTATTGGTTGACAATTACTATTATTAACAATCAGAGCACTGTATACATTGTAAACGAGTATGTTACATTTATTCAGTTATCAACTGATCTCCACTATATTGGCAACAGTCAGCAAAAACAACGTGTTCGTTAGGGTGTTTTGCATCCGGTTAAAGTATGATATCTAAACAATTCGACAAACTATTTACCTAATTAAGTTGAAATAATTACTTCGACGTTAAAGTTACGATGCACGTCATACTTGATTTCTTTAGGAAGTAAAAACAGATATACCAATTTTGTTTTTTCACAATTGAATAACGGTATACCTACTACATATTCCAAAAATTGTTAAAACTTAAAAGTCTAAATTATGATACCGGGATGATTATCAAATTCAAAATAATCCAAGTCATCAGTGCCTTAATGAATTATATTCGCACTTTACCATCATATTGTATAATTCACCAAAGAGCAGTTTAGAATTAATGGTGAACATTGTACTAGAAGTATAAAAAGTTCAATTAATGTTATATAAAAATATATACACGTATTCAGCATAACCTGTTGTTAAAAGTTCTATAGCAGTAATTCTCAACCACTGTGCCGCGCCACTTTTGTGTGCCGCGAAATTCTAAAAGTGTGCCGCCAAATCTTAGATATATAATTATTATATAATGAAATCGTTAAAAGTGTTCCGCAGCAAAAAAAGGTTGAGAATCACTGTTCTATAGGTTCTAAAATAGTTGTAATAATAGTAGTAAGTTTTCGAAAATTTGTACAAACTTTGAGCACCGTTAGATCAATTCTCATAAAATAGTTTTAGCTAAGAATCACTTTGGATATACAGTGTGTCGACATATAATATCTTATTTAAAATGGAATGATAATTTTCATTATTTTAATATATTTCATGCATTATTTCTAATTTATTTGTGTTAGGGTTTCCTATGTCTATACTTAATTGTTTCCATGTTATCTATTACTTTATTGTAATTTGTTATCATCACACCGCTCATAATTAAATTACCTAAATATTTAACCCTTCACTCAAGATCAATTAATGTGTGTTTACCACAAAAAGTATAATTTTTTTGCAGGGTGTTCATAATTTAGCAAAATCAAAATTACAGAACTCATTTTTCTCAAATGGAACATAATATTTCTGGTACGAACATAGAATACAAAAAATAATTCTATAATAGTTCTTGAAATATTTTCGGTTATTTTGTTATACTCGATAAAATCTGCTAGAATTTTCTAGTTTTGTAGAATACGTCTGGAACGTGCATGCATCAGTTTTTTCAATCTGAATTTGCTAATATTACTTTGCTAAATTATGAATACTCTGTATAAAATTTTGCATTTGTTATAATATTTAAAAGGTACATTCTTGTATATATGTATTTTGCCTGGTAAACATACAACTTGTTGATCTTGAAGGTAAGATTAAATATTTATTTTAATTGTAAGCAATGGAATGCTAACAAATTGAAACAAAATCGTAGATGACATGGATATAATTCAATTTAGAGATCGGAAACTCTAATACAAATAAATTCGAAACAATTTATAAAATACGTATATTAAAACAATAAAAATTATATTATTCCTTTTAAAATAAGTAATTATATGTTGACATGCTGTATATGCGAAGTGATTCTTACCTAAAAATATTTCATGGGAATTGGCCTAAAAGTCTTAAAAGTTGCTACAAAATTTAAAAAATGTATTATTACTAGAACTTCTAGTTAATAAGTTACACGAAATACCTTGTATATTTGTATAAATAAAAATCTATATGAAAATTCACTGTTTTCAAATAAAATTACAAAGAACTTATAGTACTACTAGAAAATACCTTACACAGCAATTCATTCTCAATCTGCGACTAATTAAATGTATGCACATAAAAAGGTATATTCCAACAAGGTGGTATAATTACATAAAACGCATATATACAGAACATATCTGCAGTCCTTACTTTCATAAAAAATAATTATTCATAAAAAGGTAAATCAGATAAAACCTTAAAAATTATATAGAACTAATTTTATGAATTATAACTGTCTTACTACTTACTAGTACAATTATATAGAATATTCCTTATCTAAGCAGACATATCTGTATTTTCACGTTAGCAGTAGGTGCGTGTCATCAGCAGAACATTTGCAACTAGAAATATACGTTACGCAGCTAAAATACAATATTTACATATTAACAGTAAACAATAGTCACTGTAATAAGTGAAATCCTAAAAGTTCGCTACGCCTTAATTATAATTATATAGGTATAACCGTTGTTCAGCTTCCGTTAGCGTCTGACATCATTTCGCAAGTCGCTAAAATAGTTTTGCATAATACGTTTGAATACAATTTTATATTTGAAAAATATAAATAATAATAGATTTGTTCTTATTAATAGAAAAAAAACTCTGTAAGGAATGTTATCTTAGGTTATGTTAAGCTTTAAAACTGGTAACTTTCAAACCGGTTTCAAGTTTCAACCTATACGTCGAAATAAATATTTTGATACGTTCGTGGAACTCGTCAGATCGGACTTTTATTGTTAAAACAGGCTAACATCTCTGCAAAATGTACAGATGTATGCAAAAAAAATGGGACAACTCTTATGCATAAATCCCTAGTTTTTTTCTATGTAAACGGATCTTCCATGACATACAGCTAGAGTGGACCAACTCGGAGCGAAAACAGAGGCTTGACTAACGAATTGGTTCTCGCATGCAAAACATTATTAATATCTAGAGATATACTATCACGAACGGTGCTGTTATTATGTTAGATACAAAAAAAATGTAAGACGGTTTTCCTAGATTATGAAACGTTCTCGATGATACGCTCCTTCAACATTATTAAATACACAGAATACACTTTCCTGCTACTATTATACGTGCACACACGATGACCGTGGACAACATACTAAGAAATCGTATGTGCGATGGGGCACGCGGGAACCAATTCGTTAGTCACGCCTCTGCTTTCGCTCCGAATTGGTCCACTCTACATACAGCATATTCAGATTGTCATGATAGATTTCAATGGTTATACATGAATACCTCACAATACAGATTATGAAAGAATTTCTGATATTTCTGAAATTTTCAATTTCCGGCAAGAGTAGGTAAACTGTGGGCGTTCTAACGCAACCAGTCATCGTGAACACCCTGTATAAACTGTATTTTGACAACTAAAACCTGTGTAAAACCACCAAATTGTCATAATTATGACAGTTTGACAGGTTTTAGCTGTCAAAGTACAGCTTATACAGGGTTTTCACAAGGACTGGTTGCGTTAGAACGCCCACAGTTTACCTACTGGCAAGCACTTTGACGTTGATGCAATTAATCAAACAAGCGTCTGCTTCAGACAGTAATAGTTTAGTTGTCCCGCTTTTTTATGCACACATCTGTACGTACAAAATATTTTTCAAAACAAAACAACTTCGATAAAACAAAGCGATTTTTTACCCGAACACAGTTGTTTGAAGTCAGTGCAAACATCACGAATAACGTGTACTTACTGCTAACGTGATATCCATGTACGTTTTCGAACAGATTTTATTTATTTTAACTGTATATGCTATGAAAATTCAAAAATTAATATCCGTATGTCTGCTAATAACATGGCACTTAAAAATAAATACCTAAAACACAAAAATATAATCACATTTCTTTCCATTTACATATTGTATATATGTATACACTGTTAAATTTTATTAAGCATGTGAATTATATGTAGGGGACATGATATGCAGACTTAATTTATTTGAATTGTAGAGATTTATGTGATAAATTTAATAAAATTTGCACTACACGAAAAACAAAGAACGAGATGATAACATTTACCGAATATGGAACCATATACATATATTGCTTGTAATCTTTAACCCGCAAATAATCGAAATTTTGTATGTTTACGGAAGACGTGAATAAGCAAATGAATGGATCACTATACACAGTAGTAAATAACCTAACGTACGTTCACATCAAGCGCGTTTTGCGTCCAATAAGACGCTCAGTGTAATGTGACGTAATAGTTATTCAACGTGTCATCAAACGTCGTCAATGTATTTATATCGATAACGTTCTTCCAACTGTACTACCCCTCATTAATCTACGTTAGCAAATATAGCTTTCGTTTTACATGCGCTTCGCTTCAGTTGTGACGTCAACTGAAGTATTACGGAAATGCAAGAACCAAGTGAAACACAAAAACGAACGCTTCTTATAGGTTAGGTGAAGCGTATCACAACAAGTGACGCGCGATTAGTCTGCTTCACATTCATCTGAAGCACTTCACTAAAGTGCATCGTAAAAGTGCATTTCCATATCACTTGATTTTTAAAAAGAACGCAGCTGGTAACTGAAGTGAAGCAAAACTTTAGAAGCGCATTATGTAA
The DNA here is from genome assembly GCA_023690525.1 of Holotrichia oblita. NCBI lineage: Eukaryota > Metazoa > Arthropoda > Insecta > Coleoptera > Scarabaeidae > Holotrichia > Holotrichia oblita. Next base: position 131,187,717 of record CM043016.1, on the reverse strand, counting down.
AACGAAAGCACCTAAAGATCAACTAACGCAGCCCATTTTTTTGTGCGCTGCCAACCTCCAAGTATTGATTTTCATATGAAAATTGCGAAATGTGAATTGTACAACTTTAATTACTCTTGGCTTAAAAATAGCTTGAGAAAAAATACCTCGTAACATGTGCCATATTGCTATAATCAACTCTTTGCGTTTTTTTATGAATGAACATAGTGAATTCAAAAATTATCAGTAAATTTGTAACATTAATTGTTCACTGCTACACGAATTTTGAAATGACTTTTAAATAATATATAAAACACGATATCAGGCCAAAAATTACAATATTGTCACTGGGATGTATCAGTGGACAAATCACGCTTTTACATAAAAAAATCTCAATCATGTAAAAAATTGTTTTTGGTAAAACACGCAAAGTATAATCTATCTAGTCGTTTATTGCTCTATACTGGAGAAGGCTAGTGGTGTCAACACGATAAAGTGCAGCACCCACGTTGTTTCATATACAAGATGTTTAGCTTACCAAAAACCACGCTTGGTATGAACGTATCCTAACCATCGCCATGTGATCTCACTTAAGCATATCACGCATATTTATAGGTTTGTACATATATAATCAAATGCTCCATGGTAGTTTTAAGTTTTCTGTTATACGTTTTCATTTTTAAATATTTCATATTTGCATACCCGGTACTACTACACCAACAAATTAAACAAATATTGAACAATTCAATAAGTAACAAGACATCTAAGAATATCTTAACTGTAATAAGAAATGCTTTGCTGTTTACTATACTCAGTCGTGATCTATGCCCATACCTGAATAATGACAGAATATATGAAATGTGTTCATAACAAAACATTATACGAACCCTTAACGTTGTGTCCCAAGATCCGGTCGACAATGCTGTGCCGTCAGGCGAAACTTGCAGACAGGAGACTCTGTTTTCGTGGCCATAGAGCAAACAAACTCTCACACATTTTAATGTATCCCATACATTTACCGTATAGTCATTATATCCTGCAAAAAGGAGACGACCTAAAAATGAAGTAAATTTAATTGCCAATTAGTAACAGTGTCTATGAAGCAACCAACCTGATACTGAAAAATCAACTGAATTTACACCGAATATTATACTCTCTTTTGTGTAAACTGCCACTTCTTTATCAGCTCTTAAGTCAAACAGGCGACACTAAAATAAAATTATGTTAAAGATTGCCTCATTTGACACATTTTTAAATTCATAAAAGAAAACACTTGCCAAGAGTGTGTGTTGTATTTAATTAATCTGGAAAATCAATACTATAAAGAAATAAGAGACAGCGCAATAGACAAGAAAATTATATTGTAATGGATTTTTAGAAGTAAAATAAGATTATGTTGACCAACTTTTCATATTAACAGAGAACTACGCAAGGAAATATGTAGCCGTCATACAAAGAGTTCGTTGCCATACTGCGACGGATTAGAAAAACAACCAAAAATAAATAAAACAAATTCCTGTCTTATTTTAATTATAGATGTATAAACGTAACTATGATTTTTGTGAATCGATTAAAAGCTTAATTTTAACATTCAATACGAAGTTGCGATTTGCTTTTATCCAATTGACACATGTATAAAGAAATATATAAAATTAGACAAAATTGTGAAGGTTCCGGTACACCGCATACATACCAACTCGCTTGTTTTTAATAGAACATGGTATTTTTTATTTTATTTTTGAATTCTCTGTCAAATTTTGAGTAAATTTCATGTACCATGTCCTATACCAAAAATTAATAGTTTTTGAGGTCTGTATGTATTTCAATTTTTGTCCATTTTTCTAGAAAAACAGTCCCAAATAAATCACGATATTGCTGCAAACAAACGCGCTACTGCCTTAAAATTTGACATGGGGAATTGTAAGACATCACTGAAGTGTGGCGTCCTTTAAAATATTAAATTTTATATACAGGTCGTTTTCCACATACCACCCAATTCCAACAATTTCAAAACAATTATAACTAGCTTATTTCAAATACAACACCCTGTATATTATATCAAATTTCAATTTCTATCTTCATTCTCATTTAATTGATGCTAGCATTCCCTATACGTAAATCTAACCGGTTTTGAGATATTTTATTATTTTACTTAACAATAACAAAACTTAATATTTCAACATTAATAAAGCGTAGGCCGTGACTGTCAAAGATGAGACAACTTAATAGTAAATAGTCTATGTATGCATTAGATATGTTTCCACACTTTTCTTCAAAAGTTCATGTTTTATAGCAAGCGATAGCGAATTTAGCATTTACAAATGACGATTTTTAAAATCTTATCATTATTTACGGCGAATCTAATAGAATTATTAAGCGGACGTGCCGTATTTTTTGCGGAAAGACACACAAAAAAACCAAAAGTAGCTGATGATACCTACTAATGATTTTTAGAAAAATGCAGTCCCAAATAAATCATGACACTCCTGTAATCAAAAGGCTACTGATTCAAACTTTGTCACAGCAAATTATGACTTTACTAACACTGTTTTTCTAGAAAAATTAAAAAAAAATGAAATATTTCAAAAAGTATTAATTTTTGGTAGAGGACATGGTACATGAAATTTACTCAAAATTTGTTACATAATTTAAAAATAAAATAAAAAATACCATGTTCTATTTAAAATAAGCGAGTTGGTATGTACTTCCCGTGTACTGGTAGTTATACCAGGGCGCTTAAATTATACAAACGATGATTATTTAAATTTATTTATTATTTATGGGGAATGTAATAGTAATTTCAAGAACATGTGATACATTTGCAACTGGATATCCGCAAAAATGGAAACCGTCTTACAATTCCGTTAAACGTACTATAGACAACTTTAAAAACTTTAGATCCGCGAGGAAAAAAATTAGAATAGAGAAATAAACCAGTTTCACGAAAATAATGAAATTGTAATTTTGGGATATTTTTTCGCATATCCGACAATATCTATCAATATCAATAAGTTAAGTAGTGTTGGAAACAGGTTTATCCAAACCATCGAAACCATCAATCGTTAAAATTCTATGTAAACATAAGTTTGATCCATATGCGTTTTGCATAGTGCAGCATTTAAAAAACAAAATATCCCAAAATTACAATTTTATTATTAGTTCCCGGTGAACCGCACCGAAATTTAATGTAGCATTGTAAAATTGATGATAGACAATAATTACGCAAGGAAATGTGTCGATGAACCTTCAGTTCATTGCGCGTGTTGACGATTTTGGTGAATATCAATTTACAACATATTCTCGTAATGAATGAAAATGGATATAGTTTTAGTTAGTCTCTAAGGAATATACAATGTAAGCGTAAATAAAAGACATAACAGAATGGTACCGCACAACTTCTTTCATTACCTCATAGTATTAAATTAAGAATATTTCAACATTCGCATAAATAAAAATTGTAAACTTAATTTTCTTTTCCAATTATTCTACAGTAAAAAGATAATCTAGTGCACCTAATTATAATTTGAAAATTCTAAACGATTTTGAATCACCAAAGTTGCAATTTGCAATAAAAATAGATAATAATTATTTCTGCATGTATTATACATAAAAATAAATAGATACTAACGGTGGAATCGTCACTTCCCGTTGCTACTGCATCTCCACTAGGATGAAATTTCACGCTATTTACATCTGATTCATGTCCTTCAAACGATTGCACGCATTGACCTGATCGCATATCCCATATCAATACCATCTTATCACAACTCTAAAATTACCTCTGTTAAATAAGAAATATTTAAGAAAATCATTTTTCAACAATTTTCTTTTAGTTTGAATTAATATATTATTACCTAATTGCAGTAACAATTGAACATATACTAAACATGTTATGGATACGCGCATGTTGAAATTAATACTCCAATTAGGTTTATTTTCCAATATAATTTTAGTATACGCATGCTCATAACATGTTCGGGATGTGTTTAGTCGTTACCGCGAATAAAGCTAATACTCATAAAACAAACACGAACATTTTGGCTATTTTGTTACTTTTACTTATGAATTATTATAAAGTTAAATACCCCTGAAACGAATATGTTTCCAGTTTCGGATGGTGCAAGATCTATGGCCATAACATCAGCTGAATGACCATGAAAATTCTGAAGTAACTGCCCTGATTCAACGTCCCACAAGGCGCACGTAGAATCACCGCTGCCAGTCAAAATCTACAAGAAAAACATTTCTATATGGCAGGTTTGTCGCGCAGTATGAGCTGCAACAACTATCATGGTGAACATATTTTTGAATAAATATCACAACTTCGATATTTTAAATAACATGCTATAAAGTTAATTACAAATTCAGCATCTGTGATATATATTACACATATTACGTGTATCATACTCTACACCTAAATATCATTCCTTCTGAGTTATTTGCAATTAAAGAAAAAAAGTAACAGATACCAATCTTACTTTATGGTGATATTACGTCATGTAGGAGTAGAGGAGGCGAATGAAATTTTGCAATACACAGCTAATATTGTGTAGTGATATAGATTTTGAAGTTCTTCTCTGTAACATTATACAAGGTGTTTAAAACTTAGTTGCTTACAAATAAATTCAAGCTTCAGAAAGTAGCTTTTTTTAAATGGAAGGGCATATATTTTCTAGATATTCTGATTTTACAAAAGATTCTCTTTTAATCTGTATTAGGTGTTCCTATACCTAAACTGGAAGGTGAACAAATTATAACGATTTAATTAGCCACCGTACATAAAAAGCTCTTATTTGTTTTACATACTTATTACTTATTTTGACGCGTCATTTTTTTTAATCGTATTCGCGTAAATTCATCCAATTGAATTATGGAAAATAGACCGTATACAAATTAAGAAATCATTAATTGATACGCCGAATAAGGGATCCTTTAGGCAAATAACACCAGATGTCGACATAGTCGACCTAATCGATTTATGACAATAAAATTCTATTTTATGACGTTCATAAGGTAGTATAAGCTTAATAAAAGACACGTTTTTCAATTCATAGCTACCTAAGACTTTTAAATTTATGTTGAGCAGATAACTGCAAACACAAAAGGTATAAAGAAATAAAATTTTGTTCTATTACTATGTTCATATGAGTGGATAATTTTTTATGAAACTTTAGCCTGATATCATATTCCGTGAGCTCTTTAAAATGAGGTGTCACCCGATCCCCCATTCCATTTAAAATTTTGATACTATATCGCCCCCCGTCGTCAATCTTTGAAATTAAATAGAAATTTCACTTCAGAAATGTAGTACATAATATTTCATATTAATGACCCAAAACCGGAACGTCTCTGTTAAGCCGATCATAAGTTAGTAGGGGAGGAACCTATAAAATAAAGAGGATATTGCTTCAATCTTCATAACAAATTTAGGGGATGTGATTGAAGACACAGAGGTAGAAGTATAAACAATTGAAATACCGAATCCACAGCAACACACCAATCTCCAACGATAAATCATAGATCACTTACAAATGGATATCCAGCTCTATCTAAAAATACATACCGTAGTTCAGTGCAAGGATGGAATCGTTCTGGGGGTGGGAAAGGTACGAGTATGAAACCAGTTGCGCAATCGAGTTTGGTTTGTTCACATATCATTTATAAATAGATACCCAGTTTTATAGGAAGCATTTGGTATATTTTGGGAGAAATGCGTGGCCTACAGCGCAAGGGGAGTTATCTAGAATAGGCAGTCCAAATAAGCCAGAGTATTATGTATTGCCTATCTAACCAGGCCAACATTAAGCCGTATATATCTATACTAAGAAATTCCATGGTTAATGGAAACGGGCGAAAAATTCTGTTTATATATGATATAGTTTTTTTTTAATTATGATGAATTAGGTTTTCTTTACACATTAAAAAATAATTTACGGAAGGAAATTGCAGAAGCAACTCTCACAGACGTTTATTTTCATATTGGGTTGATGCTTAAGCCGTGTTACCATGTTCGTGGATTTCTCTAAAATTATTTAGCAAAATTGTTGTGGAAAAATATATAAATATTTATAAATTGAAATATAATTTTTTCCAACCTCAACATTTTCGCTACAAATTTTAGCGAAATTTGCTAATTATGAAATGTTTGCCTGGTTAGATAGGCATAATACTCTGGCTTATTTGGATTGCCTATTCTAGATTACTCCCCTTACCCCGTGGACAACGCATTTCCCTTCAAAATATAGCAAATGCTTCCTATAAAACTGGGTATCTATTTGTAAGTGATCTGTGGTCGCATTATATAAATCACTGAGGTTGAAGATTCATACCAATCTTATATGATCTGTACGACACATGACGTGTTAGTATGGTATACATATGGTTTGAGATACAAGTACATGTTAAATATTGCATTTAGCCGTATTAGTATATTGTGTAGTAGACCATATCCTTATTTCTAAAATGTTAACTATATTAAATACAAGTTTAACAAACATTGAAAATATGATGAGAAATTAGAATCAAATCAGAGATTTGTGTTGAATAATAAAACGTAATAATGTATGAAATACGAATATGGTTGAGAGCATAGCATAGTATTGGTATGGACAACTACGGGTAATTCGTTCAGAATCACTTGAACGAATCTCTGGTTGATATTGAGCGCATCCGGCAAAAACAGTCAACTTTCGCTACCGCTACGTCGATAATATATCGACGATAGGTCAACAATAGTTGGACGCGTAACGCTACTTCAAATGTCTAACCTGTTTGTGAAAAGTCGTCAGATTATAATCAAACCATCTAACCTTAATTAAGGAATTGTAGTATTATTGCACGTATTGATAAACATCGAGGTTAATTTATAAAATATATTGATACGAATCTGTAAAGATTCGAATTGGGGAATTGGGTCACTACTAAAGCTCATGCACTCCCCTTGGCGAGGAAAGTATGCGCAATTTTAGTGCGCAGCGTAATCCGCCATCTTCTGTGGAAGACAAATACTTCATGATAGTTGATGTTTAGTATTCGAGATTCGAGCGTTGTTCATTGTTTACTAACTATCAGGTGTTATCGACGTTTTTGTCGAGGTTAACTTTTGTTTTGTAAATATTTATTCGTAGTGTAGGACTTGTATTTAATACATACATATTTCATATTTTATATACACATATACTTATTTCAACGACTTCTAGTTTTCAGTCAATACCGCCCTGTCAACGTGTACAATTTTTGCTCAATCCGACCCTGCGTTTCTTCCACACAAAATGGCGCGAAGAGCCTGAAGGTCACTGAATCTGCCTTAAAAAGATCAAAAGCACCGACAAGGAATGCAAATTCTGGTAATTTGATATTCTGTGACTGAACATTGTATCACAGACTACATCCAGACCGGCAACTTAACGGTAAATTATATTCCAAAAAAAATCACGGTACACATAACATAGGTAGCAGTGGCATCACGGAGCGGCAAATTTAAAATGATGCATTTAAATGTTTGAACCACATAGCAATAACTACTATAATAGTTATTTATAAGTGTTAAAAGTGCGATTTAATTGTGTGTGATCGGAAGATTACGAAACGAGGGAAGCGAGTTGAGTAACCCTTCGAACAAAACAAGTATATCATACTCTATTTTTTATACAACTGTTAATAATGTTTTATAATTAAATGATAAACTTCTACAAAATCTTTGTTGATATCATTCAATTATTAATATGTCATGAGTCAGAAATGTCAGTCACGGTAACGCAGTGATATTTGAGAATTAGAAACGTCAAGAAAGTTTTGTTGACGATTTTTTACAAACGTTTGTATTCTTATTATAATAAAACTGGATCATGATAAGATTGATTGAAACTATTGATGATGCCCAATGAATCCATACTATATAGTAATTGTTGTAATGCTAATGTATGTACATACAGGGTTTCCACGGTCGAGTGGGACGTAGGGAAAATACATGTAAAATCGGTTTTCGGTGAATATTATCTCCCTAATACTACTTCATCCAAATTTAAGTGCCGGATATTATAACTGGGTTAACAATGAACATTTCCACAATCATAGTACAAAGGAAGTCATTTTAATAAAGCCAAAAAAATTATTATTTTTAAACCTATTGTACGTGAATTCCTAATAAGGCTTTTAACACGTAAGTTAGTGCAAGTGGCCGTGGCGCAGACGTTCACGCGACGCCTTAACAACTTAAAGCACAGATTGTTTGGGGTTCGAATCCGAGAAATGAATTTTATTTTTTATTGTTTTTTAATCTTGATCAAGTTTTGTTGTTTATTTTGACAAATGATTCGTCATTAGTAACAATTAAAAATCGAATAATAGCACGTGATCATTTTTGTTATTGTAAAAATTATTCATTATTTACCTTAATCCTCAAAAAATCGATTTATAGTCGTTATAGTATAGTATAGTATAGTTTATATATTTTATAGTCTTCAAAATCTCTGATTTTTGTAGTGTTATTGAATTTGTAGCATTATTGTTGGAGATAAAAAATAAAACTAATCTGCCGGGATTCGAACCCTAAACAATCCGTGCATTTGCGTTATTAAGCCGTCGCACGAACCATTGCGCCATGGACGCTCGCACTAACTCACGTATTAAAAGCCTTATTAGGAATTCACGAACAATAGATTTAAAAATAATAATTTTTTGGCTTTATTAAAATGACTTTCTTTGTACTATGATTGTGGAGATGTTCATTGTTAACCCAGTTATAATATGCGGCCCTTAATTTTGAATGAAGTAGTACTAGGGAGATAATATTCACCGAAAACTGATTTTATATGTATTCTCCCTATGTCCCACTTGGCCGTGGAAACCCTGTATATATTAACATTTGCAAACAATAAAGTAACTAGCACTAGTGTTATAAAAATTATCCCACTAGTGTTAAAAGTATTTTAAACACGCTTATGTTATAAAACTCTATTTTTAATCCGATTAGCTTGCATTAAAAGTGTCACTTTTAGTGACAGTTGTATAAAAAAATATTTTTAACACTAGTGCAACTATTTTTTACTCTAATGATAGATACTTTTTTGTTTGCTGCACGCTGATTTACCGAATTGTTTATACGATATAATTTACTTTTAAACATGGAAGGGAAGCAATTTAGCGATGAAGAAAAATATGATATGCTAACATGCTATATTCTGTGCCATAAAAATTCTTATCTTGGACACAGTGTATAATGTATTTTTTCAACTGCCAATTAATTAAACATATTTTTATTTTTTAAAATATGCCGTCCGGAGGTGGAGTCGAACCACCGAGTATGGCTATCGCGGTCCACTCTCAACACCGTTGCACTACCGGACGACTCTACTCCACTTATAATTTTTCACACATACATATATGTGAACAAGATGTAAAGGCCTGGATAGGGCCATTTGCAGCATTCACGCTCATGATGGAAAATTGTTTTCCCGAACTTGGTATGTAAATAACTATTTTGTACCCGCTTATCATTAATGTTAAAAAAATAATTGCACTAGTGTTAACATAGTTATTTACGAAACAAGTGTTAAAAGTGCGATTTTATTTCACGGGTTAAAAGTTTGCGATACGAGCGTTAGCGAGCGTTGTGTTCATTTTGCCATGTATTTGGCTGGTAACTCAGGAAACAGAAAAAATAAACAGGATTTGTTTTGTGTAGTAATTGCGAGCATTGTGAGTGAAAATGTGTCGTTTTGGTAGTACTTACTAAAATTCGCACGTGATTTTTTCGCTATAAAACGAATGTCATTGGCTGTTGCTAAGGAATTCCAACCCTGTGATTGGTTGACAGAAATGTGAGTGATATAGTCACAAAAATAAAATGTATCACAAGTCAGAGGTGCCAGTCATGGTAACGCACTGATATTTGAAAATTAGAAACGTCCAAAAAGTTTTGTTGACGTTTTTTACAAACGTTTGTATTCCTATTAAAATAATGAAACTGGATCTTAATCAGATTGATTGAAACTATTGATCATGCCCAATAAATACATATTATATAGTAAATGTTGTAATGCTATTGTATATACAGCAGGAGAAAAAGTATCCTGCCAGTGTATGTAAGAAAGACGCCCTTTACTCAAAATGCACGGGTACTTTATTGACTTAGTATACCTACATGGACTGTCTGTGGCACAGACATTATTTGTATGCACTCTAGGACAATAAAGTTCCCTTAGGGTTTGAGTAAGAAGCCTCCTTCTTTCGCGCACTGTACGGATACTTTTTTCTCCTGGTGTACGTATATATCAATATTTACAAACAATAAAGTAACTGTCACTAGTGTTACAAACATTTTCGCACTAGTGTTAAAAGTATTTTTAACACGCTTATGTCATAACTATGTCAAACTAAATACTGTAAATATCAAAATTAATATGGAAGCTATGACATTTTTCATTTTTGGGTTAAGTGCGTTAAGTGAAATATTGTACAAAGTGTCATCCAGGCTGTCCTTGTCATTCAAATAGATATTTGGATATGAAAATTATTCTTTGAGTGTCGTTGATTGAGTTCGATGTAAGTGACGCAGGGATCATCTTCCGTGAATACAACTATAACTATAGATATAGTGTGTACGTAAATGCTCTCCCAAAACGTGGCGTTTACGTGAACTACAACGTGTGACGTTTATGTTATTGAAATCAATGGCTTGACTACTTGCGCCTTGTATTCGGACGATTTCTTTTTACTTAAAAAAAATGGTTCACTTCCATGAGGAGAGATGTACCTTTGGCAGAGAAGACTACAGGATATTGTTGTTCTGATCATTTTGATGCAAGTACCTAACCTATACGAGTAGTATGGTATTGGAATTAGTGATATTCTACAAATACATACGTTACAATAATATGTATTATCATGCTTGTACACAAACTACTAATTCTATGTATTAATGGTTAAAAAAGGATCTTACATTTGTGTTATCATATTAGTAATGTCATAACCCTATAATCTGACTTACAGGTTTTCTACGTCAGCTTGCGTTTGGGTCACGTGACTTCCTCGGGCATCTTTCAACTCAAAAAATCTCTAAAACCACAAGTCTTTGAAAAAAAAATTCTGTTTCATTTACCGGCGATCTCAATCCTTTATAAAATGTTTAATTCCTGTTAACTTTTGAGAAATTTAGGTTGTCTATTGTGAAAAATTTTAATCGAACAGTTTTGTGGAACGGCATAATGTGGAAATAAAATTTACGGATTCATAGATAAGCTATTGTCTATACTTCACGATGATATTACATTTTGATTTTGCAACATGTGTCTTGTTCCCTATTGTCATTAGTAATTTAATTGAGATTAAACATGATTTAAAGACGTATATACATATGTATGTATATTAAGTAAGTAAAGAATTACACTTAGCCATTATTTTTAATTGAATTCGTTTATTCGTTTTATCGGGTCTTTTAGTTCTGTCCTGTACAGTATCGTTTTATTATTCCGCTGTAAATTTGAGAATCGTTTAAAAATGTGTTAAAAGATATTTTTGAGGTATCACAGTTAAACGCGGAGTTTATAGAACGATTTCGTTTATCTGTATTTAGTTCTGTTCCACCAATAAAACAAAATAAACGGCTGTACCTTGGTATAGTAGCAGTAGCATAAACAATTTGTCCGTATTGCGGTGTGTGTCGTAAATCCACCGCAAAGCCGAAGTTTGTACTTGGAGGTATATTCCACAAGTAGCTAATTTATAGATAATCATCATATAGAAACAAGCGTATAAGCTTCAATACACTGGACATCCAAAAATAAGAAAATAATGATACCTGTGCTCTTGCATAACATCTACGTATGTATATATTTTTATTTTGTGAATTATTACAAATATAAAAATTACTACCTAATTGTTTGTTTAACAATTTTAATGCAATTAAAATAAATTCAAACTACAAAGAATAAGTAAGCATTAAAAGGTAAGTATATAAACATATAAGTACGTACTTATCTAATACGTCAAATTAAGATAATAAATTTCAAATACTGTAATGCTGGCTGTATATTTATAATTTCCTCTCACCCCTCTTGTGATGACATCCATCTTTTAATGTAGGAATGTTCAAGTATACAGGCTAACAATTTGAACTACGAAAGCCTATTGATAGGAGAGGGTGGTGGGGGTTAAAATTAAATGTACCCCTTTTACTATTGTCAACTTATTATATGACAGGAATGTCAGAAGTTATGTCAAATACTTTACCGAACCGCCACACTATCCTAATGGAATACACAATTAAAGAAAAAGTGCAAATTATAAAGTGGGTTTATAATTTGTCATAGTATTTGACATAAACACTGATATTCCTGCCATACAAACAGTTGACAATACTACAATGGATACATTTAATTTTACCTCCCACTACCTTCTCCTATCAATAGGCTTTCGTAGTTCAAGTTGTTATCCTGTATATATTAAGTTGTGCATCTATTACATTATACATATTATGTGTGATCTGTGATTAGAACATAGCATCTGCGTAACTTCAATATTTACTAAGTTTCGTTTTTGTAAAAGTATATGTGGAATTTTTTTGCAGAAATCCAGTTCAGGGGTAAATATGTATTGATTTAAATACAATAATAACAAAAATACGTCTCTAAATTATTTTTTGTACTCGCTTATCAAAACCTGTCATTTCACGATTCGATTTGCGTGCGGAAAAAGTCACTTTAAGCACGAGTGCGTAAAAGTAAAGTTGGTACTTCCTGGAACTTGATTAATTTAGTGACATTTTGAAATTATAAATCCCTAACCTTAATAATATGGTCATAAACGCTAACGTATTTAACAATTTGTGTGTATTATTATTATAGTTCTCGTACAAAAAGTATTGTACAAACTTCGTGCGTGAAACATTTCGCGAATTCGTGTCCATAAAGCGCTCGCCTTTGGTCACTCATTCGCGAAATATGATTTCACGCACTTGGTTCGTAAATAACTATAATACACCTTGTCATAATATACTTGACAGTGACAGAATCGTTCTTTTTTGCGTTGCCTACTCCATAAAAAATAGCACCGACATAAATATATATTGTATATTGTTTATTAATAAAATTGTTAACATTTTGCTCGTTACAAAAAATATTGTACCTACAAACCACGTTCGTGAAGACCATTTCCAGCATTCGCGCTAATAAAAATGCTATTTTATTTCACTCGTAAATCGCACTTTTAACACTTGTATCGTAAATAACTATTAACACGGTTATAAAACTAAATAAATTTTTAATCCGATTAGCTTGCATTAAAACAGTCACTTTTAGTGACAGTTGTATACAAAAATAGTTATTTACGATAACAAGTGTTAAAAGTGCGATTTTATTTCACGAGTTAGGCCCACAGCACACGGGTCGATTGGCACAAGAAGCGGCTGCGACTTGAACTCGAAGCGATTTTCTCGCCTTTCTGTTTCGTACGCAAATGATGCGAACACCGTACACAGGTCGGTTCGTACTCGAAGCGAACGCGAGGAGATTGCGTCTAGTGCGTCAATCGAACGTTGCGGTGCGGTTGGAACCCAGCGTGACGCATAAATCGCATGTAACGAGTGCAGTCAGGTCGGTTAAATTATTATATATTTTTATATGCCTACCATGAACGCAAAAATTATATTTATAAAGGTTTGTCATGGAATAGAAAATGTATGTAGTAGATTAATTCATGCGTTAAACCTGTTATCTGTCATGTTGATCCTATTTCTAAAAACGATCGGTATATTGACAAATATACTAATGTCAAAACTGACAGTTCTATGAAATAAGCTACGACAGGTATGCAGGCATGTTCGATACCATGGCATACTTTTATCAATATAATTTTTGCTTTCACGGTATTATTAGTAGTAGTATCATTATTATATTAATAAAATATTAATCTGGGTAGTACCATAGAAAAGAAGAAATAAAGATATCGTTATTGGAGTATTATCATTATTTATCCGCGATTCTAAAAAAATGGAATCATTTAATATTAAATTCGTTGGTGAAGTAGAGAAGCGCCCAGAGCTGTGCAATTATACGATCCGGCAATATTCAAGGAAAGACTGTACAGAGAAAGCGTGGAATGACGTCGCAAAAGAAGTAAATTCACCAATAAAACAGTACATCGTTCTCTTCGTCACTTGAACTACTCATAATAATTAATAAACTTTGAAGGTAGTAATGAAAAAAAAACCAATGACGCAAAATGGACTGATCCTTTTTGGTTGCAAGACGCGAGCTGACTACGAAAAAATCGACCCGTCTACGGAGGCACAACTTTTGAATCGCATAGTTCGCACATGACGCTTATACCGCTTTGAGTTCGAGTCGCAGCCGCTTCGAGTGCCAATCGACCCGTGTGCGGTTGGCCTAACTGATCAGAACCGCACGAGTCGCGGTGCCGAAAATATGGCTGGCATTATTGGCCACGACTGAATATGTGGCGTAAGTGGATTCTTCGACGCAGCTCAATGTGCGCTTACACAACTGCCATGGAATTCCTTATTGTAGAAGTCATACCTTTATAGCAAGGGGATTTCACGTAGGAATCATGTAATTGTTGCTGTTATAAAGTTACTTTCAAGGCAGTGGCTGCTGTGTAAAATACTAACTAGACGTGCACTGCAATACTTATTCACATGTTTCAGTAAATATTAAAAACAATAATCAAAAGTTTATCTATACAAAGAAAAACAATATTGATACTTATAAAATACTATTTTATACAGAATACTTGACATTACACAATTGACAACTCTTAGCGCCCAGCATTCAGTGCCCTATGCATTATGTCTACAGAAAAATATGATAAAGATGCATAGAATACGCATTACAGTTGTTAGACAAGAACATAATTCACGGATAAATTGTCAGTGTACTTGCCGGTCTGTATGTAGTCTGTGATTGTACTGTCAAATTGTATTGCGTTAAAAAATAGTATTATAGTATATAGTAGTATGTTATAGTTGCATTATTGAGAGACAGGTTAATTAAGGGTCAATTCTTAGTTATCACTTAAGTAGCACTCATTCTTACCTCATCTCACACTCATCTCTCACTCATTGGAGAAAACCTTATTCTCATCTCAATTTTATGATTCATAAACATGAGTAAGCGTCTTACTAAGTTGAGTAACGGATGAGGAATCGTCGAGTTGCTACGTCATCGTTGTAATGACGTGTGCGTGACCTATTATTTGTGGAACCAACAGTAACAAATTTCGGGGAAATATTGTTAGTACAAAAATGAGGAGCATAATTTGTTAAAATGCTTAGTTTTAATACCGCAGAGTGTGTATGAGACGAATTTATTTTTTGTGTGTAATCGCGAATTGCCGTGAAATTAAAAAAATGCTAGGAAAATATGAAGAATAGAAGAAGAAAAAAAGAAACGTATGGCAACAGGAGATAGCTCATACATATCACCAACAAATGATTATGACATGGATGATGTGTTAAATAAATTACAAATGAATAAGAAAAAATATGAATATGAAAATAAGGTAATAAAAAAATCAGATTTATTTTGTTTTTGAAATGAAAAACAATTAATATTAAAATAATGCAACGCTCCCCTTGTCAGCTTTGACTATTAACGGCAATTTCACCGCTTACTATTAACATGTTTCAAATATTAAAACGTCATTGAATAAATGCTGCTCGGATGGTATTTCCCTGCTCTTGTACATCGCCTATTGGTAGGATATCCACTACTCTATCGACAAATGGGTCTTGTAAATTTCTTTCTCTTTCCAATACTGGTAAGAATGGTACCCCTTACAAAACGGTACCGTTGTAATTGCTCAGTATTATCATATTTTTCAAAAGGATTCTCTACATCTCTCATAATATTCCTGTAATAAATCATTAATTATTTCAAAATCATAAGCATTTTGAAGTGTGTACTTTTTACCTAGGTATGCGTGTCTACACTTTATCTTCTACCTAATCCAAATTCAAAAAAATCATCCATATTGCAAATAAAATTGATTACGAGAAAGAGAAAAATCAGAAAACATAATAAAAGTTAACTGAGTAGCGAATGAGGGAGCTATTGACACGACTTAAACTCAGTTTTGACACAATTGTAAGTTGGATTTGAGAGATAGATGAGTTAACTCTATGAATTCCGATAAGTACCTAAATGGTGTAGGAGATTAGGATGAGAGAGCCTCACGTGAAAATTATGAATTTGACTCTAAGCCCATAATTAACAAAACTAAATGAATGTCAAAATCATTATAAGACGTCCCGCTTTTTTGACGTGGACAGTACCTCAGTAAAGATATGTATCCTTGATTATCTTTAGCTAAATAAAATTAATCATACATGATTTCTTTAACTTTCAAGGTTATTGTTATCTAAAACAAACAGAATTCATTTGCAGTAAACCATATTAAATCTGTAGAATTCAGTTTCGATTTGAATTTTTCGTCACAAATACGCAAAAACTGCTTATTAAGGAAGTAAATTTCCACTAAATCGTTTTAGTAAAATTCAGGTAGAGGCATTTACATACCGAATATTTACCAATAATTATTATTAACATTATGAGGTTATGTTAAAGCATATCAAGTATGGTAGCATTTTCTACTGGTAGCTCTGAATGCACACCGAGTTCACCTCAGAAACTTTTCTAGTATCTATAGTTTCTGCACTCAGAAACTTTTCTAGTGCCTATAGTTTTCGCACAGTCAAAAGGCGGTTGCCAGTAGAATACATCCATTTAAAGACGGGTTCGGTGTGTTACTTGTTACTTTTGACAATTTTTATTTATTCATATTCATACTCTATCGAAAATCCAAACAATGATAACATAAGTACATATTATTATTTGATTCCTAGCAAAAGAAATGTCTTTAAAGTTTTCGTTAATACAGTTGACTGTACTGTGTGTTAATTTAACTAAAAGTCATATTGACAGTGCTTAAAATATCACAGAGATCACAGGCATCTGTAACAAATAAACGTGTTGCCTATAAGTAGTTTTATTGTTTGTGTTTTGTCTTTATAAGTAACAAATTTAACTATGCTTTTGCTCCCAAACGCTACGTATTTCACAAAAATAGTATATACATTTGTTATTTGTATTTTAAAAATAAATCGATCTGAAAATTTTTGCTAATAATTTCCCCAACACGATCTACACATAAATTTAAACATACCTGTTGATCAGAATTTGGGAATAGACAGCAGCTCATGTAACTGGTATGTGTTCCCACTGTTTTCTTCTTTTGTGTAACATCTTCATCCAAACTTAGTGGATAAACTGTTACTTTGTTATCTAATCCACTAAAAACGAAATATACATCATAATATATGAAATAGAATGTTTAAGGCCTTAATATCAGTGAAACGTTGAGAAATTTGAAGTAATTTATTTACAATTTTCGTTCAAAATGATTATAAACAAGAAATTATTAGCGGATACTAAAGTCAACCATAGACTAGGGTCATAGTTCGTGCGTGAGATTGTGCCGATGCTTGAGCAAGCGATCTTGACACATTTGTAAACAAACTCAAAACATCAAGCACAACGTCAAGCATGGACTATAAATATGACCTCTAGTGTACAAAGAATAAGCGATTTAAGTAATATGCTTAACAAAATCATATTTCTTTTATTTTTGAAAATAAAATATTTCTAGAGGTATTAGTTGATACATCCACTAGTTATGCGAGAATAATATAGTGTGTTAACAGAAGATAGTCTTTCTAGGACATCTAACAAAGAGCTACAGGTTACTCATTTGTGCGTCAAAGTCCTATATAGGCTGTATTAAATAAAACGGAAGGAATTTATTTTATAAAAAGTGGTACAGTAACAAAAAACGCCCATTTAAAAAATAATTTGAATTATACAGGACAACGCGTTAAAGCGGGGGAAATTTTTTTATGAAACAAGCTGTAAATATTTTGTTTTTTCGTATCTGCTTTAAATTGTGTTTTCAAAAATGTCTGAGTTGTTAAATTTTGGTTAATAACTCAACAATGCGTTGAGTTATTGACAAATATTAAGAAAAAAGGATCGCGCCAATGTTTACCATACGACAGTATTACGATCAGATAAGACCAAATTATTCAGTAAGTATGCAGCCAAGGAATGTATTAGACCTACAAAATAATCAAACACTAATTTTATTATACAGAGTATTTGTTGCAATGGAGAATGTCAAAGAGCGTTTACTAAGTTTTTTCAAATGGAACACACCTTATTAAAGTTTTGAAATGATGCGTGAATTCCACTGATTTTTTGTTAATAATGTCCTATACTCAAACCCAATAATTTCAAAGTTGTTTTTAATTCTTTATTACTAACCGCTAAATTATTTGTTTTCGATTCGATTTAGTGTATTGGATAAACTCTTTGACAAACAAAAACAAATAAACGACAAAAAGTATCAAACTGTAATTTCGTTAGAAGTAATATTTACAAAATATTCTCAAAGTGACCTCCATTTTGATTATAACACAGTTGCAGCCTTGACAGAAAGGACCTATTTACGTGTTGTAACATCCTAATGGAAACTGTTTCAAAAGCATGTTGCCTCATATCGTCTGCTGTAGTTGAAAGTGTCTGGCATACATTTTTTTTGTGCCCCCACAGAAAAAAATCAAGTTTTGTCAAATATGGCGATCTAGGTAGTCAACTAACGAGACCACCGCGGCCGATCCATCTACCTTCAAATTCTTAATTCAAATATCATCGGCCATCTAATGCAAAATGTGCTGCAGCACTATCGTGCTGGAACCACATATTTTCCCTTGGACATAGAGGAACGTTTTGCAGAATCTAAGCCAAGTCATATTGCAAGATATTCAAATATTGTACATTATTCAGATGTCCATGAAATTATATTATATTGCCCAATTATAAAGTTGCTCATAATACTACCCCAAACGTTTACAGCCCATTGTCCCTGCTTATCAATTGCACTTAATACACATATTTCACGTATTGCAGCATATGAAACGAATACCGTTGAATTAATTGCCGTTTGAATATACAAACAGATTGAACACTGTCTAAAGAGTACGAAAACAGTTCGAATTGGTTTACATACAGATCTTTTACCGTTATGTAATTTCACAAAAATAACATCAAAATTGCGCACATATGGCTGCACAACTTGGTGGTAATGGAGTAAAGCAATATATAAGTAGATACGTAGTTGAAATATTTGTAGCTACAGCCATTTGTCACTACTCTTAACTTAATTTAGAAAATCTAAATAAACCTTCCTACGTAAATGTATTGCCATATATTTATAAAACATTTGTTTCTTTCCTATTTAAATAATGCCTTTCGTTAAAATTTTCTTTGTAGGTAATATAAGGGTTTTTAAAATCATTTCAAGGCTCACAAAATCATTGAAAATGTTGAATAATTTGGCGGATTTTGCGGCGATAATATAGTATACCAGGTCTAAGAGGAAATAAATCAAATTTAATGAAGTAATTTGTTACAATACAATTATTTTTGGAAAACATTTTCCAAGTGAAATCGACAAGGAATACATTCTTCCAATCTTGCAGGAAAATTCTTTGTCAATCGTCGAAAAAGTCCGGCATCAATTACTTGAAAATCGTTGCAAATACTTATTAGGCTTATTAATGTATACATTGTATTTGGGGTAGTCACAGAAAGTAGTCCGCACCCGATATATCACGGGATCTAACTGGTTAAGGAAAATCTCCAAACCGGGAAACAACATGTTCTGAAAATATGGTCTGTAAAAGATTCATTATTTCACGAACAGTATGCGCTGCGGCACTATTCTACTAGAACCAAGATATGTAGGCATGTTTAACGTTGTCAGCGTGGACAGCATTCCAAATGTTATATCGGACAAACCAACAATATTTAAAGAAACGAATTTATAATCACCAATACACTGTTACACATAACATCACCGCTGAAACTGCTTTATCTAAGCACTCCAAAGATAGACGACATAATTTTGATTTTCAAAACACTAAAATTTTAAAAAAGGAAAATAACTATAAAAAAGATTAATTTACGAAATGATTAAAAAAGATGAAAACGCGGTCGATTTTAGAACTGATATCGATAATTTAAGTGTTATTTATAATAATTTAATTCACGCCTGAATTTTATTAATTTTAAGCTCTTGACTAGGTTTTTTGCCATGTTTGCCCCTAGTCCTTGAACAGAATTGTTAGAACTTGACAAAAAATAGATTGATATACGAATTCAAATCATTTTGATTTTTATAGTTGTATTAAACCAATATATCCTTCATTATTATTTGAGAATGTAATTAAAATTCGATATATTCTTTGTTTTTAGATATGTGATTTGTTTGTTGATAGGCATGTCCATTTATATTATTAGTATTTTGACACATATTAAATGTCAATTCCTTCCACTGAAGAATTAATTGTTGTTTTATTGACCTACATGTGGAAATATTTCAGGAATTGAAAGATAAGATAAGCACAAAACAGATATAATTATGTATAATTTCATAAATTGCCGTAAAAAATCTTGCAATAATAAAATACAATTTAATTTATTGAAATCGCTTATTCTTCCCCGTCTATTGTCCATTCCAAATAAGAATGGAGCAGATGACGCTATAATCGGAGCACATATCACGCAAGAACAAGTTTGTGATTTGCAAAAATCGCGGTAAATTTAAAATTTGTTTTTGATTGTCTGATAATTGACTGTTCTCTATGTAGAATAAAATCTTTACGAACACTAATAAAACATATTTCATTTGACATATCCGTTTCTTTGGTAGCGTTTCCAGTTAACTCTATATCTCCGATGGTGTCAAACAGTATTTTTTTTGCTAATATCAATTTCATTTGCTGTTCTGAAGCCTTTGCCCACTTGTTACATGCCTGCACTTTGCATTTTTCGAGCAACCTGTGAGAGCAGCATCAGCCATAATCACATATTCACGTATTGACGTTTATCACAACCGTAAGATGTATAAATAAGAAACTTTAAGCAAAACTGTTCAAATAGTACCTTTAATAACTGAATATTATGATTCAGAAGCTCTAAAAAAACCATTTTGTATGAAGAATCAAGATGAAATGGATAAAGAAAACAATAAAGCCTAATAATCGCAATAGAACACAAACGACGCTCACATAATAAACCTTTTTGATGTTTCTGACATTTATGCAATTTTGACAAATTGTTCTTGTGTAAATGTGCACTAGATTTTAACCAATCACAGACGTTTATTTTAAACCCTATCTTTCATAACGCTCCTTTCTTATTTGGAATGAAGTATAGTTTTTTTTTTAATTTTAGTATTACGTCTATTTTTCATCGTAAGCAATAAATGCTTTATTTCAAATTTCTCACCAACAAGTGACACTAGGGCCATCATTAACTAATAGTAGTTGAATCTTAAAAATACCCGCAAGCCACTAAGTTCCCTGAAGGTGCATATGCACAAGCCATCACCCACGTGGTTGGCATTGTCACAGCATGCTCCTTGTTAGTAGTAAAAGCATCCCAAATAATCATCTTACCATCCTAACAAAGAAACACAAGACAAAAAGTAAGTATTATATTCCTAATTCTAAAGAGAATTACAGTGAATGTGATGTACATCTAACGATTTTATAAAATATAGGTACAGTCGGTGCCGTAGAAATCGATACAAGTAGCTTAACGTAATTTGCACCATATAAATTGAGGGCAATAGAGACTTATAGCAGAGCCAAACATTGAAAAGCCAAACGTTGAAACGACAGATACGTATGTTGTAAGAAAAGCTTGAGAAACACAGTTATAGCAGCATGATACGTATAGATAGTTTGATGATATTTGCCGTGCTGCAAATATCCTTACCAAGACCGTTGTTTTGGTTGTATTGTATGAAGGGAAAAATAATAGATAGTTAGGACAATATCAATAATTTTATAATAGAAGAAATTCTTATGATAGATACGTTAAACGATAATTACAATAAAGATATTAATTATGCTTTTATACTTTATATTTTACAAAATGCGGAATAACTATAGATAATAGAGCTGGTTTATATGGTCATTTCAATTTTCAGTAATTTGTTGTCATTTCTATTTTACAAATTGGTTTTAATCGGGCTATATCGACTTTCTCCGCACATTTCGTTCGACTGAATACGTACATTTACTGTCTACGTGAGAGGTCGTAATTTTACGTATGACGTATTTCGACATCCGTACGGAAAGGAAAAATATTGCAAGTACGCATGCGTTCCAGTCAGTTTTGACGGATACGAATACGTGTTTGGCTCTGCTATAAGTCTCTAATATCATCAATCGGAAGTTTAGTAGACAGTACAAGTAACAACAAGGGCAATTCGTAAAATATTTGTTGGTGAAGTATCAATATTATTATTACTAACAACAAAAAATACATGTTTGTCTTTCATAAACAAGTTTTACAATATAATATATTTAGATACTTTGAGGTAATTTTTTTTGTACTTTGGTCTTTCCTGTTTTCTTCTTCTTTTTATTTATATGTATATGCACTTATACAAACAGTACGGTTTGCTACTGATCTTCAATTGTTTATAACTTTTCAATTTGTACACGTTCGTGCAAAATTTCGTTGCAATATCAACCTATTGGTGAACTTCCTCTAAAAAGATTCGCCTGTTATTGTTTAGAATTTAAAATGATATGTAAAGTTCTCCGGATCCGTATGTGTATGAAAAGTATAACATTATCTTACTAAGCTGTATTACTTGCCTGGCTATCACTGCAGCTCTTGCGGTGTAGTTTGGTGTGTGTAAGTTGTGTTCAAATGGCTTTTTGACAGTATCATATCGCCTTTTATGATGCCGCGCTGTTAATCACTTTGCTCCCAACAGCGAATGGCAAGTCGATCCGGGATTAAACTCTCTGAAAAAATGTCACCGTCCCTCCAGAGACTTGAATCCCGGCACCTATCGTCCTCTCACAACGATAGTCAGTCGCCTAACCACTGCGGCCATCGACCCTTTATCGACCCCTTTATTTAAATTACATGTTTGAACCCTTAAATTCCGAATGGGGGGACACTGTGGACCCCAACTTCAATGCTTTCGGTATATTTTTTTAATAAAAACTATTGGTCACTCTCTTCTGGGTATGTGTCAGTTATAGTGTGAGGTTATGTTTACTTAAATACGAATTCAGGATCTTATACCTGAAAACTGTAATAGAAATGTGAGTGGGCCACGACGTCCCCCACTCGGAATCAGTGTGACTACAACATTATTTGCTTTGTTTCAGATAAGGTGTGAAAATTCAAGAAAAATGAGCAGTAAAAACATCCAGAGTATATACACAAGCAGAGATACAAAGATTAGCTGAAAATTTCTATGACTGTAGTGATTTGAGTGAGTGCAGTGATGTAGATGAAGAAGATACAGATTTTGTTCCAAATGAAAATGTATCCGAATCAGAAGACGAATTGGAGGAAGAAGTCAAAGAAGATAGTGATGAAGACGTAGGTGAACTTGAAGTTGATGTAGCAGAAAGTAGTAAAGAATTTGTGGCCAAGTCGGGATTGAAATGGCTTAGTAAACCAAAACCGCCTACACGGCGCTACCAACGTACTATAGTTACCCCGAAACCTGGTCCCACAGATTGTGTGCAGAATGCTGTAACACTAAAAGACTATTTTGATTTACTTATTACAGACGACATAAAAGGACAAATTTGTACTCATACAAATGAAGAAGCTGAAAGATATATTGCTACATGGAATAGTGCACATCCAAATTCGCCAAGACAGTGGAAGAGCTTAGATAAAACTGAATTTGACTGTTTTGTGGGAATCTTGCTGAAATCTGGAGCTCTACGATGTAGAAAGCAAAGTGTTCACAAGTTGTGGACAACTGATAAAAGTATTAGACGTTCATTCTTTGTCGCTACCATGTCTAGAGACCTTTTTCAGCAAATTTCGCGCTATTTGAGATTCGACGACAAAATATCTAGAAGTGAAAGAAAGGCGTATGATAAGGTAGCAGCAATAAGGGAGGTGTGGGATCTTTTTGTTGAAAATTGCAAGAAGTCATTTGAACCGCACGAAGAGACCACAGTCGATGAACAGCTTGTCGCGTTCCGAGGCAAGTGCCCATTCAGGCAGTACATCAACTCAAAACCAGCGCGGTATGGTATAAACATATGGGCGCTTGCTGATGTAGAAACATCATACTTACATAATTTACAAGTTTATACTGGTAAATTGCTCGGAGGTAAACTTGAGGTAAATCAAGGGTATCGTGTGGTAAAAGATTTGTGTGAACCAATTTATGGTACAGGGCGCGGTGTGACTACGGATAATTTTTTCTCATCTGTACAGCTTGCGAAGTTTTTACTGAGTAAGAATCTAACATTACTCGGCACTGTTCGAAAATCTAAACCTGATACACCATACGAACCGAAAGCTCTAGGAATGCCAGAAAAGTTTTCAAAATTTGCATTCAGTAACGAGGTCACAATCGTAGCTTATGCACCTAAGAAAGGACGAATAATACACGTGTAATTCACCCAACATTCTGATAACTCTATTTCTCAAAACGAGCACAAAAAGCCAATCAAGATTGAACATTATAATAAGAGCAAAAAAGGTGTTGATAATGCCGACAAACTTATTCGTGAATACACGTGTCCTAGACGAACAGCTCGTTGGCCTTATAGAATTTTTATGAATATTTTAGACATTTGTGCCCTAAATGCTTTCATTTTATTTATTTCAAGAAATCCCGATTGGATGAAACACAAACTGTATCGCAGAAACTGTTTTATGTTGCAACTAGGAGATCAACTTACGAACGCCAACATGAAAATTCGTGCTGCAAAACTAGACCAAAAAAAAACACATTTTAGAGGCCTTGAAAAATTGCGAAATTTACATCCCTAAAACATTGTTCACAAAACAGAATTTGGAACGAAAACGAGGTAGGTGCCATATATGTCCCAGAAATCAAGATAAGAAGAGTCCAGGATTAGGTGTGACAAATGTAAACAATTTATTTGCGAACAGCACAGAAAAGAAAAATATTTTATTTTGCTTACTTTCGTAATGAATGATAGAGAAATATTTTACTTTGCTTGTTTTTGTAATCAATAATAAATAAATACTTGTTTAAGTCTATTGCAGTTATTATTATTTATAAAAAACGGCTGGGGTCCTCAATCTACCCCCATTTGGAATCTACGTATAATTTAAATGGTTCGGAATTTAAGGGTTAATACATGTTAGCAATTTTAATAAATTTTGCTACTACGTTATTGAAAACATTGCTTTCCTCTCAGTGATGCCAAAGTACAAAAAGTTTTTCTAACAATCAAATAAATACAATAAGTGAATTTAGATATTTAATTTTGCACTGTTGGAAAAAGTGACGAGCACAGCCTGTATAATCTCTAAATGCGTAAAGATACATGCATAATTTTAAGACCAATGGTCGGCAACCTGCGGCTCGCAAGCCGCATACGGCTCTTTCAATGTAAACTTGCGGCTCTCCATTTCCATGCGTAAAAATTAATAATTATATTATTTTATTATCAAAACCTATAAAAATAGTGCAATCGATTCGTGAGTAAATACCATGAATATGTTTCAGCCACTTCCACTCGCGAATCACCGCGACAGAGTGCTGTTTTTGTCAGTCCATCCCCTCTACATTTAACGTGACCGTTTCTTCGATAATCGTAATGTTACATTACGAAAAATACGCTACTTGTCGAAGAAACGGTCACGTTAAATGTGGAGGAGATGGGCTGACAAAGACAGCACACTGTCGCTTCGTAAAACCGTTCGAAGACTAACTCGTGTCGATTGTACAAGCATTCCTCCAACGCTAGTTACAAAAATTACCGCATGGTGGCGAAAATGGAAAATGCTCTCTAGATTTTATGTACTTTACTTTATGTACACTCGGTTGATTTAAAATCGACGCACCCGACAAGCGACGTAGACCTAATGTCACACACAGAAACTTTCAACATTTAACTGGATGTTTGTAGTAATAAAGCAATTTGCTTATGAACAGGTAAAATAGCTACATACGTAATGCGAAATGAATGGAAAGATCGCTGCAGAAATATATTCTTTTTCAGATACTTTTAATATCTGCATTATTACGTAGTATAGCGTATGCCAACATCCATTACCATTAATGACATATAAACGCAAATAAAATAATTATTGTATTTCTTGTTATTTAATAATGTGCTACAAATCAATTTTAGAACCATAAGAAAAATTATTTATCAAAGCAGATAGACAGGAATCGATGTTCATCTTAAGTTTATTTCGTTAAAAACACTGACTTTATTCTAGAATTAATAACAAAACACAATGTCAACAAATAATTTATTTCAAATAATAAAGAAGGTAAACGAAAAGGTAGTCAAACTGAAAACAAATTAATACATAGAAAAAACTTTTTAATTATTGGTTGGTTCTGAAGGACATTTTCTGCACCAACATGCGAACATTCATTCTCTAAAGTATATGTGATAGACTTTTATATCTTGCCCCCATACATATTTTTACTCATGTAATTTCTTAATTACATAAATACTTAGAAATATAGTGAAATTGTATGCGATAGCGATTTAACTATACAGATGCTTAAGAATTATAAGAATATAATATAATGTATAATTATAATAAAATACTATAACAAACTGCAATGCCTTTTTATTAGTTCTATTTATGTAGGTTGCATCAGTACCTAAACTGCGCCTAAAACGCCTGCGACGCCTCTATGCCGCGGAGAAAGAAACACAACAGAAGATCTGCGTATTGGTGGAACGACGAGATCGCGACCCTCCGGAAACGCGTCTAGGACATTAGGGCGCCGCTGAAAGGGCGTGGCCGTTAGGGCGCGAGGACAGAAGGACGCAAGAAAAATGGGCGCGCGGACATAAGGGCGCCGGGACATAAAAGCGCAAGGACATAAGGGCGCGGAAAAGAGTATACAACATAAACAAAGCAGACAGAAATGTACATTCAAATTGAGCATATTATGCAATTTTTAATTCAAAGTAAGAAGTCTTAAGTAAAACATATCCGAATTCTTCATTTCAGAATACAGTATGTGTGAAATAATATTAATGAAAACCACAATATATTTGAATTAAGAATATACTAGTTGGAATTAAGAAAGCAGCAATAATGTAGTTTACTTGAATTGATGGATAGCACAATATGAAATATAGTTATTCTTTATAAATACATCCATTTGTTTAACTTAAACATATGAATACTCAGTTTAATAAAATTTGCTTCATTTCAAGCTTATATTAATATTATTTCAAACATACTATTACTACTATTCTAAAATCAAGAATTCAGATATGTTTTACTTAAGACTTGTTACTTTGAATTAAAAATTGTTTACTTTAATTAAGATTATATACTATATTTCAAGTAAATGTATATGCTCAATTTGAATGTACTTTTTTGTCTGTTTTGTTTGTGTTGTATACTCTTTTCTGCGCCCTTATGTCCCCGCGCCCTTATGTCCCCGCGCCCATTTGTCTCGCGCCCTAACGGCCGCGCCCTTTCGGCGGCGCCCTAATGTCCCGACCCGTGCGGAAACAATGCTTACAACTGAAGCGGAGAATAACCAGACTGAGACGACGAGATCCGAACGCGGCAGAACTAGAGTCCGAGGACTTTAGGAACGCCAAGAGAGATCTCAAGAACGCCATCTACAGAAGCAAGAAACGTAAGTGGGAGGAGCTGCGGCAGGACGTTGACAACGACCCATGGGGCCTTGGGTACAAGATCGTCATGCAGAAGCTTACGACGAAGACGGCGAATCCAGTCCTCGAACGAGATCGGATGCGGAACGTCGTTGACACGTTGTTCCCTACCCATCCGGAGAGAACTGCGGAAATGGAGGACGAGCTACTGAACGACATCCTGCTTTTTAGCGGAGATGAACTGTCAAGAGCGGCGAACTCCCTACAAAACCGCAAGGCACCTGGACCCGACGGAATTCCGACGGAAGCTCTCAAGATTGTGGCGCGCGTCTGCCCAGATCTGCTTCTGAACATGTACAACCGCTGTTTAACAGAAGGAGCGTTCTGCAAGAGATGGAAGATACAGCGACTAGTGCTGATAAGCAAAGGCAAGGGCGATCCGACCACGGCATCGGCATACAGACCGCTATGTATGCTCGACACGCCTGGAAAGCTACTAGAAAGACTGCTTAAAACGCGACTGGAGAGCAGCATAGACGACGCGGGAGGCCTGTCCGAGAGACAGCATGGCTTCAGGAAGGGACATTCCACCGTCGGCGCCGTAGCGCAGGTAGTGGAAACCTTCGAAGCCGCTCAACGGGGAAATCATTACTCGAGCCCCTAGTGATGCTCGTCACATTGGACGTAAGAAACGCCTTCAACTCGGCGAGATGGGACGTCATGTTGGACGGCTTGCAGAACACGTTCGACGCGCCATCCTATTTACTTAAGATGATACGCAGCTATCTTAGCGACAGGAAGCTGGTCTACGACGCCGCAGGCGGGCCGTGCACGAAGAAGATAACAGCGGGGGCGGCGCAGGGCTCCATACTTGGCCCCGACTTATGGAATGTTTCCTACGATGGGATCCTCCGAATGGAGCTGCCGCGTATCTGATAGGATACGCAGACGACGTAGCGGCAGTCATCCTAGCGAGTGACGAGGCAGATGCCCCGAGAAAGCTCAACCAGGTAATGAGAAGAGTCACCACATGGATGGACGAACACGGCCTGACCCTGGCAACGGAGAAGACCGAGGTCGTTCTACTGACCAGGAGAAGAATCCCTAGGGAGATCGAGATGACGGTGGATACGGAAGTTATAATCACTACAACTTCTGTGAAGTACCTCGGACTGCGGCTCGACAGCAAGATGACCTTCTGGCAGCAGATTCAGTCGTCGAGCGATAAGGCCGCTAAGGTAACGACGATGCTGAGCCGACTAATGGCCAACATAGGAGGACCGACGGCGAGTAAACGCCGGCTTCTAATGACCGTCACCCATTCCATACTGTTGTATGGAAGCGAGATCTTACAGCAGGACAAGTACAGAAAGCGGATGGCTTCAGTACAGCGACGGGGAGGACTCAGGATCGCCAGCGCATACCGTACGGTTTCCGAACCGGCGGTGCTCGTGATCGCAGGAGTAACTCCGATAGACCTACTAGCTCTAGAAAAGAAGAGAGTCTACGAGACACGACGAGACGTCGGTGCACGACAAGCAAGAGCGGACGCTAAAGCGCTCACACGACAACGTTGGCAAGAGCGCTGGCAGAACGACACGAGAGGACGGTGGACGGCCAGACTCATCCGCAACCTTACGGAGTGGATGGATCGAGACCACGGCGAGGTAAATTACTACCTGACCTAGTTTTTTAGCGGACACGGGTATTTCAACGCATACCTGGCTCGAATGGGTAAAGCAGAGAACGCGACATGCCAGTATCACGACTCTGCGGAAGATGATGCTCACCACACCTTCTTCGAATGCGAGAGGTGGAGTGACTACAGAGCTGCGCTACAACAC
This sequence comes from Holotrichia oblita, assembly GCA_023690525.1. Taxonomy (NCBI): domain Eukaryota; kingdom Metazoa; phylum Arthropoda; class Insecta; order Coleoptera; family Scarabaeidae; genus Holotrichia; species Holotrichia oblita. Next base: position 131,158,194 of record CM043016.1, on the reverse strand, counting down.
GAAGTAGGACCTCTAACGCCGGAAAACGTCGTGCAATCAATGCTGTCCGGACACGACCACTGGCAGAAGATCGCCACGTTCGTCGAGAAGGTGCTGAAGGAGAAGAAGAGAGAGACCCAAGCTATGGAGGCAGCCGACCGAGGCTAACTACGAGGTGCCATCCTGAAGTAATGCGACCAGCGGTTCCGGGATGGATTCTACACCTGACAAAGTGAGGTTTTTAGTGGGTGCGAGTCCCACACACCGGGGACGGGTCTCGTCCCTGATGGTGCGTTTAGGCATTTTTCCTCACTTAAAAAAAAAAAAAATCAGTACCTAAACTAGCGAAAAAATATACCCTGTCTATAACATTTGGCCGCGACTGTATGTTAAGATCGCATTAAGAAATTATCGGTTTAGGAATTTATAAATGATCCCTTGTATATGAATCTGGATTTAATAGAAAAATATATTGTATATACATATAAATAGTAATTTACGTACAGTTGACCGTACTATTACTGCTTTGCATTCGGGTACCGCAATAAAGCATACGTTTATCGGGTTTTATGGCAGTTTGAGTCGATTCTAAATCAACCGAGTGTACTTATATTGTATAATTAGCTTATAGACCAACAAAAATGTCTGTATTCTGTTTTTTCATAAATATTGAGATTAAGAGGCCCGACTACCATTTGACAGTTGGCGATGTTGCCACAGTTAAATTTTTTCATAATATAATGTTTTTATAATTTATTTAAAACGTATTTTAAAATCGGGCTTCATACACACAGGATGTGTAGACGTATTTTGAATCCTCATAGCAAATTTCAGTAATTAAATTTAAAAATTAATAGTGTAATCTCGATTCCCGTATCAAGGTAACGGCCTGAAACGGGAAAAGAGATTGTGAAGTTAATACCGAATATTAATAGACAAAATTGTATATGTAGATGTAAACCATTTGTAGAAATATGTGTATGAAGCCCAATTTTCAAATTACATTGAAATAAAATCAAGCAAACGATTTATAGAATTATGTAGATATGACACCGCTGTAAAATAATCAGCTGGTAGACGACCCTCTTAAGAAGCCTGACTACCGTTTGACAGTTGGCGATGTTGCCACAGTTAAATTTTTTCATAATATAATGTTTTTATAATTTATTTAAAACGTATTTAAAAATTGGGCTTCATACACACATGCGTAGACGTATTTTGAATGTTCCTAGCAAATTTCAGTAATGAAATCAAAAAATTAATTGAGTAATCTCTATTCCCCTATCAAGGTAAACGGGAAAAGAGATTGTGAAGTTAATACCGAATATTAATAGACAAAATTGTATATGTAGTAGAAATGTGAATGTTGTAGAAATATGTGTATGAAGCCCAATTTTCAAATTATATTGAAATAAAATCAAGCAAACGATTTATACAATTATGTAGATATGGCACCGCTGTAAAATAATCAGCTGGTAGACGCCCCTCTTAATAATAAGTCGGCCAGTGTTGTGAGAGAACATTGGCAGTCGGTGTTCAATTCTCAGAAGGGACCCAATCGATCAATCATTCGCAGTTGAGAACAAAGTGATTAACAGCGAAATAGTGCTGTAACGAGGCCATCGAACACGTTTAACACATACAATTTATACAGCAATAGTTACAGCAGTAGTCAGGTAAGTAGTACAGCTGAAGAAGCAATTGCAACCAGCACCCATCACAGATATGCATTAAGTATAAAATTCTTTACTGTCCTTTGTGGCTTTTGCTCTTTTGTAAATTGGTGTAAAAAACTCCAATAAACAATTCTTCAATTTCACGGGTGCTTTAATATGGTACTCTAACCAAAAGTAACTAAATTCTGTTATTCCATGGTGAATCATAGTGAAATTACGCAGCACTTATTTACTTTTTGTAGAGTACCTCTTTAAAATGCTGTCGAAAGTGAAAATTTATTCAGTGGAGCATTGTTCACTTTGATGGCACATATCAGACGCCAACAACATTCGTTTTTGACAATTTGATACTATCTAGCGCTGAACACGACTAGACAATTGCAGTGGTTATAATGCACACTTTGTTCGTGCTTTGTTTTAAATAAAACTAATATCCAAGAGATTTGCAATTGACTTCTATAATACCACTCTATTTTTTAAATTGGTAGATCTCAGTGGTTTTAAGATATCTAGGGACAATAAGAAAGATTACATTTCAATGCTTCCCGGATGGGCAGCGTACTCGCTATCCATGAGGATTTTTAGTATGCTGTTCAAATTGCAAAGCTACACTAATTCTTTCCTACTTCTTCTACTATTGTATCATTTACATAAAGATATAAAGGACATTTGTATACTAATACTATCTTTACCGATAACTAAACTTATATTTTGATAACCTTGACAAACCTCAATCTCTAACATGCCGACTCCACCTTTCTACATCATTCTTGAAGGTACATACCTGTGAAGAAGAAACTATATGTCTCTTATCTGGAGACCAATCTGAACACAAAACTTTAGCTTGATGACCTTTCAATGTTCTTCTTGGTTTAATATTCATATAGTTAATTATTTCCAATCTGTCAGCCACTGAAGCCACTGCAATAAATTGGCATTAAACACAATTAGTTTTGCTGTTTTATTACCCTACATGTAACATCATTCAGTTTTTGTCTTTCATCTTCTAATTTTATTTTTAATGCTTCTGCTTCTCTCATTAACGATTCAATTGTTTCAATTGGTGCTACTTTTACACCGCCTTCACAAGCCATTTTCAGTCATATGATTATAAAGGACTATGTGAAATTATTTTCAATTGCCAGAAATATACCGGCATTTCTTTAATAGTATTATACCAAAAATTCACATTCTAAAATGAAAATTATACTTTAAGTAAGGTTTGTACCTTTTATATCATTCTATTAATAGTTTGAAAATCAAAATATATCTTCTTTCTTTTCAAGCGAAAGGACTATAGATATATAAAAAAATTGATTTTATAAGTACAATTACGGTACTGTCACAGTGTATCGCGGTGCTATTTGGATTGGAGGTTATATTACAGATTTTGACACTAACGATCATAACAATGGACACTTCACACTGTTTTATTCGTTTTTTGCTGTGATTAAACCAGAGGTGGCCAAGGGGAAATATTTCTATTGTTATTGGGTCATTTAGATCACATGGTACACACAGTATCTAGACATGACGAAGGGGGCAGAACTAATTCATGACAGGTCCTGTCACTTAATGACCTTGTTTTAATTCGCTACTATAGGTTTATTTGCTATGTATTTGGATTTACCTGAATAATCAGACTCTCGGTTTATCTTTGTCAGTTGTATTGGATTAGGAAAGGGTAGAGCGAGCAATGAATACGTTGGGGTAAAAATTACATATTCGTTTTCTCGAAAGTTTACTTGCTCCACAACTATAATCAGTATCAATCCGTATTATAATTATGTTTCTACTGTTTGCTAGTTGGTTTTTCTAGTCCCGCAAAAATTCGCAAGAGATTTATTTGTTAGCATTTTTAGTCAGTACAGTATTATTATTGTTATTAGTGTAAATAAATATACCGTATATACAGTAGTAATTCCAGGTTTGTGCGTATATAGCGGTGTTATATATACTTATATAAATATTTTATTCTAGGACAGCTTATCGATTTACTAAAGGTTTTGCTACCACAAGAATTACATGATTAGATGAGTAGTGTATGAGTTATTATATAATTATAATTTTTTCAAGATTTGCAGAATGGGTAGAATAGCAAGAAATACATCATGTCGTCACTGTACTCTATAAAAACGCTAGACTTTTGAAAATTAATTAAATTAATTTATAATTAATAATGGATTAATTCAAGTTAAAAAATAAAGTACCTGTACCAGTTTACATATCAATAAAACATTTGTAGAACCTCAGACTATCTATATACAGACTTACCATTCCCGCAAAAATACGGCAACGCCAAAAATACCGCAACCGCTAGGCTACACTTAAGTATTTATCAAATCATACCGCATCCAATAGATAGCACTATTAGCATCGATGTCTGAGGATAAAAAAAAGTATATAGCGAACTTTATTGCGACCCCTTCAAACTCTAACAAAACTTCTTGTCTTTGATTAATAGATGTCTCTATAGCAAGATGCGCCAAATAGAAAATTAAATATTTTCGGTGTTCTATTTGCGCTTCGCTTCGATATACGTATAATTATTTTTTGCGGCATTCAGTGATTAATTATGCCTGGCAATAAGTGTGATTACACATCCTGTGCCCTAAGGAAAAGTGATCATTTGCAACTTATACTGCACAGATTTCCTGTGAAAGATGCAAAATTGTTGCAAATATGGATAGTAAATTCAGGTATGTATTTATTTAATGTTAGTTAATGTAATAAAAATATACATAGTAGTGATAGGATCACTTGAATGGAAAATAACCGATTATTCGGTTTTTGAAATAATCGAAATAATTCGGTTATTTAAATAACCGCTTAAAAAAATCGAACCGCCGACTGCGCAAACTACACTAGCTATAAATACAATGATGAAGAAAACGAAAAAATATGCAGTTATTGGTGTAGCCGCAACGACTAATGAACAAACTTAACGCGACATGCGTTGTCAAAATGATTTGATTTATTATACAAAAATTAAATTTACGCATATTTATGGGGTAAAATTTATTTAAGAATATCTGAAGCGCCCCGCATCTCTAAACGCCGGTGAGCTGGAAACGAAAGCGAACTTACACTAACTTATGAATAGGCGTATTGAAATACTATCAATACAGACAAAGACGCTTACACAAACATATAATAAATGGTTTGTAGTTTCATAGTGCAATTACATCAAAATCCTGTTTAATAAACAGTGGAATTCTTTTAAAAGAAAGTAAAATCGCCTTATAGCAATAGAATAGACAAAATTTATATATTTGTGTATTTATTTTGAAAGCTTGCATTTCCTTAAATTATTTGCTTGAAAGACGTTACTTTCTATTAGGATTTTATTTAATTTTCAAATGGAAAATATCTATTAAAACTATCATCGCGTCATTTATGAGGCGAAGTGCAAAACACGCAACATTGTTACAAGAAATTGTTTTTTCATCTCTTAAAATGCAGTGGAGGTATACCGGGCGGCATTTCGTTTGGCGGATAGTTGTCATATAGAGGATACGGCTTTACATACATACTATCCGCCATACCCAATGCCCACTACTATAGTTTCCGTTAATATGTCTCGTGTGTATTTTTATATTATAGCAATTGTACTGTATTAAATATTATACGCAAACATAACACATATGTTTAATTAGTAAATGAAACAGGTAATATTTCTATTTAAAAAAACAATGTGCAACGGGTATATCAGAAAACTTGAATACAAACAATAAAAATGATTCCAGAAAAGAAAATTTATTAAACCTAAAACTTGAATACGATAACAACAGATGCTGTTTGTGTAAGCGTCTGGCCATGTATTCATCAGCTTTCAATACACCCATTGATAGACTGAAATGATCATTTTCGCACACAGCTTGCCGGTGTATTGGAGGCGAGTTGCGCTTCGGTTATTCTCATTTATATTTTCTCCGATAGTACAAGCAATAATCAACAACAACAAAAAATGGAAGTTGAACGAACCAGCTTTATTTACAAGATTAAATGTTCAGAAAAACAAGTTATAAAGGAAAAATCTCAAAACGAAAACTCGAACTTAACAAACTTTATTAACATTTCACTAAATTTCCAAAGTGCAATGGAAATGTAGTTTTCTGTTGCTTTATGAATGAGTACCTACAAAAAGTTATCTATTCTATTTCTTGCAACATATATATAGGTATCTACGGTTTTATCAAAAAATAATCTTGTAAACTTTATCCATAACTTAAGAATTATTACTGTATTAGGTAACTTATATGCCTTTAAATTAACATAAGAAATACATTTTATATGAGATTTGTTTTAGGAAATGCGTCGCTATTATCCATGGACAATGAAAAATTAAGGAATAGGTATTTATGCAACAAACACTTTTCTGAAGATGCATTTATGAATGAAGAAAAAAAGCGCTTAAAACCCTCTGCAGTACCCTTTCACTACTATGAACAACACAATATTCTCTCAACTTCGGGTAGCGCTACCTCACCGTCGCCGTCTACTTCAGGACTCACCGATAAAGCAACTAGCCCATCAAATTCAGGTAATACCTTACCAAGTACGTCACAATTCGATGTTGATATAACTCCACCAAGTCCGTCAGTACTGAAAGTTAAAACACCTAAAAAAAATGTATTTTAAAAGATCAACTAACATTGACATTTTGGGACAATCATCTGAGCAAGAATTATCACCTGATAGACAGTTTTGTGCCGCAATTGTAGATTTTCCTACACCCAAGCGAAAAAAGGTCGAAGAACATTACACACCTAAAGCTAAAAAGCTGAAATTACAGCTGCAAAGAAGTTCTAGAAATCTACAAAACAAGAGAGCACAAATCTCGAAATTGAAGCAACGTCTTCGTTTTTCAAAGAAATATTCGTCCATAGAGAACATACTTAACTTGCAAAAATTCGCTTCCAACAGCTCAAAGGTTTTAACGAAAATGCAATTTAAAACAAAACGCCGTGCATGGACTACAGATGAAAAAAAGTTTGCGCTAACGTTTTATTATAAATCCCCAGCAGCGTATAGATTCTTGCGATCGCAAAAAGTTATTCTACCAGGAATTACTACAATTAAGCGGTGGATCGGTACATCCAAATTCAAACCAGGTATCAATTTAAAATTTTTTGATGAACTCAAACGAAAATTTGGTGTATTTTCCGAAAAAGAAAAGTCATGTGTATTATGTTTCGACGAAATATCAATTATGGAATGTTTAGAATTTAATAAAGCAATGGATTTTGTAGAAGGATATGAAGATTTAGGTCGCTTGGGACGAAGCGCCAAAACTGCAAAATATGGATTAGTATTTATGATTCGAGGGTTATATTCGAAATGGAAACTACCTGTAGTGTACTATCTTTCTCATTCTGGCATGAAATACCAAAATCTTATATTAGTAATAAAAGAAATCCTATCAGAATTATTTAGTTGTGGCGTTAATCCAAAAGTTATTGTCTGCGATCAAGGAACTAGCAATCAAAGTGCTTTAAGACATTTAAATGTTACTCCCGAGAAGTTTCCGAAATAACTTGTTGAAAGGAGATTTTATTTTAAACGAGAAAACTATATCTTTTCAAGATGTAAAAAACGTTTACCATATTGACAAAGGAAATAAGAAAAGTAGAGCGTTAACCAAAATAACAGACCGCCATATCACACCCAACTCATTTCAGAAAATGAGTGTAAAATTAGCCGTACAAATATGTAGTCATACAGTTGCTGCTGCAATAAGAACTTGCGTTAACACTAATCAACTTCGGAGCAAAACAGCGGAAAACACAGCGGACTTCCTAGATTTTTTAAATAACTTATTCGATTGTCTTAATAGCAGAAATAAATACGATGCAAATCCGTACCGATGCGCAATTTCTGAGGAAAACACCCTGGTTACATCAACATTAACAGACGCTAAACCTATTTTGAAAACCATCCAAAAACATGATTCTGTAAAAAATAGACTAAGTAGACCACCTTGTTTTGATGGTTTATTACAAACAGTCGAAGGAATATTGGAACTAGTCCAAGATGAAAAACAATACATCTTGACTACTCGGCTAAACCAAGATGTCATTGAAAACTTTTTCTCAGTAGTTCGACAAAAAGGTGGCTATAATCGCAATCCAACAGCGAGAGTATTTCGAACTATTTTTCGAAGTGCTGCCATTAATTCACTTGTAAAACCACCATCAAGTGCTAATTGTGAACCAGACATGGATCAGATGATGGAAGTAAAGCCACTGAAAGATGATGAAGAAATGCAAACCGAAAACTCGTCTATTTCGTCATCTTCATCATCATCTATTGAAATAAACCCGACACCTAAGGAAACTGTGCTAGAAGATTGTTCTGTAGCTTATTTTGCAGGGTACTTACTTAAAAAGTGCTTGGACGAATTTGATTGTTTAAACTGCAAAATAAGTTCAACAACAAAATTAACATTAAATGAACCAACACAACTGCTTCTTTTGCACAAAACATACGGTAATATCAACATAGAGTCTCACGGCGGCCTCACTGCACCATCTCCTGAATTTTGTAAAATTATTGATTTATGTTTATCACTGTTCGAACGATATTTTCCAGAAATTTGTTTCCAAAAAAAATTGGAAACTAGGCTGTTTAAAAGAATTTATAAGAGACTTTCAGATACTTGGATAAAACAAGACGATCCATGTAAATCTCACAAAATATTTGTAATTAAAAAATTGATTGTTTGTAAAGTTTTCCATAAATGTAAGCAGGCATGTAGTGATATGACCTCACAGACACAAAGTAAGAGCAAATTAAGAATTCTTAAACACGCATGATTGTCTTTATTATTATTCTAATCTTGTATTTTGCTATACATATACACATTGTGTAGGTACATACGTAGTAATTGAAAATTTCTAATAAAATTTGCTCCAAAGTGTTTTAAGTTATTGCACTGCATTACTTTGTTTCTTTAAATAGCATCTGTATTTTTTCTTTCTTTTTTGGAAATATAACTACTATTTTTACTTCTTTCGTTTTATTTCTACATTTGTTTTTATTATAGTAATATGGGTATACTAATGTGTAACACATATTTTTCGCTGTAAAACGAAAAAAAAAATATGAAAATATAACTGATTTCTACTTCTTTTGTTTTATTTCAATATTCGTAATCTTGTTTAAAGACTAAATATTTGTATGCATCGAAAATAACGAAGTCACCTTCAAAGAAAACAAAATGGTCAGATGAAAAGAATAACTATCAAGCATTTGCAAAAAAAAAGTACTACAAATATTGCTACACTCAACACTGAGATAGTATGATTAATCTCATAATTCATGATAGTATTTGCAGGATATTATATTAATAAAATGTCCATCTTAACGTATTACAATTTATAAAACAATATAGGCAAATATAAATTTACATTATAAATTACAAAACCTACCTAAGGCAATGCCAAACTTTATGATTTGAGAATTAGGCAATAAATTACACAATAAGGTAATAATTATAACTAAACATGGCAAAAGCGCGCGGCACTGCATTATGCGTGCACATTCCGTAGTATATCTCGCTCATACGGTTTTGCTGACTATTGAATTGCAGTTTTGTGCAGTGTATATAATTATGTCCCAATTACGTAGGTTTTATAAATTGTAACTTTACTATTTATTCTCTTTTATTTACGTACTATCAAGTGCACGCATATGGTGCGACACTCATGTTGCCATCGTTAATTATAACATATTACATTAAATAATTTTAAATGGTTATTGCCAACAACGGTATCTCGTGTGCAAAAGCACAAACAACTTTGATATAAAATCGAAATATAGTTCACATGGATGACATCATCGTCATTCCCGCGAATTTGAAGTCAAAGCAAATCAGCATACGAGTGGCCCCTATTGGCGTTTTGTGCAACTGAATTTTGTGTTGCGCTTTGATACATAAGAACGGTTTGTTTGTATATGGATAGTCTGAGGTAGAACAAACAATTCAATTTATTATTATATCAATAATAATGAAATAGTTCCTAAATTAGAAACATTTTATCAGAATTTTATATTTCCAGAAATAATTAATAAAAAAACAAGTTGTTTTATTTCTTATCCATAACTAGCTTTCTATGTAAAAATTAAGGTATTTTTTTTACATCTTAGCCTTATTAACTTTATTACTTTCTGTAGTAATGTAGCATGAAGAAGCATATTTAACAGATTAATAACAAAAATACTTTTTTGTTTTGTCTAATTTGTTAAACTGTTCGGATTGCAAGTATAGTATATACATACATAAAACGATAATTTGGTAGAAATAATTTCAATTTGACATAACATGAAATTTTTTTCAAAAAAAAAACGTAAAATCCTAAGTAAAATGTGGACTAGTAAATAGACTTTAGATTAATAATAAATCTCAATATTTATTAAATAATTAATAATTTCTCATTATACCTCTAAAAACAGGTTTTAAATTTTGTTATGGCAATTGAACATTTTATTAGCTTTGTTTGATTTGGTCTCCTGCTTTATATAGTGAAATGCACGATCATGCGCCATAAAAATACCCTATTCCATTTGCATTGTTGCAAGAGCGAGTTTCGAATATCACTGCATGCGTCGTATTGTAAACGTTAAAAGGAACAAACCTATTGTCATCTAATGAGCGCCATCTGTTACACAATCGCTGAACTTTATGCATGTACATTTGCCTTCGGCATCATATTAATGAGCTTTTACTAAAAAAATACCATACATTTTTTAATTACACTATATTTCTAGCTACTTTGTCTTTTTTATGAAACTACATGTATATATCTACGTAATGATTAAGAGATATCGTTAAAAAAGCCTTACTTCGTCAAGTAATTTTTACTATTTTTTTTACTACAGGTCTTCCAATTTTCGTTTGTTAATCAGCAACTGCCTAATGCAGTTATAGTTTTATAGAAATTATAATAATTTCGATATTCTTGCACGTTTAGAAATCTACGGTACTCTAAAAAATGAGGAAAATTTAAACTTCCCGCACAACTGTGTAACGTCACCTTAACTTGTGCTCCGCTACCATTGAGCTAGTATACCATAGATAGTATACTAAGGAGACGCTATGAAACACATTGCCTGTATGTTCAAAACGGCGCACTGGGCGGGGCTGAAGTGGTTTACCAATATGGCTGCCTCACCAGGTCCGCTTACGACCCTGCACATTGCTTTTTTGTCAAACACTGACCTATGAAATGTTATTTTCGACGAATTCTTCTTGTTAACGCTGTTTCTACTCTTGCAATTAGGTAGAACACAAGAAACCATTATGTCTTGTAGTAGTTTGCTATATCATATAACTGTAAGAATTGAAATAATCAAATAATACAACCATACATGACATATACACTAGAATCTACGTATTTGACGTAAAATGGTGTACCAATATGGCCGACCTGCGCCGTTTTAGCCACGTAATAGCGTCTCCCTACTTATTCTATCTCAATGGTACCTACATACAGACGCACCAATTGAAATTTTCCAATTACGGCCCTGCACATTGTTTTTATGTTAAACACTGACCTATGAAATGTTATTTTCGACAAATTGTTCTTGTTAACGTTGTTTCTACTCTTGCAACTAGATAGAGCACAAGAAACCATTATGTCTTGTAGTAGTTTGCTATATAATATAACTGTAAGAACTGAAATAATCAAATAATACAACCATACATGACATATACACTAGAATCAGAATCTACGTATTTGACGTAAAATGGTGTACCAATATGGCCGACCTGCACCATTTTAGCCACGTGATAGCGTTTCCCTACTTATTCTATCTCGTCTTTGATCTCGAACCACATCGAGAACCACAGGCCAGAACCCGCCTATACACAGCAAGCAATACCGCTGAATGCCGCTGAAGAAGTCGCAGCAACACCCAGCGGCGGATCCAGAAAAACATTTTGGAGGGGGCAAAACCAGGGAGTATGGAATACCGCCCCGGATAGAGGTGTGTCCGGCGAAAATTTTTGAAATTTAAAACCCACGGAGGTGGTTTTTGAAGTATTTAACTTCCTAAAATATAGGCAAGAACTTAAAAATTAAAGTTTAATTCCAAATTTGAGCGTAAGAAATGTTTCAAAATGGTTACTCGGTAGTAAATCTATTGTTTTTATTTCATTAAACATTAGGGTTTAAATGCGATATTTAAACATATTTTTCTACTAGAAATAGTATGTTTTATCTAGTATACAGTCGGGTCGTTTGGGGGAGGGAGAGCACGTACCCCCGTGCCCCTCCCCCTCCCCTGGATCCGCCACTGCAACACCCACCAGATAAAAAAGATATAATACTTTTAATTACTATAAATGAGTATCAATAATAGAGGAGTAGAGTACTTAATCTGTTTTCAAAAAATTCTATAATAGCCTACAGTATTTATTACCGACTACTCTTAAATTTGCACTACTAGCCACTCGTGCAACATACCAACCAACCCAACCAAGCTACTATTAGTAGTGCTGATAGTGTTGGTCGTCCGTTCAAAATTGTCATCACTACATTTTAAGCGAATAAGCTATCACTTATCACTTCATAAATCAATTGGCTGAACGCGTTAATTGCGTTGCTTGTCTGACAGCTTGACAGGATTGACCGGATTGACAGAAACGCAGAAAAATCTGTTTCTGTTTGGACACGTGAGGTTTTATATGAATTTAAGTTAATTTTTGCGCAAAGTTGAAGATAAAAACGGGTATTGCAGTTATTATTATTCAAAACTATTTAATATATTATTGGCACATTGCCGTTGTTGAAGTTGTAAGTATGTTTGATTTCTAACCTATATATTCCCATATTTTAGGTTAAAATGCCGTTATCTTGTCGCTTTTATAAAGAACGATATCCTGAGGTGGAAGATGTTGTAATGGTAAATGTTAGATCAATAGCTGAAATGGGCGCATATGTACACTTATTAGAATACAATGATATAGAAGGCATGATCTTATTGTCTGAACTTTCAAGAAGACGTATACGATCTATTAATAAATTAATTAGAGTTGGCAAAACAGAACCAGTAGTTGTCATTAGGGTAGATAAAGAGAAAGGTTACATAGATTTGTCAAAGAGACGTGTAAGCACCGAGGATGTAGAGAAATGTACTGAAAGATTTGCTAAAGCTAAAGCAGTTAATTCAATATTGAGACATGTTGCAGAACTACTGAAATATGAAAATGATGAACAATTGGAAGAATTATATCAGAAAACAGCTTGGCATTTCGAAGAAAAATATAAGAAGAAAGCTAGTGCATATGACGCTTTTAAACAAGCAGTTATGTAAGTATCTGCATAACCACCTCAAAGTTAATTGTATTTACATTAAGAAGCATATTTAACTGCAAATCCTTTTTAGAAAATTTGAGATTTAAGTATACATACAAATTGAAAATCACAATTCTACACTACAAGAATTAATTATTATTCAATATGATTATTTGACATTAAGAAAATTAATTTAACTGAACTCCAATACACTGTTGCACATTTTTTTTGAAAACAGATTGTATGTGAATGGTAAAATGTACTCTCATATAATAATAATATCAATTCTAGGAATTGACATTATTATTATCTTTCTGGAATTGGTATAGATTGTATATTGTCTTTGAATAGTCAGTTACTAAATTATTTATACAAGTAGTATAATTTCTCCTATAATGTAGAGGCTGGCTGATTATTCATTGTTCAGCTTATATTCGCTGAAATATTAGGGATACTAGTAAAATTTGAATTAGAAACTTTTTAGACAAAACCTAATCTATAAAGAAATTATTTTTCATTTCTCTTTATTTTCCAAAACCATACCTAATGTCACATTTTTTAATAGAACTCTATGTATATTTCGACAACATCAATTTCTAAGTAAATTTCTCTTTACAAAAATGTACCACAAACATTGTTCAATTTTTAAATTATTTTTAATATTACCAAAAATTATTACAGATATTAGAAAAAATATTATTAAAAGGGCTCAAAAGTGTTTAAAGTTCAGTGGTGGGCAATTTCAACAGTCGTTCTAATGCATTTTTCAATTTTGTCATGGAGTTTGTTAGTGTTCATTTGAATAAATATTTGTAAGCAGCAAATAATATTTTTTGTGTCTTAACAACCTTACTTTTGAAAGTGTTGAAGACGAATTAAAGTCTAAGTAGCTCTGGTAATACACCATTATAAAAAGAAATGTATAAGTTGGTGTAGGAAAAAAAACGACGTTAGATATTTTTCTGAGGAATAAGTAGGCTATAGAAAAAAATTGCACTACTTTATAGACAGACCAAGTGTCGTCTGAACAATTTCTAGTTAACTTTTAATAGTATCTTTAATATTTCAACCGGTATAAGTTGAAGAATAAAAAATCAGCCACCTATATATGCACGTAACAGTGTATGTCACTGCGAGTTTTGGTTAAACGAATATAGTCATAATTGCGATTTGCGATGTTGCAAGTAATAATTTCGAATTAGTACGTTCTTTTGATTTAGATTTAAATTTTTGCTTCTTTCGGTTATACCGAAAATACGTATCAATTCTTATTTCAATATAGAATTATTTACGTAGTACTTGGTAGTACATTGTAGTACTCAGTTTTGTTTTGAAAATCTATTAGGCTATGAAAATTATCATAACGGGTCGATGGCTGCAGTGGTTAGGCGGCTGACTATCGTTGGGGGAGGACGATAGGTGCAGGGGTTCAATTCTCTGGAGGGACGGTGACATTTTTTCAGAGAGTTTAATCCCGCATCGACTTGCCATTCGCTGTTGGGAGCAAAGTGATTAACAGCGCGGCATCATAAAAGGCGATATGATGCTATCACAAAGCCATTGAACACAACTTACACACACAAACTACACCGCGAGAGATGCAGTGATAGCCAGACAAGCGATACAGCTTACGGAGTCACTGCAACTAAGCACCAAAAAATACATAAAAACAAAAGTAATTGTTAAATAATAATTTAAAACATTATTAAAAATATAAAATCAGTCAACAATTACTGTGATACAAGAGTTGGGAACAGTGTGGACAATAAATAGTAAGAGTCATTTATAGTTCGTCTTGAGCACGCCATTTTGACACATTTGTAATGACAAAGTTCTGTCAGACGACTGGGCAAATTTTCTCGTCAATACAAATTAATAATAGAAATTAAATAATTGTATTTCAAATAAAGAAGTTGATTCCGATATAACCGGAAGAAATAGATATTGTCATTTTAAATCGAACGAACATAATCCGGAATTATTACTTGCAAAATTTCAAATCGAAACTCTTGTTTTCGTAACATCCCCTCTCTATATTTTGAATTTATTAGTTCATAATAAATATCACTATAAGACAATTAATATTTTTTACATGATGCATGAGTTTGTCAAAAACTTGATAATAATGGTATTGACAGTTCTGAATAGATTGTTATTTCAACCTTACTTTTTATATCCGCGACCTATTATTTATACAACAGACTCGATATAAAAGTCAATGTTAAAATAATAGATAGATTTTTTTATTATACTTGAAAGAAGAAATCGTACAAATATAGTTTTGTACTGAGATGACTCCAATTATGATTTTGATTGAATTTTTGTGGAAAAGGCATGCTACTGTAATCATTATAAGTTAAAGGTCGTGATTCTTACTAACTTTACAAAGAAGTTTGTCCATATCTTACAGATTAAATGTTACTTCTAAATGCTCATGTAAAAGAAGAATTAATAAGTCATTGTTATTTAGTAATATACACGCTTACAGATTTTTAATAAGCGTAAATAAATAGAAAACAAGTTAATAGCAGATGTATATTGTTCGGACAAATATTTTAAATGATTTAGTAGTTTTTCTCTGTTTATGTAAAAAAGTTTTATAGAAAATTCTACATTTTTATAGATGGCTTTAGATGTAAATGTGTGTGTACTGACGCATATGCAAGCTAGCTGTCTAACTTGTTTAAGTTTTAGTTTATTTGCTGATACTCGTGATAGACGTAGCCAAAACTGTGCGTAATTTTTGAATGTGTATTTTTAATATTTGTGATCACGACTGCATGTAAAGTGTTTCATGACTTACGTCCGTTATCTCGCCGTACGTGGTGTGGCGCTATCAATTATATTTTAGCGAATGTTGAAGCAAAAGATGTACCAGTTGCCAAAACACGAATAAATTTATTTCTAAACGGACTCGAACACTTCCCCGATAATTTGTAGATGGTCATCTTGTCACTCATCTACTAACACGATTATGAATGTGCCTTGATGCATACACATTCGCGTTGTAAATCATCTATGTATAAGCTACATAGGGTTTGTCTTTAAATAAATGAATGCGTTTATTTGAAAGAATAAACATAATTTTGTATTATTTGTAGTGATCCAACTATATTAGCTGAATGCGGCTTAGATGAGATAACAAAAGAAGTTCTTTTGAGCCAAGTAAAAGAAAATTGACTTCTCAAGCTGTAAAAATACGCGCCGATATCGAATGTGCTTGCTACGGTTATGAAGGAATTGATGCAGTAAAAGCAGCTTTAACCGCGGGCCTTGCTTTGTCTACAGAAGAATTACCTATTAAGATTAATTTAATTGCTCCACCCCGTTATGGTAAGTGAATGAATGACCCAATGTTCACTATGTTTAACGGCTATTAAAAAAATTTCAGTCATGACCACGTCTACGCCGGAGAAGCAAGATGGTTTAAAAATTTTAAATGATGCTATTGTAGCCATAAAAAAGAAAATTGCTGATTATGGAGGTGTTTTTAATATTCAAATGGCAGTAAGTAGATGTTTTAATTATATTGTAATAAACTTTGAATCTACAAAATGTCCATTTTGCTTTTAAAAAATCACAAAAAACCACATTTTTACTACTTTAGGCATATGTGTAGGATAGTCACGCTCTTGAAATACAGGTATCGCAGCGAAACTGTTCATTAGAAGTTTATGAGGTTTTGGCCAAATATAAATTTGCAAATTCAGAATCAGATATAATCGATTGTGTTCTCTTCAATGAAAATATTATTAGATTTCTAGCACTTTCGGCTATACCGGAAGTCGACAACTACTTTATTTTTAGTGGAACCCTGTATATTTTTATATATTTGGATTTACATAGTTTTAAGCTTTATAACTGAGGTGTTCTGCTTTCGGTAATGAATTCAACGTGCCATTTGAAAAATTAAGTTATGGTTTTTCAAAATTTCGAAGAGTTAACGTGCCATAGTAAAGTAACCACACAATGTAGACAGCTGTTCTCGGCGCTAAAATATACTCCAACATGTTGTTTAAGTATACTATGAATTCTACATTGATATCCGAACAATCGAGTGTTCTCTGATTTTTTTAATAAATGTCCGCTATAGCAATTCTTTTTAAAAATAATCGAATAACTACAAAACGTCCGAATCAATTTGAAAAAAATAAAGGTATTTATGAAGCTTAAAATTAGGTAAATTCGATTATGTAAAAATATACAGGGTGTTCCATTAAAAATAACAAAGTAGATGACGACTTCCGGTATAACCGGAAGCGTCAGAATTGTAATAATATTTTCATTGAAGAGAGCATAATTGACTATATAATTTTGAATTTTGAAATTTATATTTTGCTCACAACGCCGTAAACTTCTAATGAACGGTCTCTCTGAGACACCCTGTATAAAACACACGTGTTGCTATTAAATTTACCGTCAAAACCTCAATAGGCACTTGGGCCTAAAAATTTACTTAAGATTTTAATTTTTTGGCGGAAATTTCAAGATAAAACCAATGCTCTGTTCTTTATTTTCTTCCGTAAAATATGGTTTCTTGGGAACCGCTCTTTTTCGTAAGTTCCAATTATTTCAAATTTCATTTCTTGGGGCTAGACTGCATCCAGATACATGTGGATTATCAATTGTATATACTATTGTTTCACACGGATCTGTTACACAGTACAGTGAGTTCCGTGCCATGTTTCGGTATATGCAGGAAAAACTAACTTAGCTATGAAACAACAATTCTGTGTATTTTGCACATGTCTTAATACGAGTAATGTCTTCTGTCATCGTGAAAATATTTAAGCCTTGTTTATTATCGTTTCAAATATACAGATGGTGTTTCCTCATTTACAAAAATGTTGTATGTTAGAAGCGTACAACATGTAGATAAAAATGGAAAAGGAGCTCCATAACGAGTATACTGTGGAACCTCATGACGAGTAATTCGTATGACGAACACAGTAAATTAAAAAAAAATGCCTCGCATAGCGAGCGATGTTCCGCATAGCGCGTTGCCAGAATAGGGGAAGTCCCGAATTGTGTGCATGTTACATCAGTCTAATGATATTGTTTCGCTTAACGGGTGTTTCGGCTGACGAGTAAGATTTTTGAACGCATTATGCTCGTTAAGCGAGGTTCTACTGTATTATCCTGAACGTAATTAAAAACGTTATTAAAATCAAAGCCGTTTTTATTGCAAATCATCTTTTTGACTTATAGAAACGCAAATAACTCAAAAACTAGCGCATTTAGCTATAGGGAATCTTTAATAAATAATAAAGTTTGTGAAAGGAGGAGTTTACTACAATTATAAAATACAGAGTGTTCCGTTTAAAATAGGTGAGAAAATAAACATTCCGAGTTATGACTCACCCTGTATATAAATATTGAATACTCCGATAAATAAATAATTTCTGACGAACGGAGATCATATTAGAAATGTTTCTAGCGCAAATGAACTATTTTATGTGGAAGTTGTAGTACAGTAGGAGGCGCCAACTTTGTTATTAAATTCATGCAAAACTTCCCATATCTTCTAAAGTAAACTGAATAACAGCAAAACGCTATATTATAATAAAGGTAAGACCTAGAAGAATCGTAAACAGTAAAAATATGCAGGATGTTCGATTTAAAATAAAGTAAGTTTAGTTTACCCTGTCTTTATTTGACACCCTGTATATTTAAAAATATTTTTAGGTTATAGCCCCCCATGCGCTTCAACTTTTATCTTAATAACATTTTTCATTTCTCTTATAATACAGGAGTAATACAAGTACATACTCGTACGATAAGCGCGCGCCGCTAACGGTCCCGATGTACTGTTGCTGGAATCGAACCAATTGTTGCGGTCTTGACTATATTTGTTTTTTTTTTCATTTTTCATAATTTTATTAATGAAATTTCAGTTAATAGTTATTTTCGATACAAGTGTTAAAAGTGCCATTTTATTTCACAAGTTAAAAATTGCAATTTACGAGTGAAATAAAATAGCATTTTTAACACGTGTATAGTACACTATTTTTTATACAACTGTTTATATTTAATTAAATAAATTAGGATTTGTACAAAATTTTTTGACATTTTATCACAAACATAAAATGTATCACAAGTCAGAGGTGCCAGTCATGGTAACGCACTGATATTTGAGAATTAGAAATGTCAAGAAAGTTTTGTTGACGTTTTATTATTAAAATAATAAAACTGGATCTTGATGAGATTGATTGAAACTAATGATGATTCCCAATAAATCCATATTATATAGTAATTGTTGTAATGCTAATGTATGTACATATATATCAATATTTACATCAATAAAGTAACTGTCATTAGCGTTAAACATTTTCGCACTAGTGTTATTTTATAACACGCTTATGTCAGTTTATGTTATAAAACTCAATTTTCAACCCGGTTAGCTTGCGTTAAAAGTGTCACTTTTACAGTCAGTTGTATAAAAAAATATTTTTGGGCAACCGGCCGCGAAGTTGTCAATTCGCGTACGCAAACCATAGCAGCGGCCGTAAAAGTAAATAAACAAATTAACACATATTTGACATATTTCATCATTTATTGTCAATAAAACAGAGTATTTTGTGTATTTATTACAAATCTTTCGGATACATATTAATATTAATTGTGCAATTTGTATTATTAGTAATATTTACACCAGAAGCAGTAAAATCTAAATTTTTATTTGAATTATAATTTGAAACCGTAGCAGTGATTTCATTTTGATTGTAAATACATTGTGATGAAGTACCGGATATTGAATTAGCAATTTTATTTTTATTTTTTATAGAATCTTCAACATACGATTCGGCCACAGTAGCAGATTTCCAGCCACCGTGGCGCTTAAGAACTGATATTGTAGCACCACTGTTAGCAAGGAGAGTAGCAGAGCTCCTCCTAAAACAATGGCCTGTATATTGCTCACTGTTCGGCAACCCCAAATAATTTGCTATCAAACACGGTATTTTCCCTATGCTATGTACCCCAATAACTTGTGCATAGCATCTTCCTTGCTTGTATCTCAAAAACAGCCTATGACAGGTAACATATTTCGGACGAAGAGCAATATATTTGTGATAAAGTCTTATGTAATCTGGATTTGTGATTGTAAAAGTGCGGTTTATGTCCGTCTTTGTATCAGGAACAGTAATTATAAGAATATTGCTGGTGTCTTGAATGTTGTCAACGGTTATTTTTGTTAACTCGTCACGTCTCATGGCACCTGATACGCCCATAAATAAAACTACCTGTAAAACTAATAGTAAATTAAGCAATTTATAAGAGAACTTGTTTATATCTTTGTACCTTCCACAGTAAATACTTTTCATCCTCAGCATTTTCCAAAAATAATTTAATCTGCTCCATTGTTAACACTTTAGACTTTTTGGCTTTATAGCCTACTGCTTTTTTCTTCAAAAAAGGAATTAATTTTAAAAATGTCCTTATATCAATCTGTTCCTTTATATTCAGCATGCTTTTAAGCATGGAGTACAAACTCCATAAGCTGGAACTTTTTAGGGCCGCCGATTTTTGCATAAAATATGCCAATAGCACGTTTTCGCTCACAGTTTTGACCTTCTTAGCGTTGCACCAGACCTTAAAATGGTTGTAACATTTTTCGTATTGCCTCTTCGATCTTTCGGGTATTAAGTTAGAAAGTGCGAAATTGGCAGCACTTTTTATATCCGGAGGAGTTCCAGATATAGAAATATTATCACTTTCAGAAGTTTCAGACATTTTACGACTTATTTTGACAACTATTAAGTATTTGTATTTTATTCTAGTCGAGTCATTTCTATGGCAACGCATATAAAGAAAGCCACTTTGAAATTGGCAATAAAAATATTCCGATGTGTGTAAATTTATATAAAACAGTTTGAACGATTTTGGAACGATTTGCACGGTTGCCCAAAAAATGTTGTGTATATCTCGTCCGCGAAAACCTTTAACGTACTCGAGATTATCCTGCCTCGGCCGCAAGCGGCCTCGGCGACAATTTCTCTCTGCGTACGTTAAAGTGTGTTTTCGCGGCCTTGATATACAAATAACTATTATTGCATTGTATTTGATTAGATAACGTTTGTGAAACTTGTTTTTACAAGGTACCAAATCTTATTACTTAGAATGAAGTACGCTTGTAATAACACAGTTGTATGTATATGTTACAATATACACTGATGATAAAACTACAGTGTAGCATAGATATACAGGGTGCCCGGATTTCGTAGGAACAACATGGGTAACTTTTTTATTTGAAAACATAGAGAGACGGTTAAATTAGCAAAAAGGTTTAGATTCTAAAGCTCACTAAGAATCCATTTTCAAATTTTACTTTTTTGTTTAATATTGAAGAAAAACTGAAATCTTCTAATTTCTTTTATTTGCCGTAACTTTTTTGTTACTTGTGATATTAAGATGCGGTTTGAAGCAATTCTAATTGTAATCTAAATACTTTTATTGACGCTTAATAAAACAAATTTCTTTTGCGCAAATTGTTAATAATCTTACCTAACCTCAAAACATCATAGATAGTATGATAAATAAAAAGTTAAGATTGTTTCCTAAAAAGAATAGGCATAACTTTTCAAATTTTTAAGAAGTTTCCATATCATGCGGTACACAATTGCACTCAGATAAAAATTGCATAGTTTCAATGACAAATTTTGAGGTGCGATTAGGTTACTAGTAATACGCACATGTGAAATTTGTGTTACTAAATGTTAGTTTTACGCTCTTCAAACTTTTGATATACGTACAAAATACATCGTATTTTTCAAAATTATCCGTTATAAATTGAAGTAAAAACATTGACACTTCTAAGAGGTTCGTATGATGATAACCGTATTGTTTTCACAGATAACGCGATACACAAAAAGTTGTGATGTCTGTTCGTAATTATAATTAGCTTAATTTTCCAAATTTTGACAAAAGTTCCATATCATGCGATACATGATTGTATTCAGAAAAAATCCTTTTAAAAGAGCCACAAAAATTGCACGGTTCCAATATAAAATTTTATGATTAGGTGAGATTACTAAAAATTTGCGCAAAAGAAATTTGTTTTATTAAGCGTCAATAAAAGTATTTAGATTACAATTTGAATTGCTTCAAATCGCATCTTAATATCTTAAGTAACAAAAAAGTTATGACAAATAAAAAAATTAGATTTCAGTTTTTCTTCAATATTAAACAAATGAAGCATAACAAGTAAAATTTGAAAATAAATTCTTAGTAATCTTTTGAATCTACACCTTTTTGATAATTTAACCGTCTCTCTGTCTCCAAATAAAAAAGTTACCCATGTTGTCCCTACAAAATCCGAGCACCCTGTATGTATATTTTAATTTAGTAGGTAATATTTTTAACTTTTATCTTGCACAATTTGTGGACTAATATGCATATCTTATAAAGCAATAAACTTAGAATAAAGTATTAGATAACCGATATTTATTAAATATACAAGCAAAACTGCAGAAGTGTCATTCTAACCAAGCCAAATGTCAACATTGTAGGTTGTTTTACAAAACGATACTATAAATTTAAATTATTACACAAATACATGTTTTGTAGCTTTGTTTCTACTCCTACTAAAACAAATTTTGATAGCAACACCCGATATAGTTCTTCCAATTTTTTGATCCACAATTTCTAAGCTTCTAGTATCATGTCTGCAAAACAACCTAAAGCTTTAGCATTAAATCATTTTTTCGTGAACTATCTCTCATATATTTATTAAATTAATGACATCACAGTAAACACGGCTTACTTAAGACTGAAGAATCTGAGTATATTTTTAATTAAGGTAGTTGCATTTTTATTCACTACCATTACTACCGTTGGTATGATATATTAAAGTCACGATATTTGATGATATAAAAACACATTAATTTTAAAATTGTTTGGAAATATTTCTATTTTATCAAGTATGATAGAATATAATTTAGATAACCGATTATTTTCCACCAGTATTTTTCCGAATTATTATTTATTTTAAATATTGTAATCACATATATCGATTTTCTTCACGTCAATTTAACGGGTCGATGGCCGCAGTGGTTAGGCGGCTGACTATTGTTGTGAGAGGACGATAGGTGCAGGGGTTCAATTCTCTGGAGGGACGGTGACATTTTTTCAGAGAGTTTAATCCCGGATCGACTTGCCATTCGCTGTTGGGAGCAAAGTGATTAACAGCGCGGCATCATATGATGCTGTCACAAAGCCAGTTGAACACAACATACACACACAAAAACTACACCGCGAGAGTTGCAGTGATAGCCAGACAAGCGATACAGTTTACGGAGTCACTGCAACTAAGCACCCACCACATATTAAAAAAAAAAAAAAAAAAAATTATATCCGTTTTGAAAATACAGTGTATGGCATAATGAAATCCCACATCTCAGAAAATGACTGAACGGCCGTTTAACTAGGTACGCAGAGGTGGTCAGTCCCGTTAGATGATGAACGTTAAGGTTGTCACTTGTTAACATGCCGTATAGTATTTCATAGACATAGCATTTATGTAGATTTAGATATTTGAATGATCTGGGGTGTTTGGATTTACCTACTATTACATATCTAGAACTGGATTTGATTACCGCTTGCATTAGCTCATATCATTACAGTGATGATGATTTTTACGTTTCAAATGCCGGTGCCGTTTTTTTTTTCAGACATTACATTGCAAAGTCCTTTAAATTTATTCAACCACCTAATGCTTAATTTGAACGCAGGATCTCCACCAAGATTTGTATTCATCGCAGCAGCTTTACTGATTATTAGATGTTCTTACTACGTTTTCGAACAAACCATTGATACATGAAAGTATCTAACTGATCATTTTTAGCAAGCTTCGTTGTTTTGCAGTCTTTAACATCACCATCATTTCCAATTTGGGGACACGGTTTTCAATGTTATCGGCATTACTTTTTATGTTATTTACTGTTGTTTTTATTCCGTGAATAAAACAAAAGATGAAAACGTAGTATTTTCACTGTAAAGACGTTTTTATTGTTGTCGCGTAAAAACTGGAAGTATAGTGAAATAATTAAATGTATATCTGTTCTATGGTGTGAGGTAATATGTTATGAATGTGATACATTGTTATCAAAGAAGATATACGAGCGATAGAATTGTAATAACTATAGCCGCCATTTTGAGTTTAAAATGTATCGAGCGCGGGCGGCCAACTAAGAATGTCGCTCGACCATGTCTGAGGAACGGTTTATAGTACAGCTTTGGGAAAAAATATTACTGACTAAAGTGACTCCGAGAAACATCTGGAAATTATTTAGAAAAGCGTAGGATGACCGCTAGAGGGCGTAACTGATCACCAAAAATTTTAATTCTTTTACGCAACAACTTTTACCAAATTAAGGTCTATCATGAATATCAAAATCGGAATCTACTGAAAATTTTGCACATTTTACATCGGACAACTTTTTTATATTTTGCCAAGTAAGGGGAATTTTACAAACTTGAAAACAGCATTACTCCTCCAATCTAATGCTTACAAATTGGAACCAATCTAATAAGTGACGTGCATTCCAGAGGGCGCTATTTAATTTTTTTCGGGAATTTTGTTTTTTCTCGAAAATATTAAATGGAAATATGCATTTTTTACAACAAATTAAAAAAAGTAGGCTCAATTACCAACAAATGAGCGAAAACCGGGTATCGCTATCTTTTACCAATTCGAAGGTATCTTTAGACACGTGGATGCTGAAAATTTCTTCTATAAATTTAAATTATTCCGCTTCCCGTGAACAAAATTTAGTAAAGTTGGTCTTATTAGAAAGGATTTTCATTGGCCTATGTTTCGCGATTCAAACTGTTTAATACTGTTTTGTCCCTTACCGCTAGAGGGCGTTAAAGAAATTTAAATATGTAAATTTTAGGATTTTTTGAAAAGAATGCGTGGGAGGTTATATTTACAAATATACTTTATTGCTATATGAATATAATGGCAAAAACATTTTACTCATACTATAAAATAATGAATTGAAAGCTTAAGATTTTAGTGAAAAGCACAACGGTATAATTCAAATAAACAATGCAGAAAAACAACAAAAAAAGAAAGAGCTTAATAAAGTTAATATTACTGGCGGCCTAAATCTTGAAGTTGTCTCCTATTATTTTCGC
The DNA here is from genome assembly GCA_023690525.1 of Holotrichia oblita. NCBI lineage: Eukaryota > Metazoa > Arthropoda > Insecta > Coleoptera > Scarabaeidae > Holotrichia > Holotrichia oblita. Next base: position 131,133,107 of record CM043016.1, on the reverse strand, counting down.
TGTAAATTTTCCCTCTCCATTGAGTGGATATAACTTCGGTCTCTATTTCTGTCTTAGAAATACTTTAAATGATATTTCCTATTCCCACAGCCAAGTTGTTACGAGCAGTAGATCGCGTTGCAAAAATAAGATATTTTTCACCCCCACAAATAAAAATCTAAAGTCAAATTTGGGGTCCTGGGTGGCCACCTATCAGGGGCCAGAAAATTGCAAACATTTACGGAGAAATGCACAGCACACTCATCATATTGAAAAGCATATTGTTGCGCCCTCTAGCGGTGACAGAAATAAGGACAATATTAAACAATTTGAATGACTAGCAGTGGGTTTAGGAAAAGCCAAGCATTCCACGCACTGTTTACGTATTTAAATTTATTTATCGCCCTCTAGCGGTGACGGACAAAATAAAATAAAACAGCTTCAATCACTAAACATAGGACAATAAAAATCCTTTCTAGTAAGACCGAATTTGCTAAATTCCGTTCACGAGAAGCAGAATAATTTAAATTTATAGAAGAAATTTTTACCATCCACACGTTTCTGATTGGTAAAAGATAGCGATACCCGGTTTTCGCTCATTTGTTGGTAATTTAGCCTACTTTTTTAATTTGTTGTCAAAAATGTATGTTTCCATTTAATATTTTCGAGAAAAAACAAAATTCCCGAAAAAATTTAAACAGCCCCCTCTAGCATGCACATCACTTATTAGATTGACTCCAATTTGTAAGCATTCGATTGGAGAAGTTAATGCTGTTTTCAACGAGACTAAGTATGCAAAATTCGGTTCCACAGAACCGAAGTTATAAGCCCTTCAATACAAAGTTTTCCCTCCTCCCCACCTCTTATTGGCAAAATACAAAAAAGTTGTCCGATGTAAAATATGCAAAATTTTCAGGAGATTCCGATTTTCATATTTATGATAGACCTTAAATTGGTAAATTTTGCGTAAAAGAACAATTAAAAGTTTTTGGTGATCAGTTACGTCCTTTAGCGGGCATCCTACGCTTTCCTAAATAATTTCCAATGTTTGTTGGGGTCACTTTAGTCAATAATATTTTTTTCCAAAAGCTGTATTGTACACCGTTCCTGAGATATGGCCGAGCGACATTCTTAGTTGGCCACCCGGTACTTCTTTCTCTGACACAAGTTCCTTTTATATTGCGGTACTTTATATACTAGAGATTTAGATAGTACCTATACTGTGGACTAACGTTTAAACGAATGACGGATAATCGAAGTTCTGTTATATATAAGTTAATAATTGTATATTTGATATATATTATATTTATAGTATATTCAGTTTTTGTATTACGTAATGTCTTCCTCTTTGAAGAGCATATCTCCGATTCGGTCGTTTTCGTTCGGTAGAGCTATTGTTAATACCCAACTATACAGTGTGATTGATTTTACGTGTCTAAGCTTATATGTTTTTTTGTATAAGATATAGAAGGAAAGCATAAAAATCAAAAATACTCTACATCTAATTATTAACTGTGTTACATAATCAAAAATACAAATTATACAAAAACAAAAGCGCATCACAAAACAGTTTTATTTTTTAAATACAACGGTTATGTTTTTTTTTAATATTCTTAAAGAGCTTGAAATTCTCTTTACAATGATACCAAACAAGTTATCATTATCTTGTATATTGCGGCCATCATAGTGTTTTTAAATTTAATTTTTGTCAAACGTTACAATTTATTAGCAACCTTAGAAAACAAATACAAAACTGTAACAGAAACTAAGTACATCATAGGGTAGAAAGTTTTAGATTTTTACGTGTTCAAAGTGTCCCCCATTATTTTGAACACATACTCGAACTCTTCTTAGTAAACTACTACGTGCTTTTCGCAACATATAAGGACTTATTTGACGGCAGGCTTCGGTGATTCGATTTTTGAGATTGTTAAGGTGTTCCGGAACTGTTAAATAAACCTTTTGTTTAAGGTATCCCCAAACGAAAAAGTCCAACATAGAAAGATCGGGCAATCTGGGTGGCCAAGATACTGGAGCACTATTTGCTATCAGTTTATGCCTAAACTTTTGTTGTAGAACATCCTGAACAATTCTTGCACTGTGTGGGGGTGCACCATCGTGCTGAAACCACATCACGCCGAATGGCTAGCGGTAAGGCGTCCAGAAAATCATCGAAATCGTTTATAAGAAAATGTCTATATCTATCACCCGTAAAAGTTCCTTAATAAAAATATGGTCCTACTACAAAATCATTCACAACACTTAGTCACACGTTAACCGAGAATCTGTGTTGAAATTTGCATGGACGTATTTGTCTAGGATTTATGTCATCCCAATAGTGGTCATTTTTCCTGTTCGATATACCATTTCCTGTGAAGCATAACTTGTCGCCCCACATTATGACATCAATTAAACGTGTGTGATCAATCAGCCAATTACAAAATGTTAGTCGCCGTTGCTGGTCTCCCTGATGCAGTCCATGTACTAATTTAATTTTGTACGGCTACATTTTATTCTTTTTTTATGAATTGAATAAATCTTGTAATAGGTTAGTTCTAAAGCAACCACTGCTTCGCGTATAGAATTCCGTGGGAGCGCTCTAAAATACATAAAAACCACAATTTCGTCATTTTGCACAATACGTTGTCGATGTCTTTGCTATACCCGTGAACTAAAGCATCCAGTTGTGGACAAATTTGCTTCCTATCTAGCAAAAATTCTCGAATGTGGTTGTCGTCTTTCGGGATACAAATGTAAATACATTACGCTTGCTTCTTGTCTATTATCATAGAATAACAACCTTTAACATATTCATTTTTTCATCGTTGGTGTAATTATTATTATTTGCTTGCATTACAATAGGTATTATTCTTATTACACTGAATAACAGTTTGACCGGTGCAAACGATGCACAAATATGGCCAACTATCCGTCATTTGTTTTCTTTTGTTTGTACTTGTTTTGTAAGGTTGCTAATAAATTGTAACGTTTGACAAAAATGAAATTTAAAAACACTATGGTGGCTGCAATTTTCAAGATAATTATAACTTTTTTGGTGTCATTGTAAAGAGAATTTCAAGCTCTTTAAGAATATTTAGAAAAAACATACCCCTTGTATTTAAAAAATAAAACTACTTTGTGATGCGCTTTTGTTTTTGTGTAATATGTATTTTTGATTATGTAACATAGTTAATAATTAGATGTAGGCTATTTTTGAATATTATACTTTTCTTCTATCTTGTATACTAAAAAACATAAGCTTGGACACGTAAAATCAATCAGACTGTAGACTTTAAGGGGCATTTACGAAAACGACCGAACGGACATGAGCGGAAAAAAGTTTGATAAGCGCTTCAAAGGGGAAGACATTACTTAATACAGAAGTTGTACATTCCCTTATGCACCCATTAAATCGGAAGAGTTATAAATTTTTACTAATTTATAACTCTGTTTAGCTGTTTTATCTTCATATTTTATTTCAGATATTATTTATAATTTTTTCTGATATTTGTTGACGACTTTTGACGAGTGATAACCAAAATTTTATACAGATCATTTAGCGGAAGTAAGTCGAGCTAGAAAAGAGATAGATGTAGAGTGGGGCGATTGTAAAATATCTACGGAATTAACGCATTGGCAAGCGTGCTATCCCGTATATGTTTTACAACCGCCCACTCTAGATCTATCTCTTTTCTACCTCGACTTGGTTCCTCTAAATGACCGGTATATTACTTTAACGCATGATGCTTATCAGCGTGATACTGAAAACATTTTTTTTCATTTTTATTACACATTTCCTAGAAAATGTACTTATATTGTATTATTTTTAGCCTAAGGTTGTTACTGCTACAGACGAAGCAGAATTAGTTAAACAAATGGAGAGAGCCGAAGCGGAAAATGCTGAAGTTGCTGGTGACGATGATGAAGAGGAGCAAGAGGAAGGCCAAGTGTTTAGTGACGGCGAGAACGCGCAAAATGGCGAACAATCTGATGAAGAAAAATAATTATATTACTAATTTTTTATACAATACTTCAATTTGATACAACTTTAACATCGTTTTAATTTGTATATTTGTTTCACATAAAGTCAATAAAAAAGAATGATAATGATTTTGATTAATTTTTTGATGTGGTAATACAGCTTTTTTGGAAATAATTTAAGTTTTCAGCACAACTCTATAATCCGCAGTTTCAACGTTGTGCTTTCTTTAATCGCTCTCCTACTGAGAACATAGGGCAACAAATTATAAAACATTTGTATAAGAATATTATGAAAGTATAGAAAGAACTCAGTGCAGTTTATACAAGAACACTTATGTTAATGCAGAATCAGAAACAGCGAGTCATCGACGCCAATTGAGTATGTACAAAATATTAAAATAACTCAGATCTGCTCTCTTTTGTTATGTTTGAGTTATCCAAATAATTAATATTCATTATTTGAATTTAAAGCGGGCTACAGACTGTATGATTTGATCAGGCGGTCAGACCGATTTGGTCAGATCAGGCGTAATATCAGATCGTCTATAGCTGCGTCACCTGACAGAATTCTTGTCGGGTCTTGTCAGGTGGCCGAGCCACCCAACTCTCTGACCGTCTGACCAAATCCCATCATGTGTAGGACTGTCGGACGATCTGGTACGTCAGTAGTACTTTGAACGTCAAGGAATAAGTATGGCGGTAACCGAACGCGAAGTTATAATAGAATTTTTAGAATTATATAAAGATTTTCTTGTTTGTGGGATACTTCTTGCAAACAATACAGCTCCAGAGATGCAAGGCATCAAGCACTGGAAATATTGGTCGAAGAATTAAAACTTATAGATTCAAATGCTAGTATTGCCGTAGTAAAAAAAAAATTGAGAACATGAGGGCCGCGTATAAAAGAGAACTAAAAAAGGTGAAAATCATCACTTTCTAGTTCCTTCAATAAGGTCATGTGGCTAAGTCTTTTTGTTCACGTAACCATTTTTTTGCCCATACTTTTCTTTTTCTATGTTCAAGATTATATGCTGCAATTAGCGGGACTGCAACTTTTTGGCGCTTTGATAAAATACGAGGCATTACGACACGCGTTATCCGTATAAGAAACGAGAATTAACTGACGAAATCAGACAGTCTGTTTATAGCTTCTGAATTGATTGGACCGACGGTCAGACCGACCAAATCAGATCATCTGTAGCCCGCTTAATGATTGAAAATACAGAGGTAAATTTCTGTGAAATGCAATTTTATTTTAATTTGTAGGCTCAAGTGTCATTAACTTTAACACTGTTGGCTCTGTACATACGTACAGTAATCTCTCTATTTACGCGGGTAATTGGTTCCATGAAAATAGCGCGTAAATGGAAATCGCGTAAATGGAACTTGTGTGAATGCGAATGAACCTGAATGTTTAAATACACACATACCTAACTTTTAGGAAGATAGGGTGTTATTCGTGCACATGTTGCAAAAACTACGCGCGGAATCATCACAAACCGCTATCTTGCGTGCAATAGAACATTTATATTAAATTAAAATTAAGAAATTTTCAACCGCGTTAAAGTGAATTCGCGTAAATGGAGGGATTACTGTATATGGATATGTATATTAGGTCTGTGCATTTTAATCGATTACAAATACAAGCCGGTTACTAGTTTCTATCCGGTTAACTAGTCAAGAAGATTAATCCGTTAAGGCAAATAATTTGACCATGACGGTTAGTCGGTTACACGGCGAGAATAAGTCGAATTTTTGTACGCGTCCATCTACAGTGAACTAAAGCTAACCGACCGGTTAACCATCTTGACTGGTTAAGAAATGTAACTGGTTAACCAGCATATTTATGTTATAGTATTTCTTCAACGTCTCTATTAATTGTGCAGTTACACTTTAACTATGACTTACTATTAGTTTATGATATATTTATACAGTGTGTAGTAGTTTCTTGAAAATGTCAACATCAGTTTTACCAGTTGAAAAGAAGTAACTAGAGGTACTCGAAATCATATAATCACGTAAGGAATATTATAGAAAACTTACAATTACATATATGTATAATATAATATGTACAGTGGCCAGCTTTTAAATCGAGACCACCGCAAGCTAACGTCGACCTTATCTACTAATAATAATATCTACTATAAATCCTCTAACTGAAGGCCACACAATGTAACCCCCTCTACATTGTTATTAAGGTTTAGGAAATTCCGTAACGGTATCGATTATGCTGCTGGCCACTGTACGTACCACACTTATACCGGTATGCTACGTACGGAACCGATTTACGTTCGGGACGCGCATGACGTAATTTGCGAAGCAAGCTGAAGCAAGGGAAAAGCGTTTGTATATATGAACATCGTTGAGGTTAGTTCGGTTAGTTATCGCAGAGTGTCGCTGATGTTATATGGCCCGCTAGTAATGCTTCGCACTGACGTAATAAGAATCTGCGCTTCGGCATACCGGTATAAGTGTATCGTGGTACGTACAATGATAAAAAGATCTATTGTAAAGTTCCTAAACGCCCCGGTATGAAATTATAAATTCACAGACACAACCTAAATGAATGGTTGAAAATCAGTATTTTAGTGTCATATAGGCATAAAGAACGAACACGAAATTTTAACATATTTGAAATGAAATTTCTGTCAAAATCGTATGTTTCTAAACCGAGCTAGCTCCGACCATAAGTCGACAATTGCTGTTGTACCGGGTGTCCCAACAAGAGTAACGAGGTACGGTATTAGGGAAACGGATGTACCTAGAAATTTGAAACAAAAAAATTATTGAGTAAAACGGCTAAGAGAAAATGCTGGAAATTATTTTCGAGTTTCTGAAATGCCCTCCAGGGGGCGTAATTGCCATCCTGAATTTTAAACCCTGTTTTCTGCAAAATTTTCTTATATTAATGATAATCATAGTGAATACTATTTTAAAGCTGAGACAAATTAATTTTTTTTTTGTTGAATGCTTTTTGCTCTATCTCTGAAAAGAAAGTGGTGGGGGCGCTAGAATATTTTCGGAAATAAATGTCGATAACTCTAAAAAGGCTTAACGTATCTTAATCAACTTGGAGTCGTCAAAAAGGGAGTTTCCTAGACTATCAATTGAACTGTGAGTGAGGTGATTATGTTTGCTTACCTTGCCGCTAGATGGCGTTTTTTGACATAATCGCAAAAAAAAATAACACTGCAAAAAAATTAAATGCAATGATATCACTTTTTTTACGTCATTACATAGTCAATCAAGAGCCTAACAAGCCAGTGAAAACCGCATCTCAATATCTTTATCCTAACCTAAGATATGAATAAAGAAATTTATACTAAAAAAAAAAAAAACATTTTGGGAAGCATTTCCGCTTTAAGGTTTGTTATTAATGTCTAGTTATTCCTAATTTACCAAGTAAAATGCTAATTTATTATTTGGGATGCCAAACGATATTTTAAATATTTAGTGTTATCACATTTTTTTTTATTAAAAGTTAGGTTTTTAGTCAATAATCGATTATTGAGTACCAATTTGATTAATTATTGACGTAATGTAAGTAATAAAATCCTCTGACAGAAATCATTCTTTTCTAATTATCAAGATTGCCATGAAAACAAATAATGTCGTTTATATCTGACATAACTACGCGTTTTTCATGTCGTTGTTTGATGCTTGTCAAAATGTCAAAGTCGCTTGATATCCTGTTCTAAATTGTCGGTTTAAATTTTAATATTTAAATTAATTGTCTTACTGTGATTGTGTTTATTGCATTAAAAATGTCTTATCAAAACGCTTGTGTGGCTGAGCGTGTGTACGCAGCAAATTATCCCAATAGAAGACATTTTAGTAGAATGGTATTTAGACGCTTAAGTAGATGTTTGCGCGAAACAGGACGGGTTCATCCTAATCCAGTGCCTAGAAAAATCGACACGCTAGGAACGAACAAAACGTCATTAATGTTCTTGCTTATGTTAACATTTAAGTTTAAGAAGAATAAGTTTGGACTTAGGAATTAGTAAATCATCGGGACAACGAATCCTAAGAGATCACTATCTACACCCTTATCATATTGAACTACATCAGGCTCTTTTAGAAATTGATTTTGATAGGACATTAGACCACTGTAATTGGTTGAATTCTATGATAGATGAGGATCCCGATTTTTTATCTCGAAAATTATGGACCGATGAAGCTGCTTTTTCAAGCAATGGAGGAGTCAATTTGCATAATATGCATTATTGGTCGCCAGCTATCAAAATCGTTGGAGTGTGCACGTCTGGTGTGGTATCTTAGGCAATCGAATTATAGGACCATTTTTTTTTAAATAATAATGTTAATGGCGAAACTTATTTGGACTTTTTAAGAGATCACTTGCCAATTTTATTAGAAAACGTGCCTTTACAAACGAGAAGAGATATGTGGCTGCAACACGACGGATGCCCTGCACACTTTTCTCATCAAGTCAGGAATTTTTTAGACCAAGTTTATCCAAACCGTTGGATAGGAAGGGGCGGTTTGTTTCCATGGCCTGCCAGATCTCCAGACCTTACAGTCCTTGACTTTTACCTTTGGGGTAAAATAAAAGATATTGTTTATCAGACTCGCCCTATTACCCCAGAAAACATGATTGATCTTATCCGAAATGCTGTAGCCAATATTTCAAGAGCTGAAACCAGCACAGCCGTATTAAATACACGACGCAGGATAAGTTCCTGCAAAGAAAATGACGGAAGGCACTTTGAACATTCATAAACACTTTTTGATTTTCCTTTCAATCAACCTTGTTGTGTTTTATCGTTCTCAAGTTATTAGTTTCATAAATTCTATAATTTATTATTATTTTATAAGCATTGCATTACAGTTCCCACACTTATTATTTTATAATTGTTTTGGCTGTTGGCTTTCGAAGGTATTGTAAAAAAAAGTAACAAAGATAAGTAACAAAATTTTATTTCGATTTAAAATATCGTTTGTCATCCCAAATAATAAATTAGCATTTTATTTGGTAAATTAGGAATAATAATTAGACATTAATAACAAACCTTAAAGTGGAAATGCTTCCCAAGATGTAATTTTTTTTTAGTATAAATTTCTTTATTCATATCATAGGTTAGGATAAAGATATTGAGATGCGGTTTTCACTGGCTTGTTAGGCTCTTGATTGACTATGTAATGACGTAAAAAAAGTGATATCATTACATTTTTTGTAGTAAGTTATTTTTTTTGCGATTATGTCAAAAAACGCCATCTAGCGGCAAGGTATGCAAACATAATCACCTCACTCACAGTTCAATTGATAGTCTAGGAAACTTCCTTTTTGACGACTCCAAGTTGATTAAGATACGTTAAGCCTTTTTAGAGTTATCGACATTTATTTCCGAAAATATTCTAGCGCCCCCCACCACTTTCTTTTCAGAGATAGAGCAAAAAGCATTCCACAAAAAAAAAATTAATTTGTCTCAGCTTTAAAATAGTATTCACTATGATTATCATTAATATAAGAAAATTTTGCAGAAAACAGGGTTTAAAATTCAGGATGGCAATTACGCCCCCTGGAGGGCATTTCAGAAACTCGAAAATAATTTCCAACATTTTCTCTTAGCCGATTTACTCAATAATTTTTTTGTTTCAAATTTCTAGGTACATCCGTTTCCCTAATACCGTACCTCGTTACCCTTGTTGGGACACCCGGTATATGCACTATTTTAATACTTATATCTAAATTCTATTTAAAGATTATTTTATACAACATTCTTTTGATTTAATAGCAATCTCAGAAACATGGTTGAGGGGAGATGTGGATAGTGGTGACATTGCTTTGAATGGCTTTAGTTTAATTCGCCAAGATAGATCTGACGGAAGGCGTGCAGGTGGCGTAGCCATTTACATTAGAAATAACATTGTTTATTTGGTTTTGAATACGACCGCAACTGCTTTTGAGCATTTATGGTTAAAAATTTCAGTCGGTAACGTTGATGTTGTGGTTGGGGTTGTATATAGGGCTCCTAATACAGATTTTAACAATTTTGCTATAGCGTTTGAAAATGTTCTCTTTGATTGTATTTTGAATGCTCATGAAGTTGTTATATTAGGTGATTTTAATATAAATTTGCTTAACAATAGTAGTTAGACACGCTAATTATTTCAAAATATATATGAGTCTTTGGGACTCCAACAATTAATTAGTAGTCCTACCCGTGTTACCCAGTTTTCTTCCACATTAATTGACCTTATTTTGGTCTTGTCACATACAAAAATAATTGATAGCGGTATTAAGATAGATTTTCCCGTTTCAAATCATTATTTAACTTATGCTATCTTGGATCTCGGTATTTCCAATTTTCTCACTAAACGCCATACCTTTAGAAACTTCTACAATTTTAATTATCAGCAATTTCTCATCGATCTTGAACAATTGTCCTGGCACAATATTTACGTCATTTCCAATATAGATGACAAGTTCAATGTCTTTCACGATTTTATAAATATTATTTTCGACATTCATGCCCCATACAAGACGTCTGTTTTTAAAAAGCCTAAAGCACCTTGGCTTACTGATAATATCAGGTTACTAATGAAGCTCAGAGATAAAGCGTTGCGTGATTTCAGAATAAAAAAAAACACAAACCTCATTTAACTACTACAAGCAACTTCGTAATTTCACAACATCCTCTATACGTCTTGAGAAACGAGTATATATGCGCCAGGCAGCTATCAGTGGAAACTCTGGAGTTCTATGGAAAAACCTAAAATTATTAAATATTTACAATCGTAAGCAATCGGCTAGCTTACCCGCTCATCTCAATGATGTTCAAGAAATAAATAATCACTTTGTAAGTTCATTAATTAATAACCCCATTGATGTTGGTACTTTAGACTTTTATAATAATAACCGTTTTAACAATGCTCATTTTAGTTTTACCTTACCTTCAGTATCAGATATAGATACCATCATTTCATCTTTAAAATCTACTTCCTGCGGTTCAGACAAAATCAATCTTAAAATGGTACAATATTGCTGCCCATTTCTCCTTCCGGTGATTACACATTTAATAAATTCTTGTTTAATTGATGGTATATTTCCTTCTTGCTGGAAGAGCGCTTTGATTACTCCCTTCCTAAAACATCTAATCCTAATACTTTCAGTGATCTTAGACCAATATCCATTCTTCCCTTGCTTTCAAAAACATTGGATAAGGTAGTTGATAAGCAAATTCGTAATTATCTTGATGCTAATTCCATCCTTCCAAGTCAACAGTCAGGGTTCCGCCCTGGATATAGTTGTGCCACAGTTTTGTCACATATTACAGACGAAATCTGTAAAGCTATGGATGAAAGTTTGGTAACGGTATTAGTTCTTCTTGATTATTCAAAGGCGTTTGATACTATTAATCATTCCCTCCTACTAGCTATTTTGCGTTTTGTTGGTTTTGATCAAAACTCTTTAAATTTCTTTCATTCCTATTTGGAGCATCGTGTACAACAGGTCCGTGTTAATGATAATGTATCAAATCAGCTACCCGTTATATCTGGTGTTCCTCAGGGGAGTATTTTGGGTCCTCTATTATTTGCCATTTATAGCTCTAATATAACTAAATGTCTAAAATATTGTCAATTTCAACTCTATGCTGACGACACTCAACTCTTTTACTCATTCCATCCTTCAGATGTCACCGCTATTGCCAATATTAACTGTGATCTTCAATCACTTGTTACTGAATCTGCACGTCATTCTCTCTTCATCAATCCTAAAAAATCTGCGGTGTTGGTCTTTGGGCGTACCAAACAAAGAGATTTGGTCTTGCCTCGGGTTAAGGTATTCATTAACAACGTAGTTCTTCCTCACTCAAATTGCTCTAGAAATCTTGGACTTTATCTTGATACTAAAATGCGATTCAGGGAGCACGTCTCCAAACTTATTCAAAGAGCTTTTTATAATCTTAAGATACTATACGGAAATAAAGATTGCTTAGATACTAATTTACGTAAAATGTTATGCGAGTCTCTAGTGCTTTCCCAATTTAATTTTTGTGACCATGTATACTTCCCTTGTCTTGACAGCGTTGATAAACTTCGGATACAACGAGTACAGAATGCTTGTTTAAGGTTTATTTATGGTATACGTCGGTATGATCGCGTTTCCCATGCACTAAAATGGGCTCATTGGCTTAATATCCGTGATAGAATTTCTTTTCATTCTATTATATTTTTCCATAAAATTATTTACTTTAAAAAACCTAGTTATTTATACCGCAAGATTGTTTTTCGAACAGATGTTCATAACGTTAATGTTAGGAGTAGGGGCCTGTTGACACCTCCACAACATCAACTAGAATGTTTCAAAAGATCCTTCCGATACAACATTGTAAAATTATATAACTCTATTCCTACATTTCTTAAACGTTTATCTATTCCGTCATTCTGTCGTGGGTTAAAGGCGCACTTTCTGTCCTTAGGTCGTGGATGAAAGCCTTGTCGAAAATTGTCAACTACTTCATACTAGTTCTCTGATATTTTATTTTCATTATTTCATGTTCTTTTTGTGTAATTTTATTGTATTATTTCCATGTTGCATGTGTGGCTCAAGAGGTGGAGCAGTCGTGTGATCACTCACTCGGCTGATCTTGAGCCTATTAGCTCAAATCTGTACCTACATGTATTTCTTCAGTTTTGATGTCTATATATTTTTGTACCTTTATATTTATATACATACTTATCTGTATTTTTTTTTGTTGGGCTACTAAAACACTATTATTATTATTATTATTACTAATAGTGCATTTTTATTAAGACTGTACATATATAAATTTAATTTGTCTTGAAGTAAAATTCAGCACTTGTTCTTTGCTATACATACTATCCAATAGTTTCTAATACAACCCCACTTTTTGCCTATTTGTAATGATTTTTTCGAAATTGCCGCTATATCCCAGCAAACAAAATTCAAATTTCGCGCAATTATTTTTAGTAACTTCATCGCTGAAACATGAAATGACCTATAAATTTGTTTCAGATTAATAGTTCTTTTTATACGATTATGTTGTAGTTACTAAAAATAATTGCGCGAAATTTGAATTTTGTTTGCTGGGTAGTGGTGGTTGCATGACATATGTCAAAAATGATTTTTATTTTCGATATATAGAGATCACAATAGAGATAATCCCCTATCTAGTATTTTTTGTAACTCTGATAATAAGAATTTTTCCCATATGTTACAAACTTTATGGTCCATGTTGTATATGTATTACAAAATTACTAAACAAACCACATACATAAATCTTAACAGCCTTTTTAGCATAGCAATATTGATCACTAAAGAAATTATAAAAGACCAGCTGGCCGGGCAGACTTCGCTCTGCCTAGAAAAGTATTGATTTAGATAGTTAATGTTTTATTGTTACGGACATCACCCTCGTGTCGCGCCCGTCCCGTACCACCCTCCGTGACCGACCCGTCACGTACCACCCCCGTGTCCCGCTCGTCCCGTACCTCCACCCGTGTCCCGCCCGTACCGTACCACCCTCCATGTCCCGTACTACACCCCGTGTCCCGCAAAACAATTGTCGCAACAAATTGTAAAAAAAATTTTTTCGGCGATATTTCGAGAATTTTCTTGGGTATTACAATCAATACGCAATAAAACAGTCGGTAATGAGGTAGCGGAGCGAGAATCGTTTTAAACGTAATCAATTCGTAGCAACATGTGCAAATTAAGGAACGTATAAAAATACAATTTTTATAGTTATTTTTTGAGCGAAATCGCTGTTTCAAATTCTATCGATGTTTAAGAAATATCAGAACACGATAAAATTGCCTCAACATTTATGCTTTAATACTTTATTAATTTATTACAGGCACTCTATTATATCAAATTTATCGCCTGCAGTTAAACCAACAACCTGCCTGTAACCAATTTAATCAAATACAAAGCTCAAACTAACATCTTCCGCGAGCGTAGCGGCCTAAAAGCCAACAAAACTTACATTATGTGCGCATGCTTCTCCTAACATTTCAAGATTCTCCTACAAATTTCCGAGAGAGTAAAGTTCTCAAGATTCGTAGGAGAAGTGAAACTTTCAAGAATAGCAAATTCTTATGTCGGGAGAAACACACCCACTATTCTCTCGAATTTGAGAACAGAGCTTCTGACAGATGACCCATGCCCCTCATGCCCATGCTTATTCAATTATTCAGTTTTACCTGTTTTACGTACTGGTAACAAATTACCGGTCGCGGTCACTCACCCGTAATCTACCTCTAAAGATATACAATTACAAAACTATGAAATAATAGTAGTAATTTTTTCGAATAACCGATATTGAATATCATTACAAAAATGTCAGGTCCTATTAAAATTAGTAATGTACCTAACTTGAACTTTATAAACCAAATACAAGCCTAGATTAGAAAACCTGATATTTTTCTGTTATTTAATATCTGTTATTTGAACAAATTTAATTATACTGTAAAAAAATGTATTCGCTAGTTTTGAGAAATCGCACGTGGATAATTGTTACACCATCTACCCACACCTTTTATTGCAGTAGGGGGACCACTTCTATTATCGGGAGTAAGAATACATAACGGACTTACACTTTTCAGTTGTCTCCGGTTGCGCGTTTCGGCTGTCTCTGATTGTAATCCGTACAAAGATCAAAACGAATTTAGCAGGTCGGAAAAAAATCGTAATCTCAATAAACAACTCCAGTTTATCATAGCTGCGAGCTTACAAAAATGCCTGTGATAAATTTTGACTCGTCCTCGCAGTTTAACCACAATGATTAGTTTATTGCCTTGGTCGAGTAACAATTTTGATTGGTTAGTTGGTCAAGAATTTGCGATACCCCGGCTTTACTTGTAACCGGAAATGCACAGGCCTACTAGTAAAACCAAACTCTGCTTTTTGAGATCACGGACTTTTCCGGTCTCATTGTTTAAAAAGTAGTACCATAAACGCTCCTCTGTTGTATTCTATACATACAACACGTTTAAGAAATAAGGAGTGTTTACATTTCTATAATCCTCAATATAATTTATTTTCAATCTTTTAGATTATAACTGAGTTCTTTATTTTATACAGAAAACATAACCTCACCCAGTTGTATGCAACCACGGCCAGTAACTATTCATATTTTCGTTATTATTATCTACATCTTAATTGGTATTACTCTGGAAAAAAAACGCTTTTTTAAAGTTTTTCTAACACGTCCATTTGTTGTTACTTCTTGCATTGGCAGCACTCATCCTACGAACCAACGTCGCCATATTTACACAGGCGCGAAATTTAAACACGTATACGTATGTTATATTTTTCTAATATTGGCAGCACTATAAAGGATGTATAGGTTATATGGGGGGTATATCAGAAATAAAACAAAAACTTTAAATATATACAAAAAATACACAAAATATATATACACTAAATACAACAAATGTTTATAAAGTAATTCTACGTAAACAAACACCTCGAATAATAAACTGTAGTTACTAAAATAATGAAATCAAGAAAAATGCAAATGACACCAAACACTGTAATGCAATATGGTAGTTGTAAAGGTTGTAAACAACAAAATTGAACAAAATATAACTGAAAATTATATAGAAGCAACTACAGCGCATGCGGTGTAAGATTGTGGCTCTAACTGGGTGTACTTTACATAACTATTGCTATAAACCAAAACATTCCTATACAAGCTCGCAGCCGTGCTCCTGCATTAATTCTATTCTTCTAGTGATGTGTAAAACTGCTATTTTTTATTAGCAGCTACAAACTGCTACTGCTACTTTTCGTTAGCAATTTAAAAAACTGCTACTTTTGTAGCAGTTTCTCCTATAGCTACAACGGGATAGAACATATGATGATGTCTATAGAGCTGCTACGTCACAAATATTTACATCGGAAAACTGCTACAAAAAGTAGCAGTTTCTTTTAATATTCGTTAGATGCTACAAACTGCTAACGATAGTTAGCAGTTTCAAAATAGCAGTTTGCTTCGTAGCAACCCATCATTAAATTCTATGGTCCAGTGGTCCATAGATGTGTTCGTTAATACACCAAACCTTCGGTGTATTAGCGTGCTAAATCGACTCTATTCTATTTATAGACATATTACCATCTATAAATAATGAAATATCTCTAATGTTGACTTTTTGTAAATTGCACAAGAATAAGTAGATTTATATACATATATGCATCACACATAAAGAAAGAACAGAACTTTCCTTATTGGTTGGAATCGGTATTTCGGTAGAAAATGCTTATAAAGTGAATTACCTACGATTACCACCATACAACATCGTGACAACATCCCAAAATGAAAATTTCACAAGCGTTTTGCACTTTCATTCTATTCCATATACATTATGAAAAAATAAATATAAGTATATTAATTTACATTAAAGTATACAAATAAATCATTCAGTTTGAATTTATTAACAATTAATATAGTTTGTTATTGCAATTTCGAATTTCAATTCTGTTTACATATTAAAGAAAAATTCCTTATCAATCTTGTACCAAGACAATTAATTTAAACGATAAACAGTACAGTAAGTGCTTTGAAAAGTTACTTTTGCCATTTTAATTTAATTTACCTACTTTTCATAAAAATTGTATTCCCGCTAAAAGCTTTTCAAACGACTTCGTTCACTTTAAACGCAACCAAGTTTTTTTATTTTGAAATATTACTTGATATAAGTTTTGGTTATATAGAAATACAATAGAAACAAAGAATAATTGTAAAAATTAGCAAAACCGTCCAGAGTTTTAAAAAATGTATATATAATCTAGTTGTTCATATAAACCAAATACATAATGCAATCCAACCAATGTAAACAACTTGTTTGGACAGTTGTGCAACGCGTGTGATTTCTCATTGGACATTTCTGGACGCGGTAGCAAGCAGTGATCATGTCGAGTGACGGTGAAAATACTAAAAATATTTCTTCTGAGGTATGTCCCCAACTTTATCTATTCTCGTAGGGTTGTAGGCAATTCTAAATATTTTATGTATGAGTTTGTAAAAGCATTGGCTTTCTTTATGTATTAAGTTTATAAACAACATGTTTGGTTGTAGGTAGTTCATTATGGCGTCTGTTGATATCTTAAAAAGCGGGAAAATGAATTGAATTTTTTAAAGTCTAATATAGATTTTCTTTTAATTAGGGAGACGAAAAGAAGACTCCAGATGAAAAGGAAAAGGCAGAGAAAATGGAAGTAGATAATGAGGTTAAGGAAAATGAACAATCAGATAATGAAGAAGACACAAATTCTAAGCAGAATACAGAAGAAAGTGAAGCTAAAGATAACGTGAATTCCGAAGGTAAAGATAAAGAAAAAGAACATGACGATGAAGATGCAAAAATTGAAAAAAAGGTAGCAAAATACAGAAAGAAGTTGAGAATGACACAAAATCAGAAGATACAAGCGAGAAGGAAGATAATGAAAATGATGACAAGAAGTCGGTACCACTTCTTGATCAACCCTTAGAAATATCTGGCACACGTGAACGTAAGAAAGTTCAGCGATTTAATGATGATTTTCCGAGAGACTCAAAAGAGGTATGTATAAAGGAATTTGGAAATTCAAAATTATAAATGTTCTATAAGTATGTATAATATTCAATTATTATAACTAATAACTCCTAGTATAGATACTATGCTTTCTGATTACTTGAATATGTAAGCATTCACATTCTTGATATTACGGTATGAATGAAAACTGATTTATTAGCTAACGCTATAATCAATAAGGTTAAGAAAATATTTAACGAGGGGCATGTAAAAAAAAGCCATTCAAAGTAGGTCCTTAAATATACAGTGGTGTATTTACTACATCAAATATAAAAGATAGAGCAGGGCATGTTCCTATCTAAGTCCGTTTAATTTCATACAGTTGTGAGGAATCATAACGCATATCTGTTAGTTATCGATAATGGTTTTTATTTGCAAGTATAATTAAAATTACAGTTTAAACAGTATGTAAATTGAAAACGTACTAAGAATAGTATCACGCCATGTCTATCTTTACTGTTTTTGGGCAGAAGTAATGTTGACTAGTTAACTCAATAAATTGTACATTTTCAAGGAAGTATTACAATGTGTATCTACTATTATTAGGGAGCTTAAGTCTTTCGGTACTGCCTCTGAATCTTGGTAAAAATATGTTTCACTAAGATGGTTCCTTTGAGTGGTACGTATTCCTCTTATGTATATTTGTTTATTCATGCGTATATGTAGATTAGATTTATATTTAATTGGCGGTAGTATTCCACTGTGACCTATTGATCTATTATGTCCCCTTATATGAGCTGTAAACTGCTGCGGTTTACCCGTCCTTAAAGCTCCCCCATCCATTCTACGAGTTTTAATAAACTGCAATAGCTGTGATGGTTTCAGAGAAGTATTTCTCTTTCACCTATGATGTCTTTGCCAAGATGATTGGCACAGGTTTCTGTGATAGCGATGAAGATGTCAAGTGTTTCGAACTTTTATCCTACGCCCTGCAAAACCTACAGTCGCTATTCTGTTTTAGACCTATCGTTGCCCTGTGTTCCCCAAGGTGACAATGCCATGTGAAGATATGTAGTCTGTTTCTACTTAATTCAAGCAGGGTCTTTGCTCTATCCTTATTGTAGTTTCCAAGGAATATCTTAGAATGTCTCAAACACAAATTCGTTGTTATGTGTACTAGGCTATAAGAAATCACAATGAAAAAAATAAATGCATAAAATGACAATATGAGACGTACAGTTACTGGATCTCTTTAGGTACAAATTAAATTTATTGATATTTATTCTTATTATAGAAATAATAATTGCTTTTGTCTTAGAAGCAGTTCAATTTTCACAGAAATGAAAATTTGAAATGCCAGGAACATGTAGAGACAATAAGGAAATCACACTATGTATACCCCAAGTTGAACCAATTTAGTGTAACCACAGCGCAACTGAAAGCAATGCTACCTCCTCTTAATATGTCTCAGTCATTTGTAATCAACTGGTGTATACTTTTGCTATTGCCAGACCACAACACGTTGAATGTATATATTGTAGAGTATAAAAATATTGTACCACAAAATAAATGATATATAAAAGTACAGAGCAACAGCTGCAATGATATACTTAAAAAGCAATACAGCTTACAAAACCACTGCAACTGTACACAGCAACAAAAAACTATGGATATAAAAAAAGTAGCGTATTTGTAAATCATCTTTTTTTAATATATAAATAAATAAATAAAATAAATAAATATTTTATTGCTATTGCGGAAAGAAATACAAAATAGCAAACGTCATATAATATAAATTGTAACTCTTATTGTAAACTTATGTAAAAAAATCGAGACCAAGTAAAAATTCAATTTTTACACCAATTGCACCTATTGATAATTTTTATGTAAATCTGCTCACTCTTATTAATACAAGTAAAAGTACTGCGTTAGTGTCACTTGCAGTTTCCTTTCTTTTACACTTAAAATTTCCTACTCAAATTCGGAGGTATATTCTGTCTTAAATCTTATACATAAATATATTGCAATTAAAGTATGTAGTTGAAAATTACATACTAATAAAATAAATAGAGCTGTTCAGAATTGGCTTTTTCCATGAACCGGATAGCCATCCAGCAGATTACGCGAGCCTTAATAATCCCGTTCTTATTCTAAACCAGTTCTAGAATCGGGTTCGGTTGGGAAAAAATTGTAATTATGTGGTTATTTGAAAGCGTTATTAACAAAGATTCAGATTTTCTCATACTAAGACAAATTTTTGAAGGTGCTTCGAAAGATCCATTAAATTGTCACAAGGATTACTTTACATTTGCAAATATAACATCACTCGATGTGGAACGGCCGTTTTCATCGTTAAAAAATATTTTTCCCGCACGCCGTAGTCATTTGACTGCAACAAGTGTGGAAAAATAATGATTCAAATATTTATCTATTAAATATTTGAATCATTATTTTTGCAGTTAGTGATTTCACTGAAGCTTCTTAAAACAGTAAGTGTTCGGCACATTATATAATATATTTTTTCCACTACTAGCGTTAGAAGACGTCATTATTTGGTATGTTTTCGGGCCGAGAAGATGAATTTCTCTCCTAGTAGTCAATAATAAAAATTATCTCCTACTAGTAAATAATAAAAACAATTGACAATAATAAAATTGTGATTTATTCAATAAAAATGTATAGAATAGAAATAATTTGAATATAAAACCATAGATGACGTATAGATGCACGAATGAAATCCGCAATTCAAGAAAAAAGGTTAGGTTAACATCATAGATGAAATATAATATAGATGCGTCAGATAACGTATGTCAATCATAACCATGTTTTGCGCCATCTACTGAGTACGTTCGCATTATTATGCGAAAGCGCGACGCTTAAATATACCAAAGCGTACGATGCATTTTATTTCAATTTATATTTAATGAATTAATACAAAACATAAATAACAAATATGTATATATAAGGTATATTGTATTTTTATGAACAAAGTAAATTACAAAAGGATAACATATTTGATAGAAATAACGGCCGATTTCGTAATAAAACCTAATGCCGTATTATTATTTAAAGTCACTATTAAATACAAATTGACTTTCATAAAAAAAATAGTGTTATGCGATCATTAATTGATATATTCCTAAAGTCCTTTTTGATGTACTGTTAAACTACCATACTGATTACTTAACCGAGAATAAACCGAATGAAGGACATTATTATGAAATCGGACCGTAAGTACATAAGAATTCTGTATACAATAGAATTTTTCTATACAATAGAAAAAAGAAACAGAAATTTAAGTTAATGATGAGTAATTATATTATTTATAAGCCATTTAGCCCCCTGCTGCAATTTGTTTATAATATGAACAAAAGTCGGAGTTGATGCTTTTACTGCTGTGGCCGGTTTAAATACAGAGAAATACGAAAATTTTATGGTCAGTATTTCAGATCCGGTTCCATAAGAAGATTTTCATGGCTATAGGTAGAGACCATACATTTTCACTACATATATTGTTATGTTATAATTTGGCAACTTCTCAGCTGAAACTTCTTCAAAAATTCTCCGAAAAATGATTGTAAGTGAAACCTTTTTCATTAGTATGAAGCAATATCGTAGATGTCTACCAAAATAGGACGCCCATAGAAATAATATGAAAAATATTCAAATCATCAAAATAGGTGAAAAACGCACGATCGCTGAAATGTTAAAATTTTTGCCGCAACAGCAAAACGCGTAATGAGAATTAGGCCGAAAGCTTACTTGGAATATTTAAAACTGAATATGCAGTAGACAACAATCTATTATTAGATCCAAATTGATCATTAGTAAAATGATTTCTGCAAACTCGTCGATTTTGATATACATTTCCTGGTGGCAAACTTCGAATTTCATCATCACAGTACTTGATCCATTTTTTAAACATATCCATATTTTTCGCTGGAATAGGAAAACAGTGTCTGCTACCATATTTTACTGCAAAACCATTTTTTATAACGCAGCGTGGACCTTCCATATTAGTTACTTATTAAATTATGATAATATGCTAGAATACTAAAATAATTAACATACAACTAAATACAAAATGAAACAATAAAACCAGAGTAATTAAATATTGTGTTTGAAGAAAGAAAAGAACTCGAAATAATCAATAATATTGAACACAACGCTTAACGCAATTATACATTGACAATAATTTGACAAATGTCAATTAAATTCAAATTAACATTTGAACAGCATTATTGCATTGCAGCGCCTCTCATGGGGACGTTCGCATTAAAAATATTGGTAGTAGTCATGGTAATCTAGTGAAACCGGCCTGGTTAACATTTAACATGAATAAACAAAGTAGGAAATACGTAATTTGGTAAACACTACTTATTAAAATAATAATTAATAGCGCAATTATGGCAGGTCATGTTAATTCCAGACGTACCAGTATTTTTGATACTCTATTTGATTTGCTTCCTTGCGATTTCTGGAGGAGTACAACTACTGTCTGACATTTTTTTTGGTATTGTGACAAGACATGAATAAAATCTTAATTTGACATTAAATGTTTATTCATTTGTTTTTACAGACTAACATGTTTTCTATGGATATCTTAAATTAAACATTTATCGGAACGGCTTATTATATTACATTATCATTGAGAAAGCGGTTAAATATGCTAGTAGTGGAAAAAATAGTATATAAACCACGGCAGAGAAGATTTTTCTCGGCCTCTTAGCCATTATTTCGCTCGACGCTTCGCGTTTCGGGAAATAATGCTACTCGGCTGAGAAAAATGTCTTCTCTCCCTTGGTATATAGTTACTATTTTATACCAGTAGTCAAAAATCATAGCATTTTGACACATAATAGAATGCTGAGAAATGTCGTTTCTCAACCTCTGAACTAATAGCAGATGAATAACAAATAGCATGCATGCTGCAATCATACAATCGCCTGAAATTCTGAATATGTTTTCGTATGAAAGCGTTCTTGATTCATGCGCAAGCTAATACTCAACTACTTGTTCTGCAATCTCGCATATCAGCATCTCTGCAATCTACATATCAGGTAGTATACATTTAAAATCTTTTTCTTCAGACATACATAAACAAAACGAAAAATAATCTAAAAGATACTTCACTTTTAGTTTCAGCAGTTATGTCAAAACTTATTTGTCAACATCAAAATGAAGCCTGCTTACTTTTGTTTTATGTTTTATTACAAGTGCGATGTTACATTTAGCAAATTTATTCCTAATTATCAAGGTTTCAAGATCCAATTAGACTACTGGTACAAAAAATAGTATACATACTTCGGTTGAGAAGACTATTATTGCAATAGTCAACTACTCAACCTTAGTATGTAATATACTATTTTGTACCAGTAGTAAAATATAGCATTTTGATACATAATAGAACGCCGAGGAATGATATTTCTCTAACGTCTGAACTAATCAGGTAAATAACGGGCCCAGTATTAACACAGAATAGACTAGAAACGACACTAGTCGTTGGCGCCTTTGAACTTTCAAGTACGATTTCAATGACCTTCATGCCATTTTGAGAAGGGTAACTTGTCAAATAAAAGGCGGCAAAATATGGGAGTTTAAATTCAATTTAAACATCGTCGATAATTTTATCATAAAATTATATTTACTTACGAATACATTATATATACAGAATGGAACAGGATTGATGTACTATTTAAAATTATAACATTTATTTAAACAAGTATTTACTGTATAAATACGTATTTGAATCCTTGTGGTGTGAAAACACTGCTTCACTGTCTTAGTTTAAAATATAAATAAAAGTACAAGGAGATATACATACTTATTAGGTGTATTCTTTCATACTGATCGAAGTGAATGTATTCAGTTAAGGCAAATATGTGCAGTTTGATTGGATTCTTCTGAAACCATTCACCGTTGTTTGAAGGAATACATAAAGATGGACAACCTATGACAGTTGACAGCAATTTCAGATCCATCAAATGCAAATCTCCATTTGATGGATCTGAGATTTCTGTCAACTGTCATAGATTGCGCATCTTTAGGTATTCCTTCAATCAACGTATTCACTACCTCTACCTTTTCCAAAATAAGGATTGCATTCACTTTGTGTGGACCAGCAATTTACCACTTCAATCACATAGGGGATGTCTACATGCCATTTTTAACTAAAATTGATACAAGCCGTTGTTCTAATCACACGTAAACCAACAAACGTAAGCACCACTTGACACCACTCATTGATTAGAAACCCTTTTCAAAATGGCCGCTGACCACGTGACTACATTCGTTTCCCCGCCATCAGTATCGCTTCCGGTCTATTCTGTGGTATTAACCATAGATAAGAGAGTATATTTAGATGGGAATCTAATATACTACATACCGATCCATAACAGCGCCACTGCAGGTGTAGTATAGAAACAACATTTCAGGCGGCTCCGCTTCGCGTCGTGGCTTTAAACTCGTTACTCGTGCTTTAAAAGCTTGATTATGCACCAGTGTCATAATATACTATTTTTTTATTGGTGAACCATTTTGCTTGTTTAAAACACGCAAATGCGTACGTAAATCGATCATTAAAACGCGCGTGTTTTAAAGTCACTAGGGGCAACGTCAACAATTCAAAAATAAGTCAAGTATAAATGTCAACTAATTGATGTGACAAAACAACCTTTTACAAATAAAAAGTTATTAATAAATGTGTCAAAAACTGTAATGAGATATTTTATAATAATTTTATCGAAAAAACTTACTTTAAATGAATTGGAAATGTGCAATTGATATTATTTGAAGGATTATATCCTCGGTTTTTAACATCAGATACACCAATAACTCACAGACTGTCTATAAATTAGTTTTAATTTTCTAGTTTTAATATTTTACATTAAAATAAAACCCTTCAAACTAATATTCTTCCAAGCGATTTTTTATCGATATAAAAAGACTATAAACAAGGACTAAATTATTAAAAACAGAATAACAGATAAATTATAACTATTAAAAATAAATAATATTTCAAAAATTTAAGAGAATATAGATTATATTACATTTTTAAATTCTTATAAATTTCCATTTTGATTTATAAACAAAATTTGCTTAACTTTTTGGAACTGGATATACGGTTTCTACGGTCAGAAATTAGTCGTCCACTTTTGGAGAACATTCTTTCATTCTTTTTGATTCTCGGAATGTATTCCCGGCAATTAATATATGATTACTGGATATTTTATCAAAAGGACGTCATTATGCGTAAAAAATATCAGAAATAACAGTTATCTGTTATTTTTAACTGTTATTTTTTTATAACAGAAACAGTTGCAACTGTTGTTTGGAAATAACAGGTTGGGCTCAACACTAAAAAGAACAGTTACCTGCGAAAGTATTCATCCAGGGAAAAAAAATCGCTTGCTTTACAAATAGATGGAAGAGGAGCAACGATTTCTTTCACCACAAATCGATCATTAAAAACAAGAACAGCTTAAATGTGGCGCATTTCTGTAATAAGTTGATTATGAACAAAGTTACAAGCATTGAAGTACGCATGAAAAAAATCACTTCTCTTTTGTGGTGAAAGTTGAATTAAATGTTATCACTAAAAGAAAGATTATGATTTGATAATCCAGAATGTCAATTGATTCAAGTTGGTTTCAAAGATATTAATTTTTTACTGTAGGAATTAGAGGCGAAAATTGGGTGCGTTGTAACGCGAGTCACTGACTATGTGTTTTGAAAGCTCATCAAAATTTTTACTTCTCGAAAAAGTGCTTCAAAATTTATCTGAAAATTGAAGGAAATACAAACAATGGGATGAATGGTTGGAAAGAAATTGCAGCATTTCTTCTCAAACAAGCTGATTCTTCTGGGACTGCAATATAACATTTAACGTGTGACATACTTGTAGTGTATGTATATTACCAGAAATAAATTATGACTATTACTATGAAATCATAAACTTTCTTTTAGTGATATAAACTTAACTCAACTTTCACCACAAAAGAGACGCATTCATAAATATGTAGATATATCAAAGAGTATTTATCAATGCATTTATACAACACAGTATTTTTTGCTTATTGAAAAATTGTCTAATCAATTATATTTTTCCCACTACCGGCTACGTAAGTATGCCATTGTCATACTGATTGAAGGAACGTAAGTTGCACTTACCGCTTATCTACTATGTTGCCATTGGCGACGTGGTGTAATATTCATGTTCTCCCTATAGGGACATAAGTTATCGTAGAATAACACATGTTTGACTAAATTTGACATATAACTTTCATCTTTTCCGCATGCATTGATTTAAATTTGACAGATAGAAAATATATAAATCTAACGCCAAAGATTACTATAAAATTATCTTTTTATACAATTTTAAGCCGCTAGTGGGAAAAGTTTTTGTGTCACGTGGAGCGGTCTTGGATAACTTTTACAGCCTGTAAAAAATATCCCCGACCGCAAAACCTTGTGACACAAATAACTATCTCGTTTACGTAAAAAGGTACCTATATAACTTATTTTCACTGCAAAATCATCAAAAAAGACTAATTGACCGTCGCGTATGCAGCTGGCTTATACGACAATAACGCATACTCTTTTTTATTCAAATGTCTACGTATTAAAGATTCTATATTTAAATAAAATTTATCGTACCTATTGCTTGCCTTAACTTACAAACACAACATCTACTTTTGATTTCATCCTTAACATTTATTGATTTAAGGACATGATAAATTAAACACGGATGATTTTTATATGGCTAGAAATAAATAAAAACACCAAGAAGATACTTGTGCCATGAATAGACCATTCATGCATATACATAGACGATATATTCTCTACACAATATTAGCCCAATGAATAAATGTACTAGCTTGCATTTTACTCTCTGCTTACATTTATAACGGGTCCATCCATATTTCCACCACGGTTAAAGGTGTTGACTTTTTGGGTGTCTCCACTGTACCTATCCATTCTCTTTTTAAGTTAATTCTGCAGCTGAGCCGTAGAGAAAGTATAGTCTTTAACTCGCATATAGTTTGACTATGATTCACTCGGGTGGTTCCCATTCTCGTTAATAATAGCCGTTATTATACGCTGGTTGAAGAATGTGTGTATATAAATAATTGAAAGGTGTTTGAATCGACCGCGCTTTTTTTAATGTGATGCTTTTTAATTTTGGTGCTCAACAAGCTATGCCGCAAATAATCAGTAGTGTCCCTCTGTTTATTTTGGTTTTCTGCATTTTCGTTTTCGTCTATTTAGTTTGTTATTTCACTCCTTTATTACCAGAAAGGCTTTTCTTATTGCCATTTTTCTGCTGTTGCATATTTGTTATTGGTAAGCGATGAAGAAATCACATCCATCCATTAGAAGAATTGCAAGATAAAATAACGGAAGCTGTAAATGATATTAGACCAGAAATATTACACTATGTGTTCAATAGTATGAAGCGAAGGGTGAATTTGTGCTTAAATTTAGATGGATGGCATTTTGAACAAATATAATTTTATCTTGAATAAGTGTTATAGTTTTGTAATAATTTTGATAGAGTATTTAAGTCTAAAATTAAAGTATGTGTAGTGCAATCTAAGATACCAGCCTTAGGAAACATACATAATTTCATTGTAATTAACTTTCTGATAAAGTATTATTTATTACTATATTTGCTCCTATTCTAATTTTTTTATGTTATACGACATTTACTCCCTCATGGCTTGTACACACCTCAAGCTGCAACATGTAATTAAACGTGTAACGTAACGTGTAATGCAACGTGGACGGTTTTAATTTTACAGTGCAACAAAGAACGCGCATTACGTTTACACAAATGTTCCATACTGCTCGTCGAGTATGGATGCGCGCGTGAACGAATTCTATCATCTGGCTGTAGCGTCTGCAGCTTTTATACTTTTACAAGAATTAGTTACCGATGGGTTCCATACTTGTTCTTTTCCTCATAGATCATAGCAAATGTGTCTTGTCTTCGTCCCAATCTTCCATAATTATTTACTGTATTGGCAATAAATTAAGAGATAATTTGGTTACACAGAATTAAGTAAGTAGTATATTTTTTACTCCAAGCGCACCAGTAGAACTGCGTGATTCTGACTGTGAACGTTTAAACCCTTAAAATTTCTTTTCCTAAACAAACAATATATATAAATCCAAACAGTCTATGCGACTATAGAATTTATAAAGTATTATTAATAACAGTGCTAAGTGGAAGAACATAAACGAATAAATTTAAATGCCAGATAACATTTGTGCGCGTTCGTACGTACACACTATACGTCTAGCAAAATTTCCGTCCACACTGCAACCGAACATTCCTTTGATGGCGCGCTAAAAACCGACATCGCGCGCATCGTCAGCGCGCGTTCGGTGCAACACCAACTGCAACGCGCAACATCCATCCACACTTGTTACATTATGCGTTGTGTTACACGTTGTATTACATGTTGCAGCTTAGGTGTGTACGAGGCATTAGGTGTGTACGAGGCATTAGGTGTATACGAGGCATTAGGTGTGTACAAGGCATTAGGTGTGTACGAGGCATCAGAGATGCTGGCATGCACTTAGCACCAACTTAAACACAAAAAATTGAAAGCGAGAAATTCAAACACCTTTCGATCATTTATTATCAAGGTTTCAAGATCTAATTAGACTACTGGTACAAAAATAGTATATATACTTCGTTTGAGAAAACTATTATTGCCCTCGTGGCTGTAATAGTCTACGATTATATTCAACTGCATCATAGTTGCCTATTTTACTTCACTTTCTTCCTCCGTCTTCACTGTGTTAGAGCAGGCATCAGATTTTAATATGTTAGATAAAGAGATACAACGAATGCATTCGTTCAAGCAAACAGTATCGATATACGTTTTCTGTGTTAACTAAGGGACGTCTCTTCGCTCTTCTTTTTCATCTTACACTAAACGTATCAACAGGTCGTGCGTGCGCTCCCGGTATAGTATTTTCAAAACGAAGAAATGAACTCAGTGTCAAATGTCAAAATCAGCTCAAAACTTTGCATTATTTGATCTACACCATTTGTGGCATATCTCATAAATAGTTTCGTACTGAAACTTTATTAGGTAAAAGTGGGTCTCTAGAATTTGCAGCTAATTTTTTTATAACTTGTTGTTCCGCATTCATTTTACGATTATGAGACCCTGGCCACAGACTACATCCAGACCGGCAACTTAACGGTAAATTATATTCCAAGAAAAATCACGGTAGACAAAACATAGGTGGCAGTAGTATCACAGAGCGGCAAATTTAAAACGATGCATTTAAATGTTTGCTCCACATAGCAATAACTACTATAAAGGTATAAAGTAACTTTTATACAGCAACTATGAATGTAAGCGCACATTGAGCCGCGTCGAACGAATCGCAAGCACCGCACAAATCGAAATAAAATATACATATTTTACACTGCTTAAAATCATCATGCACTGACTGATCAGAACCGCACGAGTCGCGAAGCCGAAAGTATGGCTGGAATTATTGGCCTTCGACGCAGCTCAATGTGCGCTTACCATTATACAACTGCCATGGAATTCCTTATTGTAGAAGTAATAATACCTTTATAGCAAGGGGATTTCAAATTGTTGCTGTTATAAAGTTACTTTCATAGCAGTGGATAATGGTACTTCTTTTTATTGGCTCAAAGTTGTAAGAATACATGTACGACAAACGTAGTAATGTACAAGCATCTAGGGAATGAGAGGTGTGTTGACAGTGACAATTATTAGAAAAAAGACGTTTTGCCGATAAGACGTGTATGAAATACATTTATGTTGTGCAATCAAATGTAATAGAACTTTCAGTCTTTAATGCGTAGTTTCTGTGTACTGACATACGGAATGTAAAAACGTATAAGTGAAGCAAGAATTTGGAAAAGCCGTTAATAGTTAATAGTGCTATATTGCATATGATGCTGTCAACACGTAAAAAGAAAAACGATTTTTACTCAATATTTGTTGGCCATGAAAGGAATTGAAATGATTTTGGTCACATTGCAAGCAAACAGGCACAGAAAATTGGCGGGCATGCTTCGTTCAGGGAGATGGCAGTCCACTTCGTGATAATATGTTCCTGACTATAAATGTTCATTCTATACAAGGATTCATTGACACAGAAGTAAGTAATCTGAACTTTTTAAAAGCCAGCAGTTAAGGTGTAGATGGGAGCGCCAAAATTTGATAACACTTTTGTTTTAGTAAAAGGATTAGGAAATGCGCCAATAGAAACATTAGTTAAATTCGCGTCTGAAGTAAAAGTCAGTGAACACGTTCTTAAAGCCGACATCCATATTGTGCCAGACGCGGTGTTTCTAATAATGTAATACAGAAAACCATCTAGATGTAGCTAAACTAGGGCATCAGAATAGAACTAGAGAAATTATAACTAATTGTAAACCAAAACGCCCTAAAGAAACGAAGCTATGCACAAAAATTATCATATATAATACAACGAGTGGTTTTGTGATTATCGATAATCGCCGGGTTGACGAGATATGTTGCCAAATATTAATTCCACCAATATTAATTAAACCAATTATTTGGCAACATATCGAGTGCCAATCCGGCGATTGCAGATAATCACAAAACCAAGAGTTGTATTCTTTAGGTTATACAACGAATAAAGCAACTTCGCTAAATTAGGTATGACATTTTGAGGTTAATTTCTAACGAGTACTAATACATATAGGAAATGTCATCACTGACAAGCATTATGAGCTACCTAATAACAATGCATAATAAAGCAAAAAACAGGAATTAATAATACATGTCATATATATGATCGAACTTTACAAAATTCCATAAATTGTGACCATATGTAGATTTCAGATCGCACTGTATTAAGAGGTCTATTATTTTTAACTGTCTGATCATTTTCTAACATAGTTTCGACGTATCGCGACATTTTCAATCAATTTATGACAGGCAGACAGGTAAGAAATGTAACTGACAAGCAATTTGCAATGAACAATCAACGATTAAAACTGGTTGCTATGGTAAATCAACAAAGGTGATTATCGCTTATTAATGAAAAAGCACGGTGCTTGATTATCACTTATTAGTCCAGTAGAGGTATAGGGAATTAATACATTATGAGTTGTATAATCCCTGAAGTACACTCATTTTTGGCAGATGTAACTACTCTCTTTTTGGGTTTAGGCTTTAGGTTTAGATAGAATGGTTGAGTGGAAGAGCAGATGTCAACTAATGACGCACCTCCGCCACTTTTCACTTCATTATTAATATAGAAATACTTTTGATTTTTTTGTAATATATGTTGGAAATAAAGACGCTTTTCCGGATTACTTTTAAAATTATTTTTGCAACGAGGTATAAAACATTTCATGATTAATTGATATCAAATAAGATTCAAATAAAAATAAAGCATGATTCCAAAGGTGATAACGTTAAAAAATACACAAATTAAAACTGAAAACTTCAAGCACGCCACAAAATAATAACACAATAGTTTATCAAACAAATATGAAAATAAATACTATAACAAAATACAGATAGACCGGAGGTTGGTTTCGTTTGACGTTTACGTAGGTAACAAAAAAAAATGATTACATTTCTGATTAAGAAAACATTGATGTGTTATTTCTATCTCTTTCCATATCATACTTTTGGCAAGCTCTGTCAATTTACCATTATCACGTCATAAAAGCGGTAAATTCAAACTTTGATATTTTTTCTTGGCATATTTATTAATAATATAAAAAAAGAAAGTATATACGTAGACACTATAATTTAATGTACAAGAAAAAAAATATTTAAAAAAATCCGGGACAACTCTTAGCGCCTAGCATTCAGTGCCCTCTGCATTATGTCTACAGAAAAATATGATAATACGCATTACAGTTGTTAGACAAGAATATAATTTGACGTTTGTACAGATAACAAAATACAACAAATACTTTGAACATACCCAGTAGCTAAACATTACCTGACTGAACTGTCAGATAGTAATCATTTTAATTATTTATTGTATAAAATAGTGTAGTCAAACATAAAATTATGTATATAACAATAACGATATAACTCGTTTATAAAAGGTCTTTCTTGTTCAGAAATTCGGCTCGGCCAAGAAAGTAGTACTTTATGTACTTGTTACATAAATCGCTATTTTGTGCAAACATTTATACGTTTGTATCGCCTATGCTTCATGAAAGTCACGAACATAAATGATGCGAGCACTTAAACGTTACTGAACGCTCGTCTTGATACGGCTGCTCGGCCCCTCCTCTTTATTCTCCGCATTACACTAAAATTGCCCATGAAGTGAAACTGTAGACACAATTGCTACCTTTGTGACTATTTATTTAGCGATTGTGTCTACAGTTTCATCAAAAGCGGAAGTTTTAATTTTTTTTTTTAATTACTCAAGTATTTAACGTAATTGTCACCGATAAATAATGTGTATTAAAATGTCCTCTAGCCAAACAAACTGAAAAATTTAGAAAAAATTCCATTATTTGCGTAAATTTTAAGTTTGAGTAAGAGTAAGTCGTGAACTTCGAAAAAAACAAAAAAAAACACAATATCTCGAAAACGGGTGATTTTTGAATAAGGCAAATTGAGCTATTCTATCGCAAATGATCTCTACTAACACGCTGTAAAGTATGACCGTGCTTAGGTGCAGTCGTTTTTGAGATTTTTGGCTCGATGACTTCTACGAAATAGAGGGGAGAGAATTGCGTACGACTAGCTTTGCAAAGAATTCTCGCCTATATTTCGTAGTTTTAAAAAATTCATAACTTTGGAATCGCTGCAGATAATCAAGCCAAATTTTGAATATATTAGATTAACAAATTATATTTTTTCTTTTACTAATATAAATTTAACTTTCTTCCACCACAAAAAAGATCATTTTTCACCGACATACTTTAGTGCCCGTAATTTAAAAATTAATGTATTAAAAAGATATTATAATTACTATGCCTTACTATGCAAATTTTTCTTTATATAGAATTTTTCTTTTTGTGTTATACGACAAAGAAATATACTGTACTGCTATTATTTCGTCCACCACTGTATGTAGACGTACATATATAAACAGTTATTAATTATTTAACAATATAAATACTGCAATGTGAACATATCAGAAGTTCAGTTTTTATTGTATCTATAATGTACGAAATATCTCTTGTGCTAAATATTAGTATGAAGAAAAATGTTATTCTATATATGTTCATCCTTCTTCATTTTATACTTCTATAAAAAATGTAGAAGAGGACTTATATTATGAATACAATTTATTATTAACACTTTGTAGGTAACCAAACTTGAAGTACCAACAGGGAGTGGTATTGCGTTAGGGAAATACCACGCATAGATGCCTCTATATCACGTTTTAAGAATGATGACCTTAAGCTCTTGCATCGTTTATTATTTAAAACTCCTGGAAAGACAACAATGATCAAGAAAAATATTAAAAAATTTAATGGTTTTGATTTTGATAAAGATAGCGATGAATATGGAAAAAAATTGTCGAGCGTGCAGAAATTTGAAGTTAAGCAGCTAAAGAGTGTATGTGAAATGTTGGATTTAGAAAAGAAGGGTAATAAGGAAGAAATTGCAGAAAGAATAGTAGAGTTTTTAATCGAACCCAAGGATTCGGGAAAACCTGTTGGTGGCGGCCGACCAAAGAGAACAGCGGCTGTCAAAGCCAATAATAGAGGTGTGTATATGCATATACTTTCTCAAGAGTATTACTGTTGTTGTTTTTTTATTGAAATAATTCTTCCTCAGTTTTAATTTAAGTATTTTTTATACTTTCAAAAAGAAATCACATAATTTGTTAATGTAAATAAAGTTCTCCTGGAATAAACAAAGTTGTTAACACATATACTATTTATTTTTATGATTCTAACGCTTTTCAACTTGTTTCAAGGATAAAGAAATGCCAAATTGAGCAAATTACGGTTTTTTAATCAATTGGTAATAGCTATGTTTGCATTTTCATACTATTTATGTTATATTAAAGAGTGGACCTCCTTATATGTAACTGTTTTCTATTCCTTGAATGTTCTACTTAAAATACATTTATTGCTTCGATGAACTTTGCTGTAAATACCAATAAATTTATTATTTTCAGAATTAGGCACTTATTTTGAAATAGAGAGAATACTATATTTTGATTCTATTTGGTTTCATCTACAGGCTATTCTTCGCATGATGATTCTTATTCAAGTGACGAGAAGCCAAGTCCTAGAGGAAAGAGAGATAAAGGAAAAAGATCAAACTTGAAAGATGAGAGTTCTAGCGAGAGTGATGAAGAATTTCGTCCTTCAGATGCCAGCGAAGATAAACCTCGTGCCAACAAACGCAAAAGAAGAAGCAAAAAAGCACAATCCGATGAAGAAGAAGTTAGTGATATAGAAGAGAGTGGTGGAAGCTCTGAAGAAAGTGAAGTGAGTCATTTTCGATTAACCGATTAATCCACTTGCATTTAATGAATAGTTTTGTAGTTTATAAAGTATTATTTTCAATTTGAATAGGTTAATTAGTGAATAAGGACCTATGTTCCAAAAAAATAAATTAATTTTTACTGATTGATGAAAATAGAAGGTACAGGCAGTTTAGAAATTTGTACAAGTTTGTTAGTTTGCATCCTAGGATTAGCTTCAAATTAGTTACATCTGGACGATTTTAACTGGTCACACATTAGTCAGGTGCGCAGTGGCCAGAGGAAAATCGAAATAGTGGAGTTCACTTATCAAATGTGCTTAGTGCCTATCAGTTTTGGTCGCATAGAACATTTTAAACATAAATATCTCGTGAATTATTAACTTTAAGCCTATACATGTTGAATAGCTTTTTATAGACAATTAAATGATTATTGATTTATTAAAAAAATACAGGGTGTTCCATAAGAAAAGTCAAAGATGATTAAATTTCCGCTTAAACCGGAAGTTAATTTTATGAGTTTGTACTCCTGAAGTACTTCAAATATGTAGCTGCAATACTTCCATATACAGGATGATTGGTGAGAATTTTAAATTAGAAATTTAAAATTAGAATTAAATTTAAATTTAGAACCAGTGAATTTGCAGGAATGTTGAAAGCAATAGGAAATATTTTATACAGGGTGATTGGTGAGAATGGCCTATTAAAAGTATTATACAAACGGAACGGAATTTTAAAACAAAATGTTGCAGTTGCGTATGGTTGAATATGAACTATCATGCGAATATATTTTTGAATAGATATCACTTCCGGTTAACCGGAAGTGGACCTCAACTTCGATTTTTTAAATAGCATGCTATAAAATAAATTACAAATTCAGCTTCTTTGGTAAATTTTACACATATTTCACGTATCATACCCTGTACCTAAGTACCATTCCTTCTGAGTTATTCGCAATTAAAGACAAAAAGTGACAGATACCGTTCTTACTTTATAGTGATATTACGTCACGTAGGAGTAAAAGAGCAAACCAGATGAAACGGGATAACATTACAATCCATCAAACCGTTAATAAGAAAATATATAATGAAAACACTAAACCAAAACCTCGTGCTACATCAATGGCTGGTGAGAATGCGAAACATAAAATTATAATTCTGGGGGATAGTCATACGCACGATTTGTCAAAGTTTCTAAGTATGTGTCCATCCATGCGTAATTATCATACACTGACAATTACAAAACCTAATGCGACTTGGCAAGGTGTTCTTTCTAATACCGGTAATCTGTTTACTAATTTAACGTACAACGATTTTATAGTAATGACGGGGGTATAAATAATGCGCTCACAGGAAAAAAAATCGAGAACTCTGACTTTAACGTTATCAAAGACTTAGCGAATAAAACAAATGTTATAGTAAGCTATATACCATACTGAGTAAATCGTGTGGTACTTAACAAATTAGTATTTGATATAAACAAAAAATATATAATAACCTTGCAATCCTCAACGTAAGTTTAATAGATATAAATACGATTTTAAGTCAAGAACACTTTACTATTCATGGGTTACATATGACTCAAAAGAGAAAACAACGTTTGGCAAACTACATCTGTAAAAATTACCAAAAATAAGTTCAATAATGGTGATAGCATTTTAAATCCATTTATAAATTTAGACAACTTGGTGGTTATTCCAGTGGAAATTAGTGAATATTGTCACAATGAGTTTAACTCTGACAGTGAGGTGCAAATCGGTGAAGTGGAGTTTGTACGTCCTGCGGCAGATTATGTACCCCATGATGCCTCCATAAATGTCGATCAGTGGGATGTGATGAGCCAAAGTCAGGATAAGGCGCCTGGTGGACGAGTTGGTGACCAACCTATTGAGAGGATCCCGCAGCAGTTATTTGGGAAGTACGACTTTTCTAGTACTTAGTCGACTAATGTTAAATTCTTAGGTGTTACCCTGGATACTGGCTTGGGGTGGACCGAGCACGTCCAACTGGTGTCGAGGAGCTTGTCATCAGCCTGCTATGCCCTAAGAATCATAAAACAAAATCTTGGGGAGCACACGGCCAGAGAGGTATACTTCGCACTATTTGAGTCTCGCATGAGATACTGCATTTCTCCATGGGGTTTCACTACGGCGACCAATTTATCTGAAATTCTAAAATTACAGAAGAGGGCCGTGAGGGTGATTGGCGGCGAAGACGACAGAGCCCACTGTCGTCCTCTTTTTGTTTCTCAGCGGATACTGACACTATATTCGTGTCCACTCATTCGCGAAATATGATTTCACGCACTTGGTTCGTAAATAACTATTATAGCATGCTATTTAAAAAATCGAATTTAATGCCCACTTCCGGTGAACCGGATGTGATAGTTATTCAAAAATATTTTTACGTGATAGTTCATATTCAACCATATCCAACTGCGTTCTGTTCCATTTGTATAATACTTTTAATAGGCCATTCTCACCAATCACCCTGTATAAAATATTTCCTATTGCTTTCAACATTCCTGCAAATTCACTGGTTCTAAATTTACAATCATCATGTATAGTGTAGTTGAAATAACAGCTTGATGTAGTTTTTTACAGTTATAAAAATATTAATATATTTACTTCTCGAAGATACACGAAGAATAATGAAAAAGTATTGAAAACTGTGATAACTCCAACTGTAGAATATATAAATATCAAATATGTTTAATAAAAATTGAAGTAATAGTGATTATTAAATGGACTAAAACCATGTTTCATTTAAACATTTTTTAGGATTTGCACATTTGAAGTTGCCCGAATTTGTATGTAAGTGCGTAAACTAAGCCTTACTCTTCAATATCTGTTAATAGAGATAGCTGCAAGTTAGTTTAAAGAATTTTTACTACTATTATTTCGACAAGGTTTCCTTTTTTATTTAAAAGTTTGTTTTTAACATTTCTTCATTAACTTTCTTCCATGAAAATACATTTCTCAACGTTGCAGAACTATGAGTGATTTCCATCCAAATTATTACATAGTCATATTTTGACATTTACCTGTATTTTATTGTACTATCGTGTTTAATTTAACTCTTGCTTCTTTGCGGTTGTTTGTATTGTTTTGATTAGTTATGCTACTGTATTTTATTGTTCCTTTTTTGTGAGTTTATTTATAATGGATTTTATGTATATTTATGCCGATATGTACCTACAGAGTGGGCCACTACCCACTGGTAAGCGAAGTAAGCGGTTGTATCTCAGTATTTTTCTTAGGTTCTGCGGTAAAAAAATATTGATAGTAAAAGTGGTCAAGAGAAATTGCTGAAAATTACTGTCAAGTTTCAAATTTTACCGCTAGGGGGTGTAACTTATGTCCAAATATAAAATTTCTATTATTTCAGGAAATCGCAAAATGAGCTGTAACTTTGATATTATCAATTGAAATACCGTTTTGTATCACATAATTCTCTTCAGTGAAATTTTTTGGCATCTGTCATAATATGAGAGAAGAAAGACCATCCATTTATCTGTGTTTGTTTAATATTTTCGTTACTATTTTATCTGTCCGATTAATCCTGGACTGATTTGACGATTTTCTTAAAAAAAAAATTAAGTGGTTACTTTTGCATTAACGGGATCTTAAGCCACTTCAAATCACCTATATTTTACGCGTATCTCCATATCTATCCGTTCTTAACTTATTGCAAACAAGTAAACAGCTGGGATAAAACATTATTCTTTGCGGTTGTTTGTATTGTTTTGATTAGTTATGCTACTGTATTTTATTGTTCCTTTTTTGTGAGTTTATTTATAATGGATTTTATGTATATTTATGCCGATATGTACCTACAGAGTGGGCCACTACCCACTGGTAAGCGAAGTAAGCGGTTGTATCTCAGTATTTTTCTTAGGTTCTGCGGTAAAAAAATATTGATAGTAAAAGTGGTCAAGAGAAATTGCTGAAAATTACTGTCAAGTTTCAAATTTTACCGCTAGGGGGTGTAACTTATGTCCAAATATAAAATTTCTATTATTTCAGGAAATCGCAAAATGAGCTGTAACTTTGATATTATCAATTGAAATACCGTTTTGTATCACATAATTCTCTTCAGTGAAATTTTTTGGCATCTGTCATAATATGAGAGAAGAAAGACCATCCATTTATCTGTGTTTGTTTAATATTTTCGTTACTATTTTATCTGTCCGATTAATCCTGGACTGATTTGACGATTTTCTTAAAAAAAAAATTAAGTGGTTACTTTTGCATTAACGGGATCTTAAGCCACTTCAAATCACCTATATTTTACGCGTATCTCCATATCTATCCGTTCTTAACTTATTGCAAACAAGTAAACAGCTGGGATAAAACATTAAATATACTCATTAATTTAATATAATCAAGTTAATTTCAAACGAAACACAAAATTACATAACCATCAAATTAGAAATAGTTCAACCGCTCTATGAAAACAATATTTTTCGATTAAATTTTTACAACACAATCTGAAATAGCATTCAAGAACTTTTTAAGATGTATTAATTGGAGCGATGAGAGTATGTTTCCCAGAGATGATGTATTTAATACTCATAATTTTCACCATTGGGCGGGCGAAAATTTGCATACATTTCGAGAATACGGTCACTAAAGGAAGTTTTTCATTAACGTGTGGTTAGACATAATCCTCGGATCGTTGGGCCAATTTATCTCCCAAATCGTCTTGATGCCAATGCGTATGTCAATGTATTGGAACAAATTATTGACTAGATGCCATTGCATATACACTATAACATGATTTACATACATGATGGAGTTCCTGCCCATTATGCGTAATGTAAGATTGTGGATAATGGTTGCATAAACACTTCCAAACATAAACAGATGGATTGGTTGCGGCGGTCCTATTTTATGGCCTGCGAGTTATTGCGACTTATTTGTTTGGGGTTTCGTTAAGGAGAAAGTTTATGTAAAAAGCAAAGTAGCGTACTATAGTTTTTATACGACTACCTGCTGCTACGTTAATAATAGAATTATATGCAAATACGAGGGAGCGTTTTTATATTCGCGAAATGGGGGATAAGGGGTGGAAATAAAAAAACCAAATTATTTTTCTTTTTCAATATATTCATCTGCAGGACGGATACATTTTTCACATCTTTCAATTAATTTATTTATACCCCCATAAAAAAATGATTTCTCTTTATCTGCAAAATACGCCGAAACTGCCTCCTTGACTTCATCATCGGCAGTAAATTTTTTACCCCGCAGCTCTTTTTTCATTTTCGGAAACAGGTAATAATCACTCTGGGCCAGGTCTGGGCTGTAGGGCGGGTGATTCACAATTTCGAAGCCCACCTTATGCAGGGCAGCTAACGCAACGCGGCTCTTGTGGACGGTCGCGTTGTCGTGCAAAAGCAGCACAACTTTCGTCAATTTTCCCCGTCTTTTCTCTTTAATGGCTTCTTTTAGTCGCTCTAATATTGAAGCGTAATATTCTCCGGTTATAGAAACACCTTTATCTTTATAATCAATCAACAATATTCCTTCCGAGTCCCAAAATACCGTTGCCGTGAGTTTCCCAGCTGATTGTGACACTTTAAATTTCTTGGGAGGTGCTGTGCCCTTTCTATGCCACTGCATGGAGTCTTGTTTGGACTCAGATTCATAATGATGAACCCAAGTTTCGTCTCCAGTAACAATTCGACTCAATACACCATCCTTGTCTTCATTACAGAGGTCCAAAAATGCACGCGAACACTACGCGCTGTTACTTGATTGGTTACTTGGTTTATGTTACTTGGTTGACGATAGCTCAAAGACTAACTGTCTAATAACAATGAAACTTCGTATTTATACTAATTATGAGTCGCTGCACAGGCCACGCTCCCAATGCGCCATACAACCCGCTCATTCCGCGAATATAAAAACGCTCCCTCGTATGTAGGATCTGTCAGGAAATCTCATGTAAATCTGTACCGTCCGTCAAATTGTCACGTTTGTTATATACGGTATTTGCGGCATACATCAAATGGCATATTCTCATATATCCAGCAAACGAATTGAATCGAAATTTTTCATTTCGCACGGGTTACTTAGCAAGTTGCTGAGGCAACGCGTGTATAATGAAATGTGTTCTAAAATGTTCATGGTTACGATTCAAATAACTGACAGATATGACTACAGCTGTGGCCATATGTATTCGCCACCCTTGCTCGTATTTTATTGCGACGAATCTATAAGAAATAAAAGAAAATTGATCGATGCAAATGTTTTATTAAGACTATATACAGGTTTATACAGATATTGGTTAATATTTGGTAGCTCCTCCCTGGGCTTTTATCACTGCATCATTTCGTCGGGGCATACTGCTCACTAAGTTGTAGCACTGTTCTGGGGTGATTTTATTCCACTCTTCGAATATTTTTGATTTTAAGCATTGCTTTGTGGCACATGAGTATTTTGCTACATTTCGCTTCAAAATGTACCACGAATGCTCAATTGGAGATAAGTCTGGGGATTGTGCCGGCCATTCCAGGACTCGCACGTTATTTTCTTGGAACCAGCGCATTACTTCGCGAGATTTATGGCACGGTGCATTATCTTGTTGGAAGAGATATTCTGGTTCATCATTATCGAATAATTTTAGCACAGACGGTTCCAGAACCTCTTCCAACATGTCGATGTACGTTCGACTGTTCATTCGGCCCTGGCAGATGAACAGTTCTCCGACACCTGTTGCACTCATGGAACTCCAAACCATTATGCTACCGCCCCCAAATTTAACAGTTGGGATGATACAATCTGGGTGATAGGCCTCTCCTGGCCTGCGTCGCACGTACTGAGGCCCAAGTTTACCAAAAAGCTGCCAACAAAAGCATGAATATTGCTACATTTTGGAATTCATTATAAAGAATAGAAACACTGTAGATACAAGGAATTGAATACAGAATACTGCAAATACAATAATTAGGTATTACTTACCTCAATATTTGACACGTCCGTCCACATAACTTTGGCCCAATCATCAATGGTCCAGTCGCGGTGACTTTTAGCCCACATCAGCCTCTTCTTCTTTTGTTGTGGAGACAACCGTGGTTTATGTCGAGCCTCGTAACCACCTAAATTTAGTTCACTAAGGTGTCTTCTAACCGTGCGAGCAGAAAGATTAATATTATGTGACCGGAAGAGCTCACTAGAAAGCTGTTTAGACCCTTTTTTCCGGTCTCACAAAGACATTCGTTCTAACACCCGCACATCTCTCCTACTTGTCTTCCTTTTTCGACCGGTTTTCGGTTTATTTGCGAAAGATCCACTCTCTTTGTATCGTTTTATCGTTGTTCTAACTGTAGATCGCGCACACTTCAGTTGCCGAGCAATAGCAGACACTGATAATCCTTGATTTTGTAACACCACAATTTGTCCTCGCTCTACCTCCGCCAATTCACGTGTTTTCGGCATTACTTTCTACTGTATGCTATCGTATTACACAGAAAAAATCGCAGGGACAATATCTGCAGTTCAACTTTACTCTTACAACTTTTAACAAAGACAAGAAATATTCTTAAATTTACAATTTTACGTTTACTTTCCGATTTACTCAGAATAATCTACGATACACCATTAAACCCTCATTACTAGGTACTTAGTTAATTCATTAGCCGGCCCTGTTTCTCAGAAATACAATAAAATTCGCATAACTCGTTCAAAGCGAGGGTGGCGAATACATTATGGCCATATATTTCGTAGTAGTCATATAAATAGTTATTTGTGTCACAAGGAGCGTAAGTAAGGTTTTGCGGTCGAGGATATTTTTTACATGCTGAGGCGAAGCCGAAGCCTGTAAAAGTTATCCGAGATCGCAAAACCTTACTTACGCCCCGCGTGAGACACAACTTTTTTCACAGTACCGGCTTAAAATTGTATAAAAAGATTATTTTATAGTAAACTTTGACGTTAGATTTATATATTTTCTATCTGTCAAATTTAAATCAATGCTTGCGGAAAAGATGAAAGTTATATGTCAAATTTAGTCAAATATGTGTTATTCTACGATAACTTACGTCCCTAAGGAGAACATAAATATTGCATCCCGTTGCCAATGGCAACATAGTACATAAGCGGTAAGCGCAACTTACGTTCCTTTAATCAGTATGACAATGGCATACTTACGTAGCCGGTAGTGGGAAAATAGTTATTTAAGTAATAAGGGAGGTAAGTAACATTTACTAGTTCGAGATTGGTAAATGTTTCCTCCCGCATTGCTTATAACATTTTTCGCACTCCCCAGACAATAAAATCCTCAAAAATTAAATGTAATCATGATAAACAATAACAGTGAACAACCTAGGAATTTAATAAATTAGACACATCTGAAACGTTACTAGTCAGTTTCTACATACAATTGTTTATAAACACAAATAAAACTAAACTTGACAATTCAGTTGCGTTAATTGTGGTTTAAAAATGAGTGTTCCCAATGTAGAAGACGAAGCGAAAGAGGCTTGTTTGGATTTGATTCCGGAGAAGTCGATGAAACTTTACGAGTTAACATACAAATTGTTCAAGAAATGGTGTCAAGTTAAGGATACCACCATCGTTCCGGAGTCCATGCTGTTAGTGTATTTTCTGGAGAAATCTAAAAAATTCAAGGCTCCATCCAGTTTGTGGTGTGAATACTCGATGCTCGAGAGTACATTATTTATAAATGAAAATATTGACATATCAAAGTATCCTAAATTACGTGCGATTTGGAAAAGAAAAATGATGGATACAGGCCTAAAAAGTCATGTGTGTTCACAAGGGAAGAGATAAATTTATTTCTTGAAAGCGCTCCGGGTGGTATGTACTTACTTATGAAGGTATGCTAAACTTTTAATTGCAATGTCTTCTAAATCGAACATTTCAAGTAGTGATGATAATGGAAATTGCTGGAGCATGTCGCGGCCAGGAGTTATGCGAAATGAAATTGATGGATGCGAGAGAAATAAATGAAATAATTATTGTTACAATACCAGATTCGAAAAATGGATTGCCGCGTACATTTACAATTACAGCCTCTAAAGGATATAACTATTGCTATTTGAAAATTGTTAAAAAAATATATCAACACTAGATCCAAAAATGCAAATGTACGTTTTTTTCATGCGTTATCATGGAGGGAGATGTTATAATCAACTAATCGGTAAAAATACAATCGCGGAAATACCTTGTAAGATAGCAAAATATCTGAATTTAGACAACACCAAAGTCTATACAGGTCATTCGTTCAGAAGAACGTCAACAACATTATTAGCGAATACTGGAGTAGAAGTTCTCACACTAAAGAGGCACGGGAGTTGGAAGTCTACTAGTATTGCGGAAATCTACGTAGCCGATTCTATTGCTAACAAAAAAGCGATTGCTAATAAGGTTTTATATCAGGGTACAAATTATACTGAAGCATCTTTGGCGATGATAGTGTCAAATGAAACCACGGAATTAAGTGTTGCTGATAAAGTAGGTAATGACATTGAATTATCAATAAATATAAATAAATATCCCAATTTTGTTAATAATGTTACTAATTGTACAAACTGTAATATTACCATAAATATAAATTAATAGAACACGTGTTTTGATGCACTTTCTTTCCCTATAGGACAAGTAAATTACTTACGCCCCTCGTTGTCATAACAATCACAGTCATTTCAGTAAAACCAACTTACATCCATAGAAACAATGTATTAATGGTATGCTTACTATAAGGGGAGTGGGAAAATTAGTTTTTGTACTCGCCTATCAAAACCTGTCATTTCACGATTCGATTTGCGTGCGTAAAAAGTCACTTTAAGCACGAGTGCGTAAAAGTAAAGTTGGTACTTACTGGAACTTGATTAATTCAGTGACATTTTAAAATCATAAATCCCTAACCGTAATAATATATGGTCATAAACGATAACGTATTTAAAAATATGTATTATTATTATAGTTCTCGTACAAAAAATATTGTACAAACTTCGTGCGTGAAACATTTCGCGAATTCGTGTCCATAAAGCGCTCGCCTTACGGCTCGCGCTTTAAACTGGTCACTCATTCGCGAAATATGATTTCACGCACTTGGTTCGTAAATAACTATTTTCCCACTCCCCTTATCGTAAGTTGGTTTTACTGAAATGACTGTGATTGTTATAACAACAAGTAATTTACGTCTTTATTCTCTTTCTTACGTCCTCTAGGGAACAAAGGTGCATCAAAACACGTGTGTTTATAAACAATTGTATGTAGGAACTGCCTAGTAACGTTTCAGATGTGTCTAATTTATTAAATTCCGAGGTTGTTCACCGTTATTGTTTATCATGATTACATTTAATTTTTGAGGATTTTATTGTCTGGGGAGTGGGAAAAATATTATAAGCAATGCGGGAGGTAACATTTACCAATCTCGAACTAGTAAATGTTACTTACCTCCCTTATTACTTAAATAACTATTTGCCCACTACCGGCTACGTAAGTATGCCATTAGCCCTTTTCCTTTGCTAAAAAAGTGTAGCACGGTGCAGCACTGAACTACACTTTACGCCATATTCTCGTTCCTTTGCACGGTGTAATAGCTGGTGTAAATTACACTATTTTAAATGTCAAGCATATGTCAAAGTGATTAATGAAGGTGCTTTTATTCATGCCGTTTACTTTATACTACGAATGTTATTTATTGGAATTTGTGCAGTATACTATATTGATCAAAAAACGTTAAATATCTATCAAACGCATGTAAAGAGAAAACAAAAAGAGGTTGCGTATTGACTATAAAGTAAAAAAATTGTTGTGTTTTAGTTGAATTACAGCCGGCAATATTATTGGAATTTTTGACGATTCACAAGCAATTTTCTATTAAAAAATGCCATTGAATAAGGTAATTAAGTATGATTTGTAAATAAATTAGTGAAAAATATTTTCAAATTAATCCATATTGA
This sequence comes from Holotrichia oblita, assembly GCA_023690525.1. Lineage (NCBI taxonomy): Eukaryota > Metazoa > Arthropoda > Insecta > Coleoptera > Scarabaeidae > Holotrichia > Holotrichia oblita. The sequence goes on along the minus strand of CM043016.1, from coordinate 131,088,270 downwards.
AATTTTCATGCTTTAATGCATAATTTATAATAACGGGAATTGACAGTTGTTTTTATAAATATATGCAAAGAGACTGCGAAAAGAGTTTATCTTAACTAAATTTGTAAGTATGCTTGTACATAATAGCTATTATAGCATTATATAAAGGATTAGTAAAAGTGCTACTCGTTTCTTCTCAAGTCAGGTTATGATAAGTTGATTGTTGAGGTTATGTTATAAATCCATCTCGTGGATGTATTATTATATGGATAGCGCATTCTGTTCACGGATTGACTCTAACATTAAAGTGAGAGATTGCACAAGTGAGATAGAGCTAGAATAGGTAAAGAATTCATATAGGCCCATAAGATTTACATTGTTATTTTGGTTTCGTTTAGGTATTTATCCGTTTATCTCGTTTAATATTGATCGGATACCGACTTAAATATATGAAATGCGTAGCGGAATAAATAGAGAATAACTTGTAGTATGGTTTTTATTATAGATACCTAAGTAAATACTATTAAATATATTAAGAAAGCCCATCAATGCGTTTCCCCATATAGGTATGAAATATATGTTAAATCTTCCGCTATAATACTTACCTTTTAGCGTTATATGGGTAAGGTGGTGCATAAAAAATATTCGTAAGCAGATTTTCCCAATATATTAAATGAAATTGATTTTTAAAGTGATTTATGGGATATTCATAATCTTTGTGCCAAAAATCACAAAACTATTTTCAATATCTTTGTCTCAGGTATTGGCGCGTGAAATATACAATTACCATAAACTAAAGGAAAATATAAACATCGTATAATGAGAAAAAGCATGAAATAAACTAAATTAAAAATTAATTCCTTTAACAAAGAAAAAAAGTATTGCTCAAATTTAAACAAACATTAAAATATTACTATTTATTGAAATTTAAACTAATATACAAAATTATTGGTGTTTAAATATTACCATCTTTGTATGCATCTGCCTAATTCGTACGCCTCCTGCATTAAGAAGTGTTGTTGTAGTGATGCAATCTCAAAATGAAATAATTGTGAACAATTTGGCTAATTAATTGGTAATGGTGCGAATTTAATGATTGTTGTTCATAAAAGTATTATAGTAAGTATTATATATTTTTTGTGCGGAAGATTTAACATATATTTCATACCTATATGGGGAAACGCATTGATGGGCTTTCTTAATATATTTAATAGTATTTACTTAGGTATTTATAATAAAAACCAAACTACAAGCTATTCTCTATTTATTCCGCTACGCATTTCATATATTTAAGTCGGTATCCGATCAATATTAAACGAGATAAACGGATAAATACCTAAACGAAACCAAAATAATAATGTAAATCTTATGGGCGTATATGAATCCTTTGCCTATTCTAGCTCTATCTCACTTGTGCAACCTCTCACTCTAATCTTGGAGTCAATGTGCTGCACTTGTTTAGTACAGTAAAACTTCGATCAACCGGCACTCGATTCATCGTTACCTTCTGTTAACCGTCACTATACTTGCTGCCGTGCGAATTAATTTTTAGGAAACTTGTTTCTAGGGCGCAGGCGCCGTTTTGATTAAACACGCATTTACGCAAATGTAATTCGTTAATACATATGTATATGTAATGTTATTTAAGAAATATGTACATTACATTAAAATACGTATACGTACATACATATATTTAAGTAAAAATATTATATGTACTAGTTGTGGTTGAAAGAAAGAAATATAAGTACATACATAAAATTTTGTTTCTATTATCCGTCTTTTTCTCATATCCGTCACCTTCTGGTCCCGACCACTGACGGTTGATCAAAGTTTTACTGTATATTAGACGCTATCCATATATAATACATCCATGATCCATCTACACTCAATTCGTTCCTTTGTATTGTCGCCTTAGTTACAGCACTGTAAAAATTGTAGTGTAAATTGCACTACCCTAAAAAGCAAAGGAAAAGGCCTATTGTCATACTGATTAAAGGAACGTAAGTTGCGCTTACCGCTTATGTACTATGTTGCCATTGGCAACGGGATGCAATATTTATGTTCTCCTTAGGGACGTAAGTTATCGTAGAATAACATATATTTGACTAAATTTGACATATAACTTTCATCTTTTCCGCAAGCATTGATTTAAATTTAACAGATATAAAATATATAAATCTAACGTCAAAGTTTACTATAAAATCATCTTTTTATACAATTTTAAGCCGTTACTGGGAAAAAAGTTGTGTGTCACGCGGGGCGTAAGTAAGGTTTTGCGTAAATTTTTTAGCTGCTATCACAATATTGCTCTTTGCATTTATTGACTTTTTAATCGACGAGTTACTGCATTCGTTGATGTCCTTGATAGATAAAGAGCGTAGCTTCTAACATTCACATATTTGAGGACGGGACAATTTTTGCAAATACGTTCCGAGTTAACTACCTATAAGTATGTTATTTTTCACACACTACATATTTTGTCTTGTAGATTAAGGTGTTATAACTACAACTATCCAGATCCACAGATTTTATCTTATTTTTGTTTTAGGATGAACCTAAAACTAAAAAGAGAAAAGTCGCTAATAGTAAGACTAAACCAAAAGGTACACCAGGTCGAAGAGGACGTAAGCCTGCTGTTGCGACTGTTGCATCGGCGAAGAAGAAAACACTTGCTAAACGAGGTAGGAAACCTGCTCGTAATAGTTCAGAAGAAAGCGAACACCAGGAAGAAGAAGGAAGCTCCTCAGAAGATGAGCCTCTAGTAAAGAAACCTAAAAACCCACCAACGGTAATTGCAACAAACGTTTTCTTTTATTGTATACATACTTGTCTTAATAAATAACATTGTGTAATAATACTTTGTGTTGCATTAGGATGAAGAAATTAAATCGTACGTGAAGGACATTTTGGAAGGAGCAAATTTGGAGGAAATTACAATGAAAACAGTTTGTAAACAGGTATATGCCCACTATCCAGATTTCGATCTCACCCACAAAAAGGATTACATTAAAACAACTGTGAAATCTGTAAGTCGTTTAAATGAAAGTAATTAATTATAAAACTAAAGTGGTTTTATTTTCAGTTAATATCTACGTGAACATATTAAAGTGACGGTATTTAGTATTTAAGAAAATCATAATATAATTAAAATATCTGCATATTTATAGGTTTCAAGTACAAACAAGAAAAAAATGAATTTTTGTATTATTCATTGTTTAATGTTGTACTTTTTTGTAATATTAAAAGGTAATTGTTTTCTTTACTTTCTTTTTTTGCGTAGCATTAGAAAAATAAGTTAAGGAGAATATATATTGATAATATTAATTAAAATGAAATACAGAATTGTAAAAATATATAAGTACTAATAAATTGTGTAGTAAATAATACATAAAAATATTTTATAGATATTTTAATTTATAATTACAGAATTGTTTTTGTTTATATTTATTGCTATTGATCTTTTGATGAAAAGTTTTATATGTTATTAAATTTTAAGGATAGCTTTATTCTTGTTATTGATATAAAATTTATATGTAATTCGAACTATCACTATTAGCATATATTGCCTTATTAATTATATATTCTCCTACAGTTTAAAGCTATTTTTACTATTTTAATCAATTGTACCATAAAATCGAAATTTTTATGACATATGTACAAGTTTTTTTTGTTTTGGCTATTTTTATACCATAATTTAATCGCCACGAATATTTAGTGCAATCCATCAATTGCATTAATAAAAATTCTAGTATAATAAGCTTTGTATTTTAAATTGATATTTGTACGTAATGGTGTAATCACACTGTGTTTAACCTAAACAAAAATATTGCTCATCTGAATACAAACGTAATCTTTTCACTTCAATGTTAGTAATTTAAGTACGTTTTCTTTTATTTATTTATTTTTGTTATTACGAGAAAGAGGACACATTTGAAAATTCGTAAATCTTTTTCATTTCGTATTTTCATTATATTTCATTATCAGAATCTACTATTTAAAACATTTGTAATTAATTTAGTCGTTTTTAGTTTATTAAAAAATGCAGATCATTATTACATTTTTATTGTTTATGTTAATGATTGTCATTAAGGTTTTTTGAAGTATTTATTAAAAAGATGCATTCTAATGTAAGTACATGACACCATTACGTTTGATTTTGTATGTTTTTTTTTCAACGATATATACATATAGTGATTTCGCAATTACAGCAAAACATTCTATTTCAGTTCCAGACAAAAACAGTGGTTTTAAGAGATGGATAAATATGAGGGAAATTCTATAAAAGTACTTTGAAGTTACTGTATTGAGGGTTCTTATGAATTATTCTGTATTAAATTCTTTTATTACTTGATAATTATTATAGTAGTAGGTAAATATAATAATGCTGAAACCAATTAAAGTTATGCTTTTGATTCTATGGTGCATATTTTTATGTTACTAAGAACTTGTTTTTCTGTACTTTTCTTTTTTTATCCAACACATTAACTAATAAACTAATGTTCTTCGTAATGTATTCTACCATATAAAAAGAATGTGTATCAAATATGTTTTATGAATTGATCAAGATTTCATTTTAGTTGTAACATTTCCAACAATCGTCATTAAATGGTTGATAGCAAAAAACAAAAAAAAATTATTGCAGTATATAATATATATATTTTTGTGAATATTTGCAAAATATTCGGGTAAAGTGTATAAAACATATATGAAAAATCTATTTTCCTAAAAAAATTAAGATTATGCAGTGTGTTTTGGTTATAATTATGAACTTATTTTATTTCCTGTAAAAATACTATTAGTGTAACAGTTTTGTCATCAATCGAAAATAGAAATGCTTTGTTGTAGCTTTAGAATACTATTGTGCTAAAGATACAATTACATTTTATTATAAAAGATGTGTGTTTTATTATATAGTTTTAAAAAACGTCGTTTTGAAATGTAAGTATATTAGTTTAATTGACATTAAAACAAGAAACAATATTGAAGTCATCTTAAAATTATGCTGCTGCTTTGAAAGCTTTCTGTGTTTTGGAGCGATTATTTTTCTTGTCAACTAGCGAAATTGATGGTAAGTAATTATGTATATGAATTTTTCATATTACCTTATGATAATGGTAGCTATTTATTCTTATAAATCAAGTATTTCTCATCTGATCCACAATTAAGCTGACAATTTCTACTTTCGTAAAAATTTGATTTTTTTGTCTAGCCTATGCTATTGATTTGTAACATTTGCCTATATGATTATTGTCTTTTATATTCAACATTAATATTATCATAGAAAAATGTGCCCGAAGTATAGAGAACTTCAAAATTTTAGACTTTTCGGAATACGCTAATACTGTTTCATCGTATTTATCACATACATTATTCATTTTACACCGGCCAATAAATCTGTTGGAGGCGATTTTGACGGCTGCAAATTTAATGTAGTGCTGCGGCTACCTAAATAAATATTAGTTTTGGTGAAATCCATTCTTTTAAAATGACTACTACGCGACTGAATTGTTGACTGAGAAAGAACACGTTTACTATAAATAATAATACATTCTACGAGCGGTTATAAGATTTTTAATAGTCAATTTTTGCAAAATTTTTAATAACATTTTGGAATATTGCGTTTGTGAAAAAAATATACTACAATATATGTTTAAATATTTTATTTTATTCATAAGTTGTTATATATAGTGTTTTCCAACATCCGTATAACTCGGTATTATGGACGCATAATAACCAATTCTTGGCAAACTTTAGCTACCCCTATCCTACAATAAAAATAATTTTAGGAATTTAAGATAAATGGCATGTTTGAGATCTGCGACAGGAATTGAGAGAATATGATTAAAGCATTTAATTTAACAAATCCATCATAAGCGAAACATTACCAACAGTGTTGCATAATTTCTTTAGTAAAATCAACTAAATATATTTTCAAATGACATAATAAAACTAATGCATTAAGAATAGAAAAACTTTATTAGTATTCAAAACAGTTAAACCATAATGTTTTGTACTTAATTTATGGATCCGCAATTGTAACTTCAACTTCAACTCCGGTTCTATTGAAATTGATGTTATTTGCTTGACAATTTCAGAAGGTGAATGTAGATCGATCACTCTCTTATGGATTCTCATTTGGAACCTGTCCCAGGTTTTTGAACCTTCTCCACAAGGAGTTTTTCTAGTTGTAATACGTAACGTCTTGGTTGGCATACGTACTGGTCCCTTAACACGTAACTTCTGTTTCTTGGCACCATCTATTAAATCAGAACAGACTTTTTCTAGCGAACGTACGTTACGTGATGTTAAAGTAATTCTGATACGATGAATTGGCGCTGTTTCTTGACCTGGTTTATCAGGATTATCTTTAATAGAAGCCTGGAAAGTGAGCACGTGGTAAAACTTCGTATATAGAGCAAAACAGATTTAATATGATTTATACATGCATGATCACTACCATCACATTACTATACTCACCATTTTATTTAAACTTCCTGGTCGAGTTAATCAATTTTCCAAATCTAAAATTGATCAGCGCTGAACCAGATGTACACCCAACGTGGTCACATCAAAATGGACGATTATCGCGATTGTTGCAGGATAGCCAACTTAAGAAAAGTATTTTTCCTATAAGTATATCGAATTATTTTTTAAACTACAAGAGATAAATGTATACATTATATGTATTCATCCATGTTCATAACTAGGCAAAAAATATTTAAAAACATTATACTGAAAAATATGCCTATAGTATAGAAAAATGACTGTATACAAAGTGATCATCAGTGGTTGTATCAACGAAGTTCACCGTCAGTTCAACGTAAACGACGTAAACTACATATCAACAGAAAAAAACCGTTGTACCTGGTTTTACAAACCGAGTTCAGACTTGAACTGTAGGTCAAAAGACTAGTCAGCAAACCGGCGAGATTAGACCGTTCAAGATTATCAAAACTAGTTGTCCGATATATGCATTATATAAACTTACTTTCAAATATCTGTAGATATAAAATAAAAATTATAAAAATTCTTTCACGTAACAACCTCTTCTGTAGGTTTGAATGAAATAAATGAAGGACCAACAACGAAAGTATCATACTATAGACACATCGAAAGAAATCATAATTAGAGTAGGCTATGTGAATGGATTGTTACTTTAGCCACTTTCACATAATGACATTTATTCCTTGACATTTAATTTGAGGTTATAAAGGTTATAAACTAAAGTTACAATAAAATGTCAAGTAATAAATGTCATTATGCGATAGTGGCTAAAGCAACGATCAAAAACATTTACATAGCCTACCCTAATTATGTATTTTTTCGATGGCACGTTATTATATATTACCTACATAAACATTTGAAAGCCAGATGTTTGGGTTTAAAGCGCAATGAATAAGTAATATCCAGTCGTTCGATATTCGGGTCATATACAGGATGGTAAACTAAGTGCGACAAACTTCAGGGGGTGATTCTGCATGCAAAAATAATGACAGTTTGCTATATAAACGTCCGTCCGCAAATGCTTAGTTTCAGAGTTATTTATTTTCAATAAAAGAAAAATTAATTACTTATTAACAATAATTTTATAGCTAACTAAAAGCCTTAACGCATTTTTCCGTATTTGGATAAATTCGATGTTCTCATAAAATACCATGACGAACATTACTAGCAAATTTACATCAAGTTATCGCATCAGGCTTGAATTAATGTGAAAACTTATTAAAAACAATAAAATAATGAAAAACCTTTTCATGCGATGTAACATCAATACCTTAATTATTTATAACGGGTCGATGGCCGCAGTGGTTAGGCGGCTGACTATTGTTGTGAGAGGACGATAGGTGCCGGGGTTCAATTCTCTGGAGGGACGGTGACATTTTTTCAGAGAGTTTAATCCCGGATAGACTTGCCATTCGCTGTTGGGAGCAAAGTGATTAACAGCGCGGCATCATAAAAAGCGATATGATGCTGTCACAAAGCCATTGAACACAACATACACACACAAAAACTACACCGCGAGAGTTGCAGTGATAGCCAGACAAGCGATACAGTTTACGGAGTCACTGCAACTAAGCACCCACCACATATAAAAAAAAAAAAAAAAATTAGTTGCAGACAGTTGTAATTGATACAAAATGTTTAAATTCACTTTTATCCCTTTTTTTTTCTTTTGTAAACATACACATTCTTTGTATTAAATATGTGTATTTGCAAAATATTGAAAGCCCACACGTCAGCTAAACTGAATTACTCACGCTAGACACAGCGATAATTCCCAGACAATCTATTTGAACTTTACAAAATAAGAATTAATATATGTATTTTTTTACCTTTATGTACTTATCTTTTAATTCCTGATTTATTTCCACTTAGAGGTCAATAAAACAATAAATAATTAAATACCAATTTATTCCATAACATATAATAATACGTTTTCGTTAAATAACTTCTTCAGTGGAAGAAATTGACATTTAATATGTGTCAAATTACTAATAATATAAATATAAATTGCCATGCCTATCAACAAAATTATCTAAAAAACAAAGAATTCATTGATATATCGAATTTTAATTATATTCACAAGTAATAATGAAAGAATAATGATTTAATACAACATTAGAAATTGAAATGATTTGAATTATTCGTATATCAATCTATTTTTTTGTCAAGCTCTAACAATTCTGTTCAAGGACTAGGGAAAAACATGGCAAAAAAACCTAGTCAAGAGCTTAAAATTAATAAAATTCATGCGTGAATTAAATTATTGTAAATAACGCTTAAATTATCAATATCCGTTCTAAAATTTACCGCGTTTTCATCTTTCTTAATGTATATCATTTCGTAAATTAATCTTTTTTTATAATTATTTTCCTTTTTTTAAAATTTTAGTGTTTTGAAAATCAAAATTATGTCGTCTATCTTTAGAGTGCTTAGATAAAGCAGTTTCCACTGAAGAAGTTATTTAACGAAAACGTATTATTATATGTTATGGAATAAATTGGTATTTAATTATTTATTGTTTTATTGACCTCTAAGTGGAAATAAATCAGGAATTAAAAGATATTTACAAAATAAGGTATAAATGAATGGCATTCAGTTCCATCTGATTTATAACACACAAGCATTCTTCCGCCGATATTGCTATCCTATTCTATCTGATACAAAACTAATATCGGCGAGTTTCTCAACTGCATTTCCACCAAAGTGCTACTAAAATTTCCTTTAAATTCGCTGTAGGTCGTTGCTTTTCTGGGTGTCGAACTTGTATCCTACATACAGGCGCACCAATTGAAATTTATCAATTACGGCCCTGCACATTGTTTTTATGTTAGCCCTTAAGTAGTATGGCTTAAATTTCTAGCACTAAAGGTATGGCAGGGTCAAAATTGACCCTTAATTGTTTATGCGATATTTTTTTCCTTTAAATATTTTTAACCTTGAACACAGTAAATATATGATTGTGGATATGTTTTAAAAGCACAAAAAGTGAAATACATACATTTATATAAGTTTTATTTGAAAAAGTAGCAAAAAATAGAAAATCTGTCAAAATCAACAGTGTATTCATAAAATATCTAATTAAAAAAAAAAAAAAATTTTTTTCTTCCTCTTCGACGCCAATTTTGGTTTTAGGACAGATCCGCCTGTGACTCTCTGTAAAATAAAAAATATTACTTTGCAAATAAAAAAACTGTCCAATATCTTTTTTGTCCATACTTTTCTAGACAAATTTGGCATCTGGTGATCGTTGTGCTATGATTTTTGCAGATGTGGCGGTTACAATTATTGCACAAAAGGCTTTCCTTTTTTTGGGAATATGGGCAGACATGACATAGTCCCCTTTTTATACCCCGTGCCCTTCTAATCTCATCAGGTTGCTGTTCTTGTGCAGGTTCTACAACATTAGCAATCCTGCAAATCACACTGCGTAGTTCTCTTGGTAAGAATGTTAAAATGGTAAGAATGTTTTCTTTAGCAACTTCTTGAAGTTCAGTCTGTGTTAGGGGTTTTCTACTACCACTAGCAAAGGTCATTTCAAAATTTCCACACAAAACGTTTTGCTACACTAACAGTATGGCAGGGTCAATTTTGACCCTAAAACGTTGTTTACTCGAGAAATGCGCAACGCAGCCTTACGCAATTTAATGTGTTAATAGATGCATACCTAACTATAGACTATAGAGAGAACTATAGAGAATACACAAAAGCGCAACTAAAGCCACCTATATCGAGATAGCGTAATCACAAATTAAAATACCGCAGGGTCAAAATTGACCCTGCCATACTACTTAAGGGTTAGAATGTGTTACAGAAAGTTTATATTATGAGAAAACTGAAATTGTATTGTATACTATAAACATTAAACATTAGTACATATGATTACCGGCTGTTGGTTTTATTCCGGCACTGCTGGTTCGCTTCTGGCTACGGCAGTCCAGCGCCGGACTTGTTGTATATTACCGACCAGTTGCTGGCACAGATTATACAAAAAGAACAGATTTCAGTCCATAGCCGGTACCCGGTATCAGCAACCTGCCGCATTTGAATAGCCCGCGTCTCAAATGCTAACGCCCCAAGCGGTTCTCTCTTACTTGTACGACTTTTCTTGTCATTTTGTTTTGTTTCTTTATGTTTAGTCATGTTTCGCTTACGTTATGTTCTTCGCTTACGTTATCATTGATTATATATTATGAGCATCTCTGAGATGAATACCGCCTAATAAAGCACCTTTATTATTATGATTGCAACACATATTTACTTCGTTTCCCAGAAGTGATTCTTGAAAAGATGAATCATTTGACCGATGATGAGTTAGTACATTCATTATGCTTTTATGTAAATTGTTCCATTTGTAGAATCCCTATAGTAAGCCATTACGACCAATCACGCAGGGTGTAGATTGTTTCTTTTATAATAAAGAATTATTTTTTAAATGTTGTTTATTTTCGTACGTATAGAGCAATCAGCAGTGCATTGAAACAAGCGGGAGTATAATGGCCTATTGATGGCAAAAGTAGTGATTCACAGCTGACACCCTGTTGGTAAGCGTTGTTGGTATCTTATTGATGTATAATTCTGTGTACCGTATATAAGCGCCCTCATCGTGATACCCTGTGGTAACTATAAAAATACCGCGAAATTTAAATCGTGATATATACATATACAGGATAACAACTTCAACTACGAAAGCCTATTGATAGGGGAAGATAGTGGGAGGTAAAATTAAATGTATCCATTTTTTAGTAATGTCAACTGTTTGTATGACAGGAATGTCAGTAGTTAAGTCAAATACTATGCCAAATTATAATAGTATATTATTCAACGAGCGGTAATGTAGTTGAATACTATACTTTATCTACGACTATAACAATTAAAACGAAGGTACAAGTTCCAAGAAAACTTTTTTTGTGTCGCATATTGAAACTGTCAAAATGACATTTCACCGAATTTCAAAAATTGTGTCGCATATTGAAACTGTCAAGTTAAAATTGACAAGTGATCTAATTTAGAGTTGACAAATAACGTTACTTCCCTCAAAGATGGTAGTGGACATTTCGACGAATCAGATTGTAGAATTTAGCATGAGTTATAATAACTCACTGCTATAAATCACGCTAATTGTTTATGGGTGCCATTACTTGTTCAACAGCAACTGAATAATGAATACATTATTTAATAGAAGTAGATAAAACCACTTTATAATTTGCATTTTTTCATTAATTGTGTATTCCTAGAATAAAGTTTGATGGTTGACATGAGCACTGACATTCCTGTCATATAAAAAGTTGACAATAGTAAAATGGATACATTTAATTTGAACTCCCACCACCCTCTCCTATCAATAGGCTTTCGTAGTTCAAGTTGTTAGCCTGATACATCGATAGAGGAATGTAATGGGGAATGACACACTGAATATGGCGATCAGGAAAATATACCAATCTAATATACAGTACGGTCGACCGTCCTAGGGTCAGTCGATGTCATCCGAAACCGTATGCAATAAACCACAGACGCGTTCTGTAAGAGACGTAATGACATGATGCAATGATATAAACTGCAATTCTTATGGAAATAAAAACAATTTTAAAAAGAGATAAATATTCTCAAGCTGCTCTTAACAGTATGAAAATACTACTAAATATATTCCTTTCAAAAAGAAAAGTCCTTCCACGCATAATATCAATTGCTTTAAAAAATGTCAGATTTATTGTTTAAAATATAAAAAACAAACAAGGTTCTATGTAAAATCAGGATAAAGGGAAACTTAAGACAATAAATTCTCAGAACGATGTCCAAGCTGAAATGAACAATTCAAAACAATACATAGTAGTATAGTAAATACATACAAAGGGGCGATACTGTCAAATTGACAGCAAGAAACTGTAGTGGAACTCTATAAAATAGAGAAGCGTTATCGTATCGCAAAATGCGATTCTATTCTTTAGTTTGGTACTCTATTTACAATTCTACTTCTTTCCTCTCACCGCACTTCACCCTCATTGCTTCGTTTGAACCAATAAAATCAAAATCGGAAGAACTTTGATATCTCGAGTGTATGTTTCTATATTATTAAAAAGTTGTAAAATGCATCATGAAATGAACCTGGATACAGTGCATTAACATTAAGAATTTTTAGATATGCATCGCAAATCTAAAAATGAAAATGTGTTTTGTTTTAAATACATATACACATATAACGTAGGTACTACTTGAATATTTTTTGAATGGTAACCTTTGCGATTTATATAATTATGCTCCTCTATCTTCAAAGCAATTAGTGCAAATTGGGTACAGTCTACAGCCCGAATAACCCCAGGAATTCAAAAATTTTTCATGAAACATTGTTTAATTTGATCTTTTTCTCTTGCTGTATTTGGAAATATAATATGTCTATGGGAGAGATAATCCCTAATATCAATTACCTACTTGCTTTATGCACCTAGAGATCGATTGTTGCGATAATGATACCTATAATGCTATAATGATTATACACTACTGTGCAAAAGAAACCAGCACTTATAAATATTCTACTACAATGCAAGGTACTATAAATAAATGACCTGTAAGGACAATAAAAATTTTATTATGTATCTAGTACGATTGCTACTTATACATTTATAACAATACATGAGTATCTTTAATGTTACAACTGCGAATATTAGTATTTCGTGTGACCACCTTTAAATGTAATTACGTCCTTGATTCTATTCTGTACACTATCATGTAGTTTCTGAATAAATTCATCGGGGATTTTGGTCCATTCGTGTTGTAAGACTGTCCACAGCTCCTTTACATTGTTGGGTGATCTGTCATACCTCTTTTGATCTAGATAATCCCAAACATGCTCTATTATGTTAAGGTCAAACCATTGTTCTTAATATCCCATTACTTTGTTGTTGGGCCAAGTAATTTTTAACTAATTTGGAAGCATGTTTGGGATCATTGTCTTGTTGTAATATAAAACTTTCGCCTATAAGGCGTAGTCCTGAAGGGATGGCATGGTCTTGTAATATTTTTTGGTATGTTTCTGCAGTTAATCTACCATCTATTTTTATGATATCGCCAACGCCATTTGCAGAAATACACCCCCAAACCAATACGTTTCCACCCCCATGTTTTACAGTAGCCTGCAGACATGGCTCCAAAAGAGATTCTCCTGGCCTTTGTCTTACATATTGACGTCTATTGGTGCCAAACAGCTGAAACTTAGATTCGTCTGTCCATAAGACTTGACGCCACTCATTGTCTCCCAGGATTTATGATCTAAAGCATATTTTAATCTTTTTGCTTTATTACCTTTTCTCAGTAAAGGTTTCTTTATTGCCACACATCCTCGTAAACCGGATCTCTTCAACGATCTTCTCACAGTTGAAGCATGCACCGATGTGCCCGTCATTTCTGCCAGGTCCTGTGCTAATTGTCTGCTTACTTTCTTACGATTTCGTAAGGATGTCATTTTTAAAAAACGTTCGTCGGTTCTACTAAGCTTTTTAGGCCGTCCTGACTTCGGTTTATCGCCTACTTCACCAGTTTCGTTGAACTTTTTAATTATACTTTGTACGCTGTACCGTGAGCACTTAACACGCTTCGCAATTTGGACTTGATTCAAACCTTCTTCATGTAACACAATAATTTTATGTCTGTTCACAAGAGATATTCGTGGCATCTTGTGACTTTTTTAATGTCTTTCACGATTAGATACCGCACACTTTCAATAAATTGAACGGAACGAACCGGAACAGAGACTTACACAAACAAAAATGCAAATGTATTTTTAAAATATACCAAACCTTATCGTATGATGACATACTATGAACTGAATGTGTAAAATATCAATTTTATTAAAATACTTTTGTCTACAATAAAGTTTCTACGGATTAACCCTCCTGGGAATCGCCTCAGGCGGACCATAAAATATTACATTCCCTTGCAATTAAGAATTTCCTAGAACTTACGAGTAAATTTCTTTCGATAACTCATATTTATTCTTCGGATTAGATGTATTTCATATTCCGCACGAAGTTATATTTCACACTTTGAATAAATATGTGCTGTTAGTATAGTGCTTTTCAAATTGCAAGAAACTAACTTTTAAATCCTTAATGCTTTTATTACACCTCCGATAGTAATACTCTTGAGAAGGGTACTGTTTACCTGCTTGCAGCATATGAATGCAGGGGCCGGATTGAGTATAAATTACGGCACTATAAGTAGAACGCTATTTTAATTGTAAATATATATAATAAATAATATACATTAGGTTTATTTACAAAAAATAATAAGTGAGATATATGAAGCTTAACAATTAGTTGGTAATGCACAATAAAATTGTAAGTCATGTTTATATAAAAGTAGACCGTGGCAGTATTATACAATATAATACTTAATATACACCGTATTTCACAAATCATCATCTGATGTGATTGAGTCGTCTTGGAAATCGATATCTGAGTCTGACTCTGAATTGTATTGCAAGTTTATAATTAAAGGTGGTACTATATTATACATATCCATGTATTCTGTTTTCTTTTATCTGCAATCGCCGGATTGGCACTCGGATATGTTGCCAAATAATTCCACTCGTCCTTCGGACTCGTGGAATTAATATTTGGCAACATATCTCGTGTCAAGCCGGCGATTATCGATAATCACAAAACCACTCGTTGTATTATATATGATTATACAACTCATAATGTATTAATTCCGTGTACCTCTACTGGACTAATAAGTGATAATCAAGCACCGTGCTTTTTCATGAATAAGCGATAATCACCTTTGTTGATTTACCATAGCAACCGGTTTTAATCGTTCACTGTTCATTGCAAATTACTTGTCAGTTACATTTCCTACCTGTCATAATTTGATTGAAAATGTCGTAAATGTAATAAACCTCTTAATATAGTGCGATCTGAAAACTACATATGGACACAATTTATGGAATTTTGTAAAGTTCAATCATATAATATATTTATTATTAATTCCTGTTTTTTGCTTTATTATGCATTGTTATTAGGCAGCTCATAATGCTTGTCAGTGATGACATTTCCTATATGTATTAGTCATAGACAGGTCATAGATAATATATACATTTCATTCTGTTTACATTTCATTCTAATTTTGTTGGCGTGTTTCTGCGCCATCTAGTGAAATGTGTTAAATTTAAAACAGACCATACTGGGGCACGAAAAGCTTGTTTATTATTGAAAATTGAATTTCTAGCTTTTAAACTAAAAAACAAAGCGCTTTTATATAGTTTTTGAATATTGTCCTATATTTTCATTAAAAATAATTTTACAAAAATGTTATCTTCCTGGAACACGACGAAATAAAATTTGATTCCCTAACACTTCTCGTGAAGTTTCAATATGGATGATATATGTCAGGTATACCTGTAATATCGAAACCGAAGGTTAGGTAATTTATAAAAATGATCTCAAAAGATATTCAAGTTTTAACAATCTCGGAAAGCCACTAAGGGGTACTATTAGAATGTAGGTCTAAACCATAACAGAATTTAATAACACATCTTGTATTTACCTATTAATTGGATGTTGTATACTGTACTCTTCTTGGCGAAGTATATTGTATCTGGTGTTATCGCCTTGAAGGCATTAAACATTTCTTGTACTGCTTCAATTTGTATGGGATAATGCGATATGAAAATAAAGTGTCACTGGTTAATGTCAAAACTAGTATGTCAGCTCTTGTCAATTTAATAGAAACGATAGTTTCATCCTTAAGCGGTATTTAACACTACTATTTAAGGTTTAAACTAAACCACGTCCAACCTAATCCTTCATCCATACATACATAATCAAAGACCTCTTATACCCGAAGGTGTCGAGGTGTAAAGTTCTCGGTAAACCTGCAGAATCCAGCTCCCATTTAAACTGACATAATGAACGCATTTACGCATGCGCATAACCAATGAATATACGAGTAACGTTGCCAAACGCATACTGTCAGAAAGAATGCTGGTATAGGCCAATTTATAGGTTATTTTATATTTATTTTTATATTTATAGGTTAATCAAACGAGATATACAATTAAACTAATTTATTTTGTAAATACCATGCCTATCAACAAAAATAACTAGGAAAACATGGATATATGGGATTGTGGGTTCCGGACTGTGTGAATATTTGTTAATATAACTGCAAAGTGATTTTGTACCAAGGCGAACCATATATCAATTAATAAAATAGAATATCAACTATATAAAACAAACACAGCAGCAGTTAAAATTATAAATTACAATGGATACTGTTCATGAAGAGCTATAATAAATTCTGAAAAAATTGAACTATGATTAAATTGATTACACCATATAAATTCATGTAAGTAGGACTCGAAGAGGTCTTCAGAAGTTCTAAACTGCCGACGAAGCTTCCTCTTGGCACGCATCCACATGTTCACGTTCTGTGTATGAACAGTGCGATCATCGGGATCAACAAAATTCTGGTGATGCACAACAATACAATGTTCATACGCACCACCATCCATATCCTCGATACCATTGTGTGCTCGCCAGGATCGAATACTTAAAGCTTTACGACATATTTTACATGGCCCCCGATAACAATCACTAAGGTCACTCTTTTTACGAATGACATAGGCACTTTGCATTCTACACAGTTATTTGAATGTTTTATTAAGCTATGTTTAACTAACCACATGATAATATTAATTTTGTCAGGGAAAATAATATTTCTAAACGTGATCTTTTCTTCACGGGTGTGATTTATTCCTAATATTTCCTCCTCTTCAACAATCCAATGTCTCGCAATTCCTCCTCTACCTGCCATTTCAACAAATTAAGAAAGAAATAACTTAACTGAAATTAATTAAATATCACAATATAATGACAATACAACACAAGCCAAGCCACAAAAAAACTAAAATTTGGCAACGTTGCAGGTTATTTACTATATTCGTAGCGGGAAATTTAAATGGGAGCTGGATTCTGCAGGTTTACCAAGTTCTCTTTATTTAGTTCACAGATTCAAGAAATTCACGCCACTCTATCCTGTTTCTGGCTAGGGCCTTCGCCTCGTTCCATGTTTTTTTTTTTTCAGAACTTCATCCGTACTGCCGCTGTTCCATGTTTTTCTGGGTCGTCCTCTCCGATTTTTCCCGATTTTCCTTACCTCCCATACCCGCTTCACCTGTCTAGTTTCATTCATTCTGATCAAGTGTCCCCACCATTACAGTTTCTTTTCTTCTACTTCAGTTCTTAATGATTTTGTTGTCAGCATCTGTCTAATGTGTCGCTGGATTGTAGTCGTTTTGTTTGTCTTTCATCAAGTATCCAATTTTCTGCTCCATAGGTTAAGACTTGTAAGTATACTGCTTGATACACCGTCATTTTTGTTCTTGTTATCTCTTTTTTATTCAAAAAGTTTTTGTAGAGTGCATAATCCTTCAACTTATATTATATCTTCTCCAAGAATATCACAAAAATTACCATATTCTACTAATACTGTTTTTAAAGACGCTTGCGACACAATATACAAAATCAGAATGACAATATAATGTCATAATGACACCCAATTTCGCGCTTTTCATATTTCAAATTTCAAAAAGCAATGCCAGCGATACCTGGTGAGATGTGTGAGTACCAAAACTTTGACGACAGTACACGGCACCTTCTGCCGTATCTATAGTACGTTAGTATTATATTATCTATGGTATTAGTACTCGTTAGAAATTAACCTCAAATTTAGTGAAGGTGCTTTATTCGTTGTATAATCTAAAGAATATAACTCTTGGTTTTGTGATTATCTGCAATCGCCGGATTGGCACTCGATATGTTGCCAAATAATACCACTCGTCCTTCGGACTCGTGGAATTAATATATATTAAGAGTCCGCTATACCAGCTGATCAACTTTTCTAAGACAGAGACAATAAAGTTCTATAAGGATAAAAGATAATCGGAAGTATTTTGCACGACATACGTTTTAGCAACGTTCTCTTTTACTTAATATCGTGCGGTAGTAACGTACGTCTAGATTAAAATGTTATGTTAGTATTTAAAGTTGTCTATCTGCAAGTTTATTTGTAGGTAAAGTGGATCTGGCAACTATGTACTAATTTTATATAGTATCGTAATAAGTGCATGTTATTTCATAATTATTTTTGTATGTGTAATGAATTTAGTCGAAGTCTGAAATCGTAAAATACTCATTATGAAATTAAATAAAAGTACATCTGTCAAACTTCATAAAGAAATCTTTACAACAACATAACTTATTATGTTTTAATATCTGTAATTATTTGTAATATCAAATACACACCCGGTGTCTTGCCTTTGTTATGCTCGATATAGGTACTGCTTATAAAAAAACTTCCAACGGTTGATAATAACTACACAAGGTCGGCAAAGTTTTGAATTTTTAGAACCAAAAATGTAACGTTTTACTATTATTCTGCTGTAAGCAGTAAATTATTATAATTTTGAACGTTTACTCCAAATTATCTGTCTAATAAATTAAATAACTGAAGAAATATGTTAATTTCATTACATTACAAAAAAAAAATCGAATTTTCAGTTGCGATTTAAAGATATTGCTTTGAATAAATGAAATACTCCACTATGATCCACCAATGTTAACACACATTATTTATATCTATTTCAGTAGAGTAGCAAAAAATATTCTAGAAAAAACTGAAATGTTGAGAAAAAATGTATACAATAACTATCATATATATATTTGTATACATATTCACGTTAATCCTGTTACTTAGGGAATAGACATAAAATAAGAAAGCAAGATAATTTGGAAATTACTATATTGTGAAATACAGAAAGAAACATATATATCAGAAAATATATCATAATTAAATGGAAAAGCAACTACAAGTACGCTTTCGAATCAACAAAGTTGCATTGTAATAATACTATAATTTTCTTTTACCTGCCCATTCACGGTAACTGTTATCTCCTCACCTCTATATGCTATATTCAAGACATTTAGTTTATATAAAATAAACAATTAATAATTAATGATTTGTTAAAAAATACTACAAAATATAAACGATTATCTTTTTTATATTCCTGACGTTTCAAAATTGCCACTTAAATATTTCATAATTTTTATTGGATATACTATTATTGCCAACTGAAAATCCTTAGGAAAATGTCGAAGCACTCGTAAACATAACCTAGAAATAGCACTTTTTAGATCATTTTTAGGTATCTTAGACTGATCTCCGCAAAAAAAGGGGCACCGTGTTGAACTCAGTAAAACATCTACTTTCCATTAAATTACATATGAATAAGTACTCAATTCGGTGGTCTACATACGGAAGTCTGAAGAATACAAGCTTGTGTAATGCTTATACTTTTATCATTTTAACCTAACCAGTTCTAGTGGAATAGTAAATAAAATTATTGTCGCTAACAGTACGTATTTAAAATAATTTTAATTAAAAACGGCAACAAGTTCAACAACTTGTATTCCCTGATTTGAATCCAACAAAGATACTTCCATTACTACACAAGACACTATATGTACATAGGTATACATCTGCATCAATCCGCATACAAACGTGGTGTAAATATGGATCGTATGCGATTTCCAATTTTTATATATTATTTGATTATTATTGACAATACATCGTTGCGGTGTCTAGGCCACTCAGTAAACACTGACTTGCGGTGTTGCCATGTAAATCAGTACTTCATTTTCATATATTTTTCCGGCAGAGTCCGCCACATTATGGGTGCTGTAATTTTAATTTTTACTTCACGTTTTTCTCTTTTGTTTGTTTTTAAACTTCTCTCAAATTTGGCCAAGACATACAGAATTAATTAATAAATTTTTCTACAAAGCGTTTTTTTAGTTTTTCTGCAAATACCTCTTTCACTTTTTAATTATTGCATTATATCAAAAAATCGTTCTGTACCTCTATTTTATAAATGTTAATTAATGTATAAAAAAAATAAAATTAATTAAATTTCGTATTTCTTTCAAGTAATTTGTGAAATAAAATTGGTCAAAACTAGGCAACCTGCCACACGCCATAGCGGACTCTTAAATTGACAAGAGCTGACACTAGTTTTGACATAAACCAGTGACACTTTATTTTCATATAACATTATCCCATACAAATTGAAGCAGTACAAGAAATGTTTAATGTCTTCTAGGCGATAACATCAGATACAATATACTTCGCCAAGGAGAGTACAGTATACAACATCCAATTAATAGGTAAATACAAGATGTGTTATTAAATTCTGTTATGGTTTAGACCTACATTCTAATAGTACCCCTTAGTGGCTTTCCGAGATTGTTAAAACTTGAATATCTTTTGAGATTATTTTTATAAATTACCTAACGTTCGGTTTCGATATTACAGGTATACGTGACATATATCATCCAAATTGAAACTTCACGAGAAGCGTTAGGGAATTAAATTTTATTTCGCCGTGTTCTACGAAGATAACATTTTTGTAAAAATATTTTTAATGAAAATATAGGACAATATTCAGAAACTATATAAAAGCGCTTTGTTTTTTAGTTTAAAAGTTAGAAATTCAATTTTCAATAATAAACAAGCTTTTCGTGCCCCAGTATGGTCTGTTTTAAATTTAACACATTTCACTAGATGGCGCAGAAACACGCCAACAAAATTAGAATGAAATGTATAGAGAATGAAATGTATATATTATCTATGATTATCAATAATCACAAAACCACTCGTTGTATTATATATGATAATTTTTCGATAATTTTCATAGTAGAATAATTAGGCGTTGTTATGGGAATGCGGTTAATAAGGACAGACATTTCTAAAGTTCTGTCAAAAAACTGGTAGTTTATACATGAATTAATAAATAAAGAGTTTAGATAAATTTCATTTTGTATTACGTAAAATAATCTAATCAAATACCATACGAGCTTTGAATTAAAATCGATAATTTCACTCATACTTCACTCTACTTCGACTCGTGTCAATTTGAGAATTAAACGACTCCAGCCCTACGGGCTGTCGTGGTTTAAATCATAGATAATCAGGTCTATTCTGTAACTTCGTTGTTAATAAAAGTGGTTTACTAGCCACTTAGTTTTAGCAACTTTTTTAGCAACCCGATTTTATTTTTGTATTCTGTAACATCTACAATAGGCAACTTGTTAAATGTATCGAATTAAGCACGGTGGCTTACTACGTAATGAAGTTTGCGCGTTCGCATGCAAGTAGAATCAGATGTTTTTAGGTATGCTATACATTTTTACCAGCAATTTTAATGTTTATCAGGTGGCCACACTATAATTTCTCCCGCGCTATTTATAGGCGTTTGTAGTTAGAGGTTAGAGACAAAACAGAGATTACAGTAGTGTATTAAAAAACAGCGTATAGAGTTAAAATATTTTAAGTTATGACTGAAGAGAAACACGGTCGAGCATCGCGAACAACGCAAGAACAATATAATATTTTAATAAATGCGGTAGAAGAAAATCCAACAATGAAACTAGGAAAAATACAAATTACTGAAAAAAAGGAAGTCGATAAGATGTGGGCAGATGTCACAAAAAAATTAAATAATTGTCGGGGACCACAGAAGACAGTAGACCAGTGGAAACGGGTGAGTAGTTTATATATATAGTGTTGAAATATAATGTGGATGTATTTGATTATATTGTAGACTTTTATTGAATACAAAAGTAAGATAAAATCTAAAGCTCGACAAAACTTAGTTGAATGTCGAGGAACAGGTGGTGGTCCCAAAATGGTAAAACCGCTAACTGATATAGAAGAAAGATTAATGGGATTAATAGGGAAGGTCACGTGTAGTGGTGATCCATCCCTCCCGAAGTAGGGTTACCACCATCCACTGTGCAAGCAGTATCGGAAGCTTTTCTTAAAGAAATACCAGTGATACTAGAGACAGCAGGCCCTTCTGGAAATACCGAAGAAAAAGAAAATATACCTAAACGGAAAAGTCAGAAACGTAAAGGTAAACATTTTATTCATGTAGGTACGGTGTGAGGCTTCAGTTTATTTATTTGTAGTATCCAGCAAAGAGACTTTAAGTAAAGATGTCAAGATATATCAAGAATGTAGTCAACATCTAATAAATGCAGTAGATAGAACAACAATTGCTTTGAGGGATGTTGAAAAATCAAATGTGCAAATAGCAGATGCAGTAAAGTCTTTAGTACGCACATTGAGGAAACAGAGGATAGTTATATAGAAAACATTTTTGAATTATTTTATTTAGTTTGCTATATTTATTTGTGAGGTACTTTTGTATTTATTTGTCATTAGAATTTATTTATTTATGAGGATCTGTTGTATTTATTTCTAAGAATTTGTTTATTTATGAGAATCTATTGTAGTTATTTATTATGAGAATTTATTTATTTATTTATTTATGTATTTATGAGGATTTATATATGTTACGTTGTGGTCATGAAATTAAGAAAATAAACATTATAAATAAAATAATACTGTATTGTATACATATTTCCTTACAACAATAAATTACACATATGTGTTTTGTATTAACTGCTGTCTTACGCGAAGCCCTTGATTATAAAAATCCTGATTCATATCAACTACCGGGTGATCATCCTGCTCAACTTCATTCATAATTAATTCTTCATCATCATTATTGATGTTTCTGTCGATGCACATATTGTGTAATGCTGCACATGCATATATAATTATCCCTGCCTTTGGTGGTGAATAGTGCAATACACGGTGCTTATATAAACATCTAAACCTGCTTTTTAATACTCCTATAGTTCGTTCCACTGTATTCCTGCATGAACAATGAGCTGCAGTGTATCGTCCTTCAGGTGTATTCTCAGGAGCATCATTTACTGGTGTGAGCAACCATGGTTGAAGAGGGTAGCCTGAATCACCTAATAACCAGGTATTGGTTTCACCATCTAAATATCTCTCCTTCAAATTCTGTTGTATCCATGATGTTTGCCATATAGCAGCATCATGAGTACTACCTGGATATCTGGCATTGATTGCGGTGACTTTAAGGGAGGAGTCACAAATCTAGAAAATCTATATAGAAGGAACTATATATCATTATATGTATATACTTAATTACAATTTGCACATTAATACTAGTGTAGCCTTTGCGGTTATAATATGCTGCGCCTGGATAAATGGGATGTTCCATTGGAGGACTAATAATAGCCACATGTGTTCCATCAATACACCCTATTACATTTGACATTGCAAATTTTTGTAAAAACCTGGAAAATTAGTTAATCAGTAGATAAATTAAATAATTCTCAAATTTTTTGGATTTTTAAATGTCACTTATGTTTTAATTTTCTTGCTTTTGGAGGACTCGTATAATTTTTTGGTCAAGTAATCTTTATTTACGAGTATACTAGTGGATGCTACATAAGTATACATACATGAAAACATACCCTTCCTTTATGTTGTCTATATGGTGTTGTTGTATAGGAAATACGACTTGACGATGCAGCAAAACATTACAAATTATTTCTGATACTTCCGTTATTGCTCGACTGACAGTAGGTTGACTAACCGGAAAACTCATTGCTGTTCCTATAGGTGTTTGATAGGACCCATGTCCAAAAAAATTTAATGATAATAGTATCTACAATTTATATATTCACATTAATCTATATTTTCGAATTACACTTGATCAATATTACACACCTTCAGATGGCTTGGTATAGCAGTTGTTCTTCTAGCCATATGCATATGGGGAATAAGGATTTCACATATGTCCCTGCATAATTCTTTATTCACTCTGAATAACTTTATGAAATAAGCGTCAGGTAACTCAAAGGGATTACTGTTATCCCGTAAATTTCGCCGTGCAAGATTCAAATTTTGTCTAAAATTTAATGATTTATACATACCTTTTCATAAAATATTTTTATTTATGTATTTTACCTTTGTTGTAGTCTCTCAATTTCGTTTTCTATTCTTCTCATTAAACCAAACATCTTTCACAAATAAGGTTAACTATCAAGTGACAAAAATAAGCAACAGCCTCGAAAGCGTTGCTAAGTTAACCACTATGCTAGACACTATACATCATTCACTTTAAGAGTGCAGCGTTAGAAAAGATAGGACCTTATTTCGCGGCTTGTGATTGGTCAATTATCGAGGCATGTACACACTATGTAAAATACTGTTCTTGGACGTATAAAATTTGAGGTTACGTCAAATTTGTTTATGCTGATTTGTTCGTAAATATTTGCTGTATTTGTATTTCCTTCCTTTGTATTTTCAAATTTTGCAAGTACCTTACATTAAAAGCAAATTTCTTTTCAGTATTACTTACAAATTCAAGGTATCTATTATTATCCGTATTCATGTAATATTATTGATGACATATACTGACGTTATTTTACTATGGCTGAATCCACTTGAAGGATCCTCAAAAAATCCTTCAGGAAAACATATAAGGCAGAGGTAAATGGCATATAATTTATATTTGCAACAGAAGCAGAACAATTCAGTCAGTTTCTATTACATTGACTGCGATACAACTTGGACTTTGATAGAATATTGTGAAGGATATAAGATACCGCAGATGTGTCTGATTCACCTTCAAAGAAATGTATACGTCATACAACCTATGATAATTTGGATGAAGGCCAGCGGTCAGCAATCGGAAGACAAGTGCATTCCTTTTCCTTGAAAAATGAGACGTGTACAAAAATATTGAGCGTAAATATATTTGAATTAACGTTGGCATGATGTAATTAATGTTTGTAGGTTGTTAATGCAGATGATAATTTGCCAGACTTTAAGCGAACAACATTATGCAAAATTCTCAAAAAATGTGGGTGAAACGCAACCGAGAAAGTGTGCTAATGGAGCGACAAGATATTGTTTTAGACATCTTGTAAAAAGGAAGCGTTAGTAGAATGGCTTAATTTAAAAGGAATTGTTGTTGATAATTCTTTATTAAACGTTAAATTACTGGAACTTACTAAAAAATATATTACTGACAATCCTATTACATACATTATTGACAAAATAGTAGCAGAAAGTGTTCGCACAATATTACGATTGCCCCCATATCATTGTAATTTGAATCCCATCGAATTAATATGAGCTCAAGCGAAGCATCATGTTGCTAATAATAGAACTTTTAAGTTAGCGGAAGTAAAAACTTTATTATTGGATGGAGTTAATCATGTCACTGCTGAAGTCTGGACTAATTGCATCAAACATTCTATCGCAGAAGAAAATACGATGTATGATTTCGATTTTTGCATATTATATCATATAAATATTTAAAAATATATCTTTTTATGTACAATAAACTTGAAAAATACATTGTCTATACAATTATTGCGTTTCTATACTGAAATATTAATAAATATAACAGTCATACACCTTATATACAATTTCAATACATAGTCTGAATAATATATTTTACGAACATATAAGTTTTACGTTTTAAAAATCAATCTTATCATTAATTGCATGTAAGAAGCTGTGAAAAAGTTTAACAAAACTTAATAAAGTAGAAATGTATTTATTCATAATGTTATATAGACATTATTAGCTAAAATATACATACGTTGTAATATATTTGTATATTTACCGCATTTGAGGGTTAACCTACGTCAAGTCGATTTTGAATTGAGCGGTATATTTAAATTCTCTAGTGTAAAACCAACGCCGATTGTGGCGCCAACTACTGCACTCTTAAGTTGAATGGAGTATAGTGGTTTAATTTTAACAACTTAAATTTTTAGAGAATTGGAATAAATTTCCTAGCAACTGACCTTCAGTTTTAACCACTCAAATCAGTTGCTAAGTAACCACTATGAGTTACAGAATAGACCTGATATACATTTCATTCTGTATACATTTCATTCTAATTTTGTTGGCGTGTTTCTGCGCCATCTAGTGAAATGTGTTAAATTTAAAACAGACCATACTGCGGCACGAAAAGCTTGTTTATTATTGAAAATTGAATTTCTAACTTTTAAATTAAAAAACAAAGCTCTTTTATATAGTTTCTGAATATTGTCCTATATTTTCATTAAAAATATTTTTACAAAAATGTTATCTTCGTGGAACACGACGACATAAAATTTCATTCCCTAACGCTTCTCGTGAAGTTTCAACTTGGATGATATATGTCACGTATACCTGTAATATCGAAACCGAACGTTAGGTAATTTATGAAAATGATCTCAAAAGATATTCAAGTTTTAACAATCTCGGAAAGCCACTAAGGGGTACTATTAGAATGTAGGTCTAAACCATAACAGAATTTAATAACACATCTTGTATTTACCTATTAATTGGATGTTGTATACTGTACTCTCCTTGGCGAAGTATATTGTATCTGGTGTTATCGCCTTGAAGAGATTAAACATTTCTTGTACTGCTTCAATTTGTATGGGATAATGCTATATGAAAATAAAGTGTCACTGGTTTATGTCAAAACTAGTGTCAGCTCTTGTCAATTTAATAGAAAAGATAGTTTCATCCTTAAGCGGTATTTAACACTACTATTTAAGGTTTAAACTAAACCACGTCCAACATAATCCTTCATACATATGTATGTACATACATAATCAAAGACCTCTTATACCCGAAGGTGTCGAGGTGTAAAGTTCTCGTAATTAGTTCCACAGATTCAACAAATTCACGTCACTCTATCCTGTTTCTGGCTAGGGCCTTCGCCTCGTTCCATGTTTTTCCTCTTTTTTCAGAAGTTCATCCGTACTGCTGTTCCACGTTTTTCTGGGTCGTCCTCTCCGAGTTTTCCCGATTTTGCTTACCTGGTTGCGTGAAGTTATCCACACTTTTCCAGCCACACTTCTATCGTAACGAAAGTTGGAATGAAGTAGTAATTCCAATATAACATATACGATGGTGGTTTTCTTATAAATTTTACAATACATGCTCTACAATCCACAATATATTAACCGAATTCTCTCTGGTGGAAGCTATTTGATATATCTAACAACGAAATTTAATTGGCTCGTCGTTTGTGGCCTTCAGAATAAAGAAAAATCGAAAAACCGCGGATGGGATAATTAAAACGTCGTGATTCTCTTATTAATTCGAGTGCCTCGACACCGACCATAGGTCATATTTTGGCATGATGGTCTCGTACCATACCAACCATCAAATTCATTTGGCTGGCCGTTTACGACCTTCAAAAGTAATAAAAATCGAAAAACCGTGGCTGGGATAATTAAAACGTCGTAATTCTCTTATTAATTCGAGTGCCTCGACATCGACCATAGGTCATATTTTGGCATGATGGTCTCGTACCACACCAACCAGTAAATTCATTTGGCTGGCCGTTTACGACCTTCAAAAGTAATAAAAATCGAAAAACCGTGGCTGGGATAATTAAAACGTCGTGACGCTCTTATTAATGCGAGTGCCTCGACACCGACCATAGCTCATATTTTGGCATCATGGTCTTGTACCATACCAACCATCGAATTCATTTGGCTGGCCGTTTACGACCTTCAAAAGTAAAAAAAATCGAAAAACTGTGGATGGGATAATTAAAACGTCGTGATTCTCTTATTAATTCGAGTGCCTCGACACCGACTATAGGTCATATTTTGGCATCATGGTCTCGTACCATACCAACCATCAAATTCATTTGGCTGGCCGTTTACGACCTTCAAAAGTAATAAAAATCGAAAAACCGTGGCTGGGATAATTAAAACGTTGTGATGCACTTATTAATTCGAGTGCCTCGACACCGACCATAGGTTATATTTTGGCATGATGGTCTTGTACCATACCAACCATCGAATTCATTTGGCTGGCCGTTTACGACCTTCAAAAGTAATAAAAATCGAAAAACTGTGGATGGGATTATTAAAACGTCGTGATTCTCTTATTAATTCGAGTGCCTCGACACCGACCATAGCTCATATTT
Organism: Holotrichia oblita; assembly: GCA_023690525.1. Lineage (NCBI taxonomy): Eukaryota > Metazoa > Arthropoda > Insecta > Coleoptera > Scarabaeidae > Holotrichia > Holotrichia oblita. The sequence continues at coordinate 131,059,907 of CM043016.1, read as the reverse complement.
TGGCATCATGGTCTTGTACCATACCAACCATCGAATTCATTTGGCTGGCCGTTTACGACCTTCAAAAGTAATAAAAATCGAAAAACTGTGGATGGGATTATTAAAACGTCGTGATTCTCTTATTAATTCGAGTGCCTCGACACCGACCATAGGTTATATTTTGGCATGATGGTCTCGTACCATACCAACCACCAAATTCATTTGGCTGGCCGTTTACGACCTTCAAAAGTAATAAAAATCGAAAAACCGTGGCTGGGATAATTAAAACGTCGTGACGCTTTTATTAATGCGAGTGCCTCGACACCGACCATAGCTCACATTTTGGCATCATGGTCTTGTACCATACCAACCATCGAATTCATTTGGCTGGCCGTTTACGACCTTCAAAAGTAATAAAAATCGAAAAATTGTGGATGGGATTATTAAAACGTCGTGATTCTCTTATTAATTCGAGTGCCTCGACACCGACTATAGGTCATATTTTGGCATCATGGTCTCGTACCATACCAACCATCAAATTCATTTGGCTGGCCGTTTACGACCTTCAAAAGTAATAAAAATCGAAAAACCGTGGCTGGGATAATTAAAACGTCGTGATGCTCTTATTAATTCGAGTGCCTCGACACCGACCATAGGTCCTATTTTGGGATGATGGTCTCGTACGATATCAACCATCAAATTCATTTGGCTGGCCGTTTACGACCTTCAAAAGTAATAAAAATCGAAAAACCGTGGCTGGGATAATTAAAACGTTGTGATGCACTTATTAATTCGAGTGCCTCGACACCGACCATAGGTTATATTTTGGCATGATGGTCTTGTACCATACCAACCATCGAATTCATTTGGCTGGCCGTTTACGACCTTCAAAAGTAATAAATATCGAAAAACTGTGGATGGGATTATTAAAACGTCGTGATTCTCTTATTAATTCGAGTGCCTCGACACCGACCATAGCTCATATTTTGGCATCATGGTCTTGTACCATGCCAACCATCGAATTCATTTGGCTGGCCGTTTACGACCTTCAAAAGTAATAAAAATCGAAAAACTGTGGATGGGATTATTAAAACGTCGTGATTCTCTTATTAATTCGAGTGCCTCGACACCGACCATAGGTTATATTTTGGCATGATGGTCTCGTACCATACCAACCACCAAATTCATTTGGCTGGCCGTTTACGACGTTCAAAAGTAATAAAAATCGAAAAGCCGTGGCTGGGATAATTAAAACGTTGTGATGCACTTATTATTTCGAGTGCCTCGACACCGACCATAGGTCCTATTTTGGGATGATGGTCTCGTACGATATCAACCATCAAATTCATTTGGCTGGCCGTTTACGACCTTCAAAAGTAATAAAAATCGAAAAACCGTGGCTGGGATAATTAAAACGTTGTGATGCACTTATTAATTCGAGTGCCTCGACACCGACCATAGGTTATATTTTGGCATGATGGTCTTGTACCATACCAACCATCGAATTCATTTGGCTGGCCGTTTACGACCTTCAAAAGTAATAAAAATCGAAAAACCGTGGATGGGATTATTAAATCGTCGTGATGCTCTTATTAATTCGAGTGCCTCGACACCGACCATAGGTTATATTTTGGCATGATGGTCTCGTACCATACCAACCACCAAATTCATTTGGCTGGCCGTCTACGACCTTCAAAGGTAATAAAAATCGAAAAACCGTTGATGGGATAATTAAAACGTCGTGATGCTTTTATTAATTCGAGTGCCTCGACACCGACCATAGGTCATATTTTGGCATGATGGTCTCGTACCATACCAACCATCAAATTCATTTGGCTGGCCGTTTACGATCTTCAAAAGTAATAAAAATCGAAAAACCGTGGCTGGGATAATTAAAACGTCATGTTGCTCTTATTAATTCGAGTGCCTCGAGCATCACGACGTTTTAATTATACCAGCCACGGTTTTTCGATTTTTATTACTTTTGAAGGTCGTAAACGGCCAGCCAAATGAATTTGATGGATGGTATGGTACGAGACCATCATGCCAAAATACGACCTATGGTCGGTGTCGAGGCACTCGAATTAATAAGAGCATCACCACGTTTTAATTATCCCAGCCACGGTTTTTCGATTTTTATTACTTTTGAAGGTCCGTAAACGGCCAGCCAAATGAATTCGATGGTTGGTATGGTACATGCCCATCATGCCAAAATATGACCTATGGTCGGTGTCGAGGCACTCGAGTTAATAAGAGAATCACGACGTTTTAATTATCCCAGCCACGGTTTTTCGATTTTTATCACTTTTGAAGGTCGTAAACGGCCAGCCAAATGAATTTGATGGTTGGTATGGTACGAGACCATCATGCCAAAATATGACCTATGGTCGGTGTCGAGGCACTCGAATTAATAAGAGCAACACGACGTTTTAATTATCCCAGCCACGGTTTTTCGATTTTTATTACTTTTGAAGGTCGTAAACGGCCAGCCAAATGAATTTGATGGATGGTATGGTACGAGACCATCATGCCAAAATACGGCCTATGGTCGGTGTCGAGGCACTCGAATTAATAAGAGCATCACGACGTTTTAATAATCCCATCCACAGTTTTTCGATTTTTATTACTTTTGAAGGTCATAAACGGCCAGCCAAATGAATTCGATGGTTGGTATGGTACGAGACCATGATGCCAAAATATGACCTATGGTCGGTGTCGAGGCACTCGAATTAATAAGAGCAACACGACGTTTTAATTATCCCAGCCACGGTTTTTCGATTTTTATTACTTTTGAAGGTCGTAAACGGCCAGCCAAATGAATTTGATGGATGGTATGGTACGAGACCATCATGCCAAAATACGCCCTATGGTCGGTGTCGAGGCACTCGAATTAATAAGAGCATCACGACGTTTTAATAATCCCATCCACAGTTTTTCGATTTTTATTACTTTTGAAGGTCATAAACGGCCAGCCAAATGAATTCGATGGTTGGTATGGTACGAGACCATGATGCCAAAATATGACCTATGGTCGGTGTCGAGGCACTCGAATTAATAAGAGTATCACGACGTTTTAATTATCCCATCCACGGTTTTTCGATTTTTATTACCTTTGAAGGTCGTAGACGGCCAGCCAAATGAATTTGATGGTTGGAATGGTACGAGACTATGATGCCAAAATATGACCTATGGTCGGTGTCGAGGCACTCGAATTAATAAGAGCATCACAACGTTTTAATTATCCCAGCCACGGTTTTTTCGATTTTTATTACTTTTGAAGGTCGTAAGCGGCAAGCCAAATGAATTTGATAGCTTGTATTGTAGGAGACCATGATGCCAAAATATGACCTATGGTCGGTGTCGAGGCACTCGAATTAATAAGAGCATCACGACGCTTTAATTATCCCAGCCACGGTTTTTCGATTTTTATTACTTTTGAAGGTCGTAAACGGCCAGCCAAATGAGTTTGATGGATGGTATGGTACGAGACCATCATGCCAAAATACGAGCTATGGTCGGTGTCGAGGCACTCGAATTAATAAGAGCATCACAACGTTTTAATTATCCCAGCCACGGTTTTTCGATTTTTATTACTTTTGAAGGTCCGTAAACGGCCAGCCAAATGAATTCGATGGTTGGTATGGTACATGCCCATCATGCCAAAATATGACCTATGGTCGGTGTCGAGGCACTCGAGTTAATAAGAGAATCACGACGTTTTAATTATCCCAGCCACGGTTTTTCGATTTTTATCACTTTTGAAGGTCGTAAACGGCCAGCCAAATGAATTTGATGGTTGGTATGGTACGAGACCATCATGCCAAAATATGACCTATGGTCGGTGTCGAGGCACTCGAATTAATAAGAGCATCACGACATTTTAATTATCCCAGCCACGGTTTTTCGATTTTTATTACTTTTGAAGGTCGTAAACGGCCAGCCAAATGAATTCGATGGTTGGTATGGTACGAGACCATCATGCCAAAATATGACCTATGGTCGTTGTCGAGGCACTCGAATTAATAAGAGCAACACGACGTTTTAATTATCCCAGCCACGGTTTTTCGATTTTTATTACTTTTGAAGGTCGTAAGCGGCCAGCCAAATGAATTTGATGGTTGGTATGGTACGAGACCATCATGCCAAAATATGACCTATGGTCGGTGTCGAGGCACTCGAATTAATAAGAGCAACACGACGTTTTAATTATCCCAGCCACGGTTTTTCGATTTTTATTACTTTTGAAGGTCGTAAACGGCCAGCCAAATGAATTTGATGGATGGTATGGTACGAGACCATCATGCCAAAATACGGCCTATGGTCGGTGTCGAGGCACTCGAATTAATAAGAGCATCACGACGTTTTAATAATCCCATCCACAGTTTTTCGATTTTTATTACTTTTGAAGGTCATAAACGGCCAGACAAATGAATTCGATGGTTGGTATGGTACGAGACCATGATGCCAAAATATGACCTATGGTCGGTGTCGAGGCACTCGAATTAATAAGAGTATCACGACGTTTTAATTATCCCATCCACGGTTTTTCGATTTTTATTACCTTTGAAGGTCGTAGACGGCCAGCCAAATGAATTTGATGGTTGGAATGGTACGAGACTATGATGCCAAAATATGACCTATGGTCGGTGTCGAGGCACTCGAATTAATAAGAGCATCACAACGTTTTAATTATCCCAGCCACGGTTTTTTCGATTTTTATTACTTTTGAAGGTCGTAAACGGCCAGCCAAATGAATTTGATAGCTTGTATTGTAGGAGACCATGATGCCAGAATATGAGCTATGGTCGGTGTCGAGGCACTCGAATTAATAAGAGCATCACGACGTTTTAATTATCCCAGCCACGGTTTTTCGATTTTTATTACTTTTGAAGGTCCGTAAACGGCCAGCCAAATGAATTCGATGGTTGGTATGGTACAAGACCATCATGCCAAAATATGACCTATGGTCGGTGTCGAGGCACTCGAATTAATAAGAGCATCACGACGTTTTAATTATCCCAGCCACGGTTTTTCGATTTTTATTACTTTTGAAGGTCGTAAACGGCCAGCCAAATGAATTTGATAGCTTGTATTGTAGGAGACCATGATGCCAAAATATGACCTATGGTCGGTGTCGAGGCACTCGAATTAATAAGAGCATCACGACGTTTTAATTATCCCATCCGCGGTTTTTCGATTTTTCTTTATTTTGAAGGCCACAAACGACGAGCCAATTAAATTTCGTTGTTAGATATATCAAATAGCTTCCACCAGAGAGAATTCGGTTAATATATTGTAGATTGTAGAACATGTATTGTAAAATTTATAAGAAAACTACGATCGTATATGTTATATTGGAATTACTACTTCATTCCAACTTTCGTTACGATAGAAGTGTGGCTGGAAAAGTGTGGATAACTTCACGCAACCTGCTTACCTCCCATACCCGCTTCACCTGTCTAGTTTCATTCTGATCAAGTGTCCCCACCATTACAGTTTCTTTTCTTCTACTTCAGTTCTTAATGATTTTGTTGTCAGCATCTGTCTAATGCGTCACTGGATTGTAGTCGTTTTGTTTGTCTTTCATCAAGTATCCAATTTTCGGCTCTATAGGTTGAGACTTGTAAGTATACTGCTTGATACACCGTCATTTTTGTTCTTGTTGTTATCTCTGTTTTATTCAAAAAGTTTTTGTAGAGTGCATAATCCTTCAACTTATATTATATCTTCTCCAAGAATATCACAAAAATTACCATATTCTACTAATACTGTGTTTAAAGACGCTTGCGACACAACATACAAAATCAGAATGACAATATAATGTCATAATGACACTCAATTTCGCGCTTTTCATATTTCAAATTTCAAAAAGCAATGCCAGCGACACCTGGTGAAATGTGTGAGTACCAAAACTTTGACGACAGTACACGGGACCTTCTGCCGTATCTATAGTACGTTAGTATTATATTATCTATGGTTTAAATGCTTGTTAAATTGACACTCGTCTTCGTCGCTATGCAACAAGCATTCGTGAAATTATCGATAAATTCAAAGCTTTTATGGTATTACTACAGAAAATTAGTGCTGCGAAAATGTTTGTATGTCTATAGCTTTATATTATTTCTAGTGATGGGAAAGAAAGATCCTAATTTAGTAATTAAATAATCAACCATCTCTTTTGTGTGTCGAAATACATATTTTTATAAAGTGCGTATCAGGAAGATTAAAGGGAGTGGAATTTTTTCTCATCATTCTCCTTTCATTGTTAAAACTTTTTAATGCTTCCCGTTTATTAATATCTTACAATACAAGTGATTTGCTTACAATCGAGTTGAAATTCAAAAACAAAACCGAAAAAAAAGATGTAAAAACCATAAAAATTTGTAGTAATTTCACGATTAAACTATTGGCTACCTTGAAATTTTCGCGTATTTTGACATATTTGCCGAAGATTGTCGAAGCACAATTCTATAGCGTATGCGAAGTTGATAGAGTACAACATATACGATTCTATTCCAGGCAATAGAATCGCTTTGGTCGATTCTACAGAATAGAATTCTGCTTTATAGAGTTCCACCACCTGTCTGTTAACGCGTCTGTGGTGTTTTGCATACCCGTTCGGATGACATCGACTGACCCTAGGACGCTCGACCGTACTGTATATACCTGTATAACATGTGTCATTCGATTAGGTATGTGAGTTATGTACCTAATCTGTCAAGTGTGTAAAATTATGGATATAGTCTATACTACAGACCACTTACACTTATAGACGTTTCAGTTAAATGGAACCAGATTGTACCAGCTGGGAGGTTTGCTCCTTCAAACAAATAGATGGAGTCATTCGAGGTTTAATTGTGATCACTTAAGCGATTATCTTTACTCATAATACCAAATCATGAAACAATAAATATAATAATATTTTTTAGTATGCATGCATCATAAACCAATCAAAACACACCCATAAGCGTGCATAATCGGGCCTTTATCGCACGGCGTGCGTAAAAAGGTTGCTTGGTGACAGCCAATCACAAGCGTTTAATAGTCCAGTGAAATGTCAGGAAATGTCAAATGACACATAGGTACATGTCATGTATTGAAATTATTGATTTGATTTCTTAAAATTATTGTTGCATTTATACTAAAAAATATCGTATGACACTCGTGCATAATTAGCTTTTAAAGCACTCGTAACGTTAAAGCCACTCCGCTTCGCGTCGTGGCTTTAAACTCGTTACTCGTGCTTTAAAAGCTTGATTATGCACTAGTGTCATAATATACTATTTTTGCAATCACTTGACAAAGAATGCTTTATTGCTTATCATTGGCAACGAAAAGTTGATATTTAGGTACCGAAGACCGTCACATGACCGTCACTGACTGTCACTTTATCGGTGCGCTCTAGAGCGATCAAGTCTGAAAATTGTGTGTTGTCAATAGCAACCAGTATGTAACATTCAAATTGACATATCGCAAAGCACAATAATTTCTCGCACTTTGCGCATTAACTTAAAATATATTTGAACAAAATTATAGAAAATAGTGATAGTGATATTCTGAGTACACTTCCTGAGATCAGAAGTGCTGCAAGAGCCGTAAGTTTGAATTTTTTCTCAGAAAAATCAAAGACAATGAGAAGCGACCACTTCATAGAATGGTGTAATGGGAAGAAAATATTTATGTAAATGTTTGGAAACCGTATTTGTTGCCTATTTTCCCGAGAAAGCCAAGGCACCAAAATCGTCACTTTCAGGTTCCAGGTTACAAATAATGCCGATAAGTGAATTATTGTAGTCTATTCTATTGACCATTTGCTATAAATATTTTACAATAAAGTTTATGATTTAAACAGTTTCGCTTTATTAAGTGATTCTAGAAAAAATGTTGTATGTATTACAGGCAAAAAGGGACATTATTGCTCTCGCGCAATAATGTGTCACTTTTCGCTAAAATTTCGCAAAAATTTTCTATAAATAACTATTATAAATCATTCACAAGTTATTACTGACGTCCGTTTGAATTTACCGCTAAATTAAATTACTTCTTTCCTTCAAATACCAGAGGCGCTCCAGTATTCGGTTTAAACCTAATGCACGGGCGTCGGGTATCTATAGATGTTAGTGATCTGTGGTCTATACCGTCGATGAAAAGGTGCATATTGTGAAATGGTATTTACACAGATGAAAGTAACTGATTTGTCTGACGCCACACCATAACATCCCCATCTGATGAAAACGGATTAAACTTACTTTCGTCTGAGTAAATAACGTCTTTCCAGTATTCAAAATCCTTGTTACCATACTCCCATACAGCACCATATATTTCAGAAACATTTCCTTTAGGTTTCCAATGTTTCTAAATGATATCATTTCACTGATAGGATTGCAGCAATGTTACATTTATGTTTCAAAGTAACTACACATCGTGGTTTCTAAGGTTATATTTCAGTATCGCTTCATAAATATTACATATATTTCCTTAGCAGACTAAACTATAATCGACGAAGTGATCTATAACTTTTGTTCAAAGAATGCATAGTTGATAATTATATCGTAAATATAACATTTTTTATAGAGATGATAATCTTTTGCAACGGCTGCGCTGCACAGTCGGTTATAGCTTACAACTTTGAAGTTCGTGCATGGCGCATGCGGCATGCCCACGATGCCTACCATTCCGCCATATGTTGTTAACGCCGCAGTTTACGTGGATTTTATTAGTTTGCTTTTGTGTTCAGTGTTGTGTAAGCGAAGTTTGTTTACAATGGTAAGTTTTATTTGGCTATACTTTTTCCTGTAGGTATAGATACAGATAGATTCTTCCTTGCACAACAATTTGATCACGTAGCGACCTAACCTATACCTGTAGATACATTCGTTTCATTGTTAATAGATACCTACAGTGAGGCAGCATCAACCTCAGGCCACAGAAAACGAAATATAGCTAAGCACCGTTGTGTTTAGCTAGAGAAGAAGGGTAAGTCTCGTACCAAGTCTCCTACTCTATTACATTACAGTAATCATAGCACACGTCATTGCTATTTGTGTACTAGATTATACCATCTTTATCAAGTTGTACTAATTTTGCATATGTACATTCATATTCCGTACTCTAATATACAATCTTTTATTAGGAGGAAACATTCGAACATAGAAGACGCCTGAGTTAAGATATGTATAATAGTTACTTATGTATTACACTTAAAAATAGTACTTCGTTACCTTTTTCCATCCATATAGTAAGCTATTTTTTAATAAATTGTATTTATATGGTATATTTTAGTTTTATTGTTCAACCTTATTCACCAGCAAAGTTTTTCATTTAAGATATTCTTTTAGAACTTTATCAATCTTTTAATTTGCAACATTACAGCCTGTTGAATTGTACTATCAGTCGAAGTCTATATCCACAGTACGCGATTTAACAGCTCTGTTAAATCGCGTACTGTGGATACTGCTTTCGACTGAATATCTCAATATTGTACAACTTATTTTTGCTTTGTATATTATAAAACTAGTAATCTTATATACGATGCTTGTGACTTATACATCCACTTGATTTGAACTTAACTGGCTTTGTGTATTATATCGTCGCCTGGATGGAGAAGTGGCCTATTTCTATTTGTGTGCTATTTCGACAATATCTGTTGATTTTATACTACAATAAATAATTATAAATTTGATGCGGAAGAATCGCCATTTTCACAGTTGTTGCTGATAGCAGTCAATAAACCTCGACCTAGCTTGTGTTCAGCATCTAATATAAAAGTTCTTGTAGTATCAAATCAATAGATACTGTCAAAAAAGCAAAAAATGGGGATAGGCTAATTTTATATCCAAGGGACGATATAATATATATATATATATTGTACAAATCGATACTTCTGACATATTTCATATATAGTCAGTGTAATATCAGAGAAATATTTCAGACATTGTTCAGTTCTGTATGAGGAACAATGCAGAAACATTTCGAACTATAGTGCAGAAATATTACAGAAACATTACACTTTTTGAAACATTCGCGGACAAATTGATATTTATAACATGTTTCATAAATGTTTCAAATATGTATCGAAAGGTTCCAGAAACATACTGTATGATTCATAGTTACACTAGTGAAATGTTTCAGACACTATTTGGTGCTGTATGGGACTCTTGTGCGAATTCGAGTCTCCTTAATCTATTTCTTTCATTGATATATGATTTGTTACGAGCTATACGACCGTGAAAATAATTTTTTCGTAATACACGTCTAACATATTCTGTACTAACTTCTTTATTTAAGCCTTCACTAATATTACATGCAACCTTAGAAGCGCCAATACATGGATTTTTATAATATAATATAATATATGGTTTGGTGTGATGACAGGGGCGCTATTCTCAACTTCGTTCGCGTTCGAACGTATACCTGCGATTGCGAAGGGTTCGTTTGCGAAGACGTGTATTCTTAAAGACACTCGCAATAGCCTTCGTAGAGATGCGAGCGATATACGTGACAACACCGACAATTGAGGGCTTTAACTGTGTTTCCAAAACCTTCCAACACATGGCGCGCAAATGTGTTTCCAATTTTTACAATCCGTAAGCCGGTAAATACAAAACGCTATATGTAAATTTTTGCAAATAACTGGATATAATAAAAATATTTATTGTGTTCCGATTGTAAATAGTCTCAGACGTTCTTTGAACATTGTCAAGTGAACATTACACGGGAAAAAAAGTAGTTCTTTGAAAGTAAAATGAAAATTACTGAAAATCAAAAAAGCGCGTTGATTGAGTATTTAAAAATAAATAATAATTTAATATCGGGCAAATTTTCGAATACATTCACGCAAAAAGATGCGGAGGAAAAATGGAAATATTTAGCGGATTTATTAAACAGTATGCCAGGAATTGTGAAGGATTGGAAGAATTGGCGCAAGGTAGCGTAAAATTATATTAAATTTTGTATTTCAAATAAAAAAAAAATTATTAAGTATTTCTCCAATTGTTGGATACATAATTTAATTATACTATTCTTTTTCTAAGACATGGCATGATATGCGCTCAAGAACAAAATTGAAGTATAGTCAAAATCGGCAGCAAAGAAATCAAACTGGAGGAGGTCCACCTCCGGAAGAAATGTTTACAAAAATTGAGGAAGATATTTTAGATATAATAAAAAAGGTGTCCGTGGATGGTCATGAAAATGTTACAGAAAGTGTAGTCGATTTTCATCTTCCAAGCACCTCTTTTATTGATACACCAAGCACATCGGCTGATTTTCATGATGGTAAGTTATAAATACACAAGATACATTGATCTTAATAAAGGATAGAAGCATTTAATTTTTCTGAATATTTACTTTCTTAGATAAACCAAGAAAACCATCAATTAAAGACTTTTCGAAGAACCAAACAGAAAGTGAAAGCAAATTTGGTAAGTACATTTATTGTCATATGTACTAGACTATAATTTTAATTTTCTATCATAGAAACGCCAGTTATTAAAAGAATGCGGGAAGCGGAAGATATTTCCGAAATAAAAAAAATTCCACTGCGTGAAGGGAAAAAATTTAAATATACAAATGCCGCAGTTGAAACTTATCAAAAAATGACCTCTAAGGAACTTCAAATGAAGGAGCAGTATTATGCTGCTAAAATGCACCATATGCAGAAGCAGCAGGAATATTATAAAGAGAAAATGGAAACGAAAATTAAAGATCTTCTATTCAAAGAGGAAACACTGAACGCGCTTCATAAGTTAAATGAAACTTTATTAACAATAGCCGAAGCAATAAATAATTTTTAAATATTCATTTTATAATAAAAACAACACTTTTTAAAGACTGTTTTTTTTTTAATGTTTAGGTGTGATGTAACAAAAATGTTTAAAATACAAATCTAGAAACAACTACTTCAAAGAACAATAGTAGTTTTTTTAATTACCCATATACATAAATATATATAATCATTTTATTGATGTATAAATAAATGTTGCATTAGTCGCTGTCGTACTGCACGTCCTTCCACTAAATCAGGATTTATCTGTCTTCCCACTACATCTTCTACATTATCATTGCCAGGTGGTAGTATACCTACTCAATAAACTTACACAAATAGGGAAATTAGCATTTACATTGATCTTACCTAAATCAATATCATCATAATTTTGATCTGGTTCGGGTATATTATGTTCAATGCATAAGTTATGTAATACTATGCAAGCATTTACAATTTGGCTTGCATATTCTGGGGCATAATGCAGTACTCTATGTTTTAGGCAGCACCTAAAGCGCATCTTTAGTAATCCATTACACCGTTCTATAGTACTTCTAATCCGTTTATGGATATTATTGTAAAAAGACTCTGGTGTATTAGGAGCAGGATCACCGCCTACAGGTGTTAATAAATAGGCTCTTAAAGGATATCCTGAATCTCCTGTAATTAATTTTTACTATGAATTCATTATATCAAGAAATACGTCTCTATTCACCTAATAAATAATAATCTGTATGTCCTGCAGCATGTATTCGCTGAAGTGTTGCTTTCACTTGTGAATTACTCCATATAAATGCATCATTCGTACTACCTGGATATATCGCATTGACATTCAAGATTTTTAAATTTGTATCACATATCTGTAAATTAATTAAAGTTGTTACATGTACGCATGTATTTAATTATACATTTTGTTACCAATTGAACATTAAGAGAATGATAGCCTTTACGATTGACGTATATATGTTCAGGATGAACAGGATCTTCAATACGAGGTGGGAAAATTGCTACATGTGTACAATCAATACAACCAATTACTCCTGGCACTCTGTACTTCTGATAAAACCTACAGAGATATTATATTATTTCTAATTGTGCACCATACACTTTGGTTTATACTTTAAACGAACATCATTTAATTCACCAAGGTTCCTGGGAAACTTCACCCACTCGGTAAATATATTCGGATGGTTCAAAGCTGTTACTACTTGTCTTATACATCGGCTAACTGAAGATTGGGATAATCCCCAATAACAATTATACCCAATATCCAGTTGGTAGCTTCCAGTTGCAAAAAACCGTAAAGCGACAAGAATCTGAAATACCCATAGGAAAAAATATTTGAGATACTTTAATTACCATTATTTCCTTATCACCTTGGTCTTTATATTGATATTAGTTCTACGTGGTCCTTGTTGTAGGTAAGGTCGCAGAATATCTTGCAAATATTCAAATAACTCTTTGGATAAACGAAACGTCTTTCTAAATTGTTCATTTGTCATAGCATCGACAACATTTACGGGGTCCACAACGTTCATATTCACATTTTGTCTGGCTACAGCATTGTTTTCTACATTTTCTAAATCTTGTAGTGCATCAAAAAATATGAAGTTTTCCATTTTTCACGATAACCAAAATCAAAATAATGCAAGTCTATATAAATAAAGGATTTGAATATCGCGCTCTTTTCGATGAAATTTCCAATCATGACGATGAGGGCGTTAAATATCGAACAACATGGCTGTGTTCCGTAAATATAATATTGTAACCGTGGTTTTGGTAATCCTGAAAATCGTACATTTACGGAACTCGGTTATCTGAAATTGGTACATTCAGTTGTTACCAAACAAACCGCTATTCAATTACGGTTACTGCTGGTTTGTTTTTGTTTGACAAGAAAACAGTATGGAGGTTAAGCACAACATTTATAAAATAAACTATATTTATCGATTATATTGAACTATTGGCTTTTTATTATAGAACATTGATAAAATAACATGTACATACATACTGTTCGTATGTACCTATAAATTTCAATAATATAATTTTGTTTTCCATTGTAAAGTTCCGTAAATATTTAGCACGGAAATGTACCGCAACCAACCACAACCAACCTTGGTATCTTATGTTCGGTTTACGGAACACAGCCTTATGAAAAGATATCACCCCCTGATTTTTTTTATGCACACATCTGTCAATATGTGTATATACATCGATAAACATGGAAAACATACTTTACTAGGTATATATATTAATTTGTTAAATTAACCGATTGTAGTAGGCACATTTATGGAAAATTAGTAATTTTCATTCAAATTATGTCTAAAAAATAAAGAAACATAAGTATGTAGATAAAATAAATTTAAATATGTTACAAATATGGGTATAGGTATAATGCACCAACATCGAAATATATTTTATCATTTTCCACGGAAATATGTATAACTTTGTGGGGCGTGACAGCATCTAACCTATTGAGAGCTATGTATACGAATGACGTAATGTTTTAAATGTTCAACGGACATGTTATATCACTACACCCATTGATGGCACGCGCGAAAAGTAGTACTACTATTTAATTTTATGTAGAATACCTTATCGTGTTGTTAATTCAAACGTATTCAATGTTAGTTTAATTAAAATCTGTTTTTGCACGATAATGTAAGATAATAATAATAGGTACGATTTACAAAAAAATGTAGAACAAATTATTTATTTTCAGGTTATGAACATACTAGAAGTTTTGCCAGTTGATTCAGTCAGTGTACGTTTTGTTGTTTATGGTGGCCCATCCCAGTTAGCTGTGAATGTGTGTGCCGTTTCCATAACTAAAATCATAAAAAATTAATGGATAACAGCTGTTTTTGATAAGGTAAGTATGTATTCCTGATGTTTATCTTCGAATTTCTTGATAAATTACAAATCCTCTGCTCTCATTGTGAAGCGTAAATAATAAACATACCTGTTTTGTTTGGCAGCTATAAAGCTTTAGGGCGTCTACGTTTGAGAAAATGTAAACTTATTAAATATTATTAAAAGTCAATATTATGTTTGAGCAATATTTGATATAACATTTATAAAGAAAACAGTGCTTATGAATTAATAAGTCTTTGCTGTTGTAACAGATTTAGAGCACATATTTGCATCACAGCAACTTTTGTCCCTTTAAATTCTTCAAATACTTTTGTTCAAATATACGTCATGTACCTAATTAAAATTTGTATCAATTCTACATGCATTAGGTGTACGTGAACGCTAAATTGTATAAATAGAGGTACCTATGTGTTGTTATACTAAAAGATTGCTTGCTTACATTTTCATTTTATGTAAATTTTTTAACAGGTGAAATTATTTTATAGGTATAGATAAATTAATTAGACCAATACCTAGTTTGCAAATACTCATTGATTTAAGTAAGTTAGGTTGAAATTCTAATGATAATACTGCATTTCCTGTCCTGTATTCTTAACTGAAATAAAGCTGATGTTAGTTATTTATTCATATGTATAGTAGAAGGAAACAGGCGGTTATGCTTTTAATGAAGCTTGGCTGTATGATGTATAAGCTAGATATTATTTGTCAATAGCAGGTAGAAAAAAACCATGTACAATACTGTATACAAATAGTGTATAGAAAAGATTAATAATCCTAACCAAAAATTATCTTCTATGTTGGTTCTATAAAGCTGGCAGTACATTTGGTAAAATTGTAGTAGTTATCTGAAAAATTAAATCCGTTACAGTAATAATAATTTGTACCTACTACACGATACCCTTTGTAGCAATAGTTGTGATTCATTTATAGCACACTATAAGCTGTTATCGCAATTACAATTCATGAGACCATGCATGACAGCCATTTATGTACAAAAATTTAAAATAAAATGCGTATAAAGATCACAATAATAAACACATCCAAAAATATTGCTTATTACACTTTAGATATTATTTTTTTGTGCATTTTTTTATAATTTCTTTGAAAAATGTTTTACGTGTAGGTATTACAATTTATTGCAGTATACAAAGGGATGTTTAAACATTATGCCTGGCTTCAGGCATTTAAAAAAGATTTGATACAATTTTAAAATGCTCGTTTCAGTTACGCATGATCAACTGTACGAAAATGCAAACTTTGCGTGCGCGTGATTGGAACTATATACATAGTATCTCTGTAAATCACTCGCGTTTGTTGTTACTAAGTATGGTATGTCACGTCTTTTATTTCGCATTTCCTCAGTTTCCCTAATGAGGCATATCTAAACAAATTCACTTCAGACCTTTTGCAGCAAGAGCCACTACTTGAAAATATTGGAAGCTGCACCTAAACTTGCTAATAGAAAAAATTCTAAATCATAATGTATTAATTGTAATAATTTTTATTTATATACATATAATTTTATATTTACTCTGCTAGTTGGAGGTATATGAATTTGTATTGAAATTATTTTTATAATCAGATTGATAATTAGAAAATGAACTTCTTATTAATTCTTTTAGATGCTGGTTAGTTAACTCCTAAGGGAACTTCGATTTAGGTAATATATTTTATCGTTGAGTATAATGATTCAATATCATATGGCGATATAAAAATCGACAGCAAATAATACACTGCAGTTTTTTTAAATTTTTGTACTTAAGTAATTTTTGGTACACATTTCCAAAATTCGTGAATCGATTTTTACGATTTATGCAATATTGGGAGACCTTGATCTTCTTGTAATTCTATTAATTTCTATTCTTCTGCACCCGATTCAGGAAGCAAACATTTATTCATTGTAAAGCCATTGTTAATTAGATCGAACGGGTTTAACAAAATTTCAATTGCTGGTTTTAATGCTATTAAATTTACAAACCGTTTGTCATCAACTATTACCAGGTTCTGGTTTTACTGTAAAAACAGCAACTAATCGGCCAGCAAAATGAAACTAATGTAGTGGCGACATATACAGGCTAACAACTTGAACTACGAAAGTCTGTTGATGGGAGAGGGTGGTGGGAGTTAAAATTAAATGTATCCATTTTACTATTGTCAACTTTTTATATGACAGGAATGTCAGTGATTATGTCAAATACTTTACCGAACCATCAAACTATCCTAATGGAATACACAATTAATGAAAAAGTGCAAATTATAATAGTTATTTACGAACCAAGTGCGTGAAATCATATTTCGCGAATGAGTGACCAGTTTAAAGCGCGAGCCGTAGCCGTTTAAAGCCACTCCGCTTCGCGTCGTGGCTTTAAACTCGTTACTCGTGCTTTAAAAGCTTGATTATGCACTAGTGTCATAATATACTATTATAATTTGCCATTATATTTGACATAACCACTGACATTCCTGTCATACAATCAGTTGACAATACTAAAATGGATACATTTAGTTTTACCTCCACTACATTCTCCTATCAATAGGCTTTCGTAGTTCAAGTTGTTATCCTGTATGTACTTGTCTATTGTATTAGAACAACTATATTTATGCATGTATATTTGCGCTGAATGACATTGACTATATAAAATAACCCAAATAAGAACTTATCTAGTGATATTAAATTGCACTTTAAATCATTAAATTTGGTATAAGTTAGTGTAATTTCTCTATTTAAGCTAAAGAAATTTTACATTGTCAAACTGTACGTACATATGTATGAGCAAAGTCAGTACAAATTATTAAGGGATTATAGTTACAATTTATAGCTCGAAAATTTTAAACATTTGATATTTTAATCTATGTTAATTTTCCATTGCTAAACTAACTAAATGTTCTGTAATACATATTTTTAAATTTCAAATTTTGAGGCTCACCACCCCTTTCGCTTACTTTCGCAGCACATTGGCTATATTCAGCCGGACTCATGGCTGGCAGCGTTGACCTACGCAATTGCATTAAATACAACGCTAAAGTCAGCGCTGAGGCTAGCGGACGTCATTTTTTGCAGCGGAAAGAAAATGCGCTGCGAAAGTAAGCGAAAGGGGTGACTTTAGCAATGGAAAATTAACATGGATTAAAATAACAAATGTTTAAAATTTTCGAGCTATAAGTTGTAACTATAATACATTAATAATTTGTACTTACTTTGCTCATACATACATACGTACACTTTGACAATGTAGAATTTCTTTAGCTTAAATAGAGAAATTACACTAACTTAAGTATACCAAATTTAATGATTTAAATTGCAATTTAATATCACTAGATAAGTTCTTATTTGGGTTATGATCAAAATGACAAAATTTCAAACAGTTAAACTATGTAATCGAGCATGCGACAGCGCTAATATTCATTATACATATACACCATTCAATACGACCCAGCGCTGAGTTCCAGCGATGACACTCTTAGCGCTTAGTGATTAGTCCGGCTGAATATAGCCATTTTCTTTCCGCTGCAAAAAATGGCGTCCGCTAGACTCAGCGCTGACTTTAGCGTTGTATCGAATGCAATTGCTTAGGTCAACGCTGCTAGGGATGAGTCCGGCTGAATATAGCCATTGTATGTATGTATATACACACACATATGCTAAGGTTGAGCTGGTGCGAGCTGACGAATTCTGAACGACCGAATAAGCTATTTCCTATGGCCGCACTGTATTATACGATTCACGAAGTTTAGAATAGAACGATCCTTTTCATTTATAAGTTAAATCAATAAACTTATTGAAGACCCGTATGCGGTTTGCAAGCCACAATTTGGCTACGGTCATACCACGCGACATCCTGCACTAAGCACGGTATGTCGCTTTATTTTAGGTTTGCTGTTGTTTTACTTCTTTTTACTCCTTTTTTTACTTAGTATAGACTTTCTTCAAAAAATGTATACTTTAATAGTTGTTGAGGTTGAAGGAATTATTTGTGAATTAAAAAGTGTATGTCTGTAGCTTCTTCACAGGACAACATGTTATAACGGTCCCGGAACTGGTTTCGGGCAATAGGTTCAGGAATTGGTTTCGCTTTTAGAATCGGTTTAGAGTATCGTTGCACTTATAATAGCTTACCATAAAAATAGCATAAATATTCGGCAAATTGCAAAAAAAAGAAAATGTCCCATGCTACGGTCGAATATAATGTAAAAAATAGCGGGAAAGGGGCAGTTTTCTTAATAAAAGCCCGGGTGGAAGACCAAGAGCAACAACATCTGCAGATGATCGCAGAATAGTGGTTACCAAGAAGTTGAATAGGCGGAAAACGTACCCAGAAGTCGCCAAAGATTTAAATGTTAGTCGCCTAATAACAGGTTTTAGGCGACCAACATCCCATTTCCACGGTTAAAGGTCGCCTACAGAAAGCTGGGCTCCATGGATGTATTGCGATGTAAAAGCCAATACTACACAAACAAAATACACAGAAGAGTGGTCTATCTCTTTGTCAACTGTTCAGCACCAGATAGGGAGAGGGGGACGATCGATTAGATGATCCCAGAGTAAGTAAATTAACTCTCGACGAGGTTGCGATCTTCTTTGTCTGGATGCAACCTGGGCGAGAGGACTAAAATGGTATGGGGGCACAATAGCCTTTCGGACCCACCCATTTAGGCTCAAAAAAAGGATACTGCGACAGAACCACGCAGTACCTTCAGGAATTCATTTGGGCCCAAATTTTATCTCTTAGCAAGATAATGACCCGTAATATTTCTTTGAATTGCATACAGACTATTTACATCATTTAGAGGAGGAAAGGACTTTTAAAATTATGGTATGACCTCCCCAGAGCCCGACTCGGTCGGATTTAGATCGAGTACTGTGGGAAGAACTGGACCGAGAAGAGCGGAAATTAGCCCCAATATTAGCTACTGACATGTGTAACAAACTGCAGTCAACTTGGATCTCAGTAACTCCAGAAACGCAGGCAAAACTTATTGCGAGAATGCCTCAATTGTGGTCTGTAATTGTTAAATCAAGAGGAGGTCAAATAAATGAAAACAAAATTTAAGTTACACGTTTTAATTTTCGCATGTATTTAGTATATTTCTATAAATATTATATACTTAAATATTTCTATTAATATAATAATGAGCTTAAAAATACTTAGTTTCATATTTTTTTATATGTTTTTGCTGTTACTCAGACTGCCTAAACATTTTTAAGCGGTAGTGTAATTCCGATAAATCCTCCACATGTTCATTTCGTGTCTAAGAATACCGGTATATTGATGACATATAATCAAAAACAATGTAGGTCCAAGAATCGAGCCTTGAGGGACGCTCTGCGTGTGAAACTAGTAGATGAAATAAACTCACGTGCTACCATTAGAACTTGCAGATATATGTACAGTTGAATATAAAAAATAAAACCCATCTTTTTTATTATTCTTTAATTAATTCTATGGCCATTTGGTTACTTACTGCGTAACATATTCAGAATTACTGTTAGGAATTGAAAGATAAGTACATAAAGGTCATAACATAGATATATTAATTGTAGCTGAAAATGTATGCTTTCCAAATTTATTTCAAAGCGATGCAACCTAGATTAAAAAAAATTGGTAGGTATTAAAATCGATTTTGAAACCGGTTTTTCGATTACGATTTCCGTTTTAACATCCATTAATTAAATAAATTTTTCATATTTTCAAAATAACTGAAAACCCTTTTAATTTAGGTATAGAAACATATAATTATGGCAAATTTCATCGCTAATCAGATTCTAGAACAAAATATAGAGCATTCTGAGACCAAGTTTTTATAGTTTTTAATACTACTAATACTTGACATGAAAATTCGATTTTTTGAAAATAATTGTGAGAAGTACATGTATGGGCTGTAAGTGGACCTGCATTTTAACTTTCTATCGCATTCTTACCAGAAATTACAGACCTTTTTCCAAAACGTCATTTACTTGTCAAAATTTTAGAAAATAATTTTCACAATTTTCAAGACAAGTACAATATAATATCTTAATAAAAGATATTGATTAGATTGATTGATTAGATATATCTAGTATTATCACTAGATACGGCATATTAATGCCACATACATAGCCACACATGCCACATATTTCGAGCTTATCGGGTTTGCTAGCTGTGGGTATGAAAGGAACCTTGAATTTTAAATTATTATGTAGTCCTGTCATGTATAAATATGACACGATCGGTGAGCTCGCTTGGCCGTCCAATGTGGAATATACTGCGTTTAAATTTAATGTAAAATTGCATGCGTATGCCGCTGGCATGTGTGTCGAATTTGCCATCTCTTTTTATCACTATAGGATATAAAACTGACAATGTATATTTTTTCCTGCTTTTGTATTAAATATATAGCGTGCTTGATTTAAATCCTAAATGCTACTGTCCGGGTCAAAAAACCGGGACACTTTTTAACCTATTGTGACCGTACTTTGTTGCATCATACTAACTTGAAGTTGACAATAAATGAAAAATTTTAATTGTGAAATTGACAGTTGATACTGACTGATTATACAAATGCATTTTAATGGAAACGAGATACTAAAGAGGACAATTTTATTATAATGAAATAAGAAAAAACAGAAATTATATTAAATTAATATTTGGTAATTGCACCTTGTGCTTCTATTACTTTATTTAACCTTCTAGGCATAGAATTTACTAAATTAGTAACGCAGTTTACCGGTATTTCGGCCCACGCTGCTTGCACAACCTGAAGTAATTCCTCTCTACTTTGCACGTATACATTCTGTCTTGCTATATTTCGTACCATTGAACCCCATACATTTTCAATAACATTTAAGTCACCACTATAGCTTGGAAAATCCAAGGCCGAAATACCGTTTGCATTTAGCCATTGCGTCGTTCGCTGGGATTTATGAACAGGGCAATTATCTTGCAAAAAGATATAGTCGTTATCTGGATAAAGTCGTCTTACAGATGGCACCATCACATTTTCAAGGATGTTTATATACACCTCGCTATTGAAGCGATTTTCAATATTATGTAAAATTCCAAGACCTCTCACTGACAACCATCCCCAAACATTTACGGAATAACGAGGATTTCTACGTACTTTGTTTACATATAGTTCTTGGAAACGCGTGCTTGGCGGTCGAAAAACTCTAATTTTCCCGTTATATGACGACTGAAGGGAAAAGTATTATTATGGCAACGTATAAAAATACAAACACATAATTTCAATGTTGACAGTGTCCACTTGACAGTTTTATGATGAGTAGAGTAGAAACACTGAGAAACAGCTCGTACTTAATCACGGGTCTAAACGTCCAAACATTCTACCAAACCCGCTTATCTTCAATAAAAACAGATATTTTTGCATAAATTTGCCGAGGTTTGAAGAGAAAATAGCATATTTTATGTGAGGGAAAAGTTACTTTTCATGGCTTGCCCTCACTTCGTTCGGCTGCTAAACACGAGCGCGGCCTGAAAAGTATAATATACTATTCTTTTATAATGTGTTACAGTTGTAGTTTAAACAGAAATCTGGAAACCGAATATTATCTACGATTATAATCGTGGATAATATTATTAAAAGTATCATATTACATACACTACTATAGTAGTTTATGTTTTAATAATAATAATAATAAACACATTTATTGGCAAAATACATACATATGTTTCTATACTACATACAACCTAAGATAACTAGAAGGAAACAGAGTGCAAGCCCGATGAAATGCATGTGTGCCGGAAACTCAAAAATTAAAAGAGAAAGCTAAATGGTAGAGGAATCGCTGCTCTTCCTGATGACTCGGCAAAAACATTATATGAACAATAATAACATGGCACCCCACTATAGTGACAAATGTTAATTCAATTACAACATCACTCCCAAATTTATTTCGTTTGCTCAACAAGGAGTTCTGTAATAGTTTTCTTAAACTGCAGCAGCGAGAGCTCTTTTATGTGGCTTGGTAACATCTAGTACTACTTACCCGTTGATTTCCTGTGCACAATTATAACTGAAACCGCGTTTATAGTGCTGAGAACGATGTGCAGGAATATCTATAAGATCCTTTCTCCTGATATTAGTGTGGTGCACATCAGAATTTTGTGATTCATAATTCTATAGATGGAGTACGCGAATTTTTATATCGCAACATGCAGGCAACAGAACATAATGCAGCCAATATAAAACAGTTGCAAATTGCAAAATTATTGTAAGCTATGAATGTCAAGATTCTTGAATTATAAACATTTTGTCAATATACAATGTGGCCGTGTGCGTCTGCACTATAACGATACCTGTAGTTCAAGCGAAACAAACAGAGCTGTCCCTGTATTAGAACGGTAAATAGACGATAAATGTGGATTTTTTTGGACAAATGCGAGTGCATCATAGGGATATGCGTAATTCTAGCTCTGTTGTAATGCAGTAGAACATTGCGTCTACTTGTTTACCGTTCTAACGCACGTCTGTGTGTTTCGGTTACACTACAAATGACACACACACTACAGGTATCGCTATAGTGCAGACGCACGCGGCCACATTGTATATTAAATTTTGCTGGCTTGCATATAATTTAAAATTATGTATACTTATTACTTATGGATTAAAAATGAAATTTATTATCTACTGCTTGTTGTCTAAAAAAGCGTAGTAAGTTTGAAACTTGAAGTACAAAAATAATATGTAAGTAACTACAACGATATCCGGTCAAAAGGTTTAGTAGTCTAGTACTCTGTAAGTCTTTAGTAGAGACGAATATTTTACATTTCTAATGTTTCCGTATGCATACCTAGTAGATTTTTGAAGCAATTAGAAGTTATATATTGTTATTCTTTCGCTATCTGATACTTCAATATTGATATTAATTTGGAAAATTGAAAAATGGTATCCACGGAATTGAAATTTATTAATATTGAGAATATAATTATGAACATTTTGTATCAACAAGGTTTTCATATAATAACTTTTTTTTTGTAAATATCTACATACATTTTAAATCAAATGAATAGAATCTTCTGAATAATTGTTTACAATTAAATTTTGCATTTTTGAAAATATCTAAAAAATTATTTAGATATACCTAACGGTATTATTACTATACAGTAACTCGACGTGTAAACCACGTTAGAGGCGAAAAGCTTGTGACGTGGAGTTACCGTGACCTTCTGGCGCCTCTTACCCAGTTTTGCTTCTGAAGAAGCCACTTAAATCAGTAGCGAAACCTGTTACCTTTCACCGCTGATTGAAAATCAATTGTTTCTCATACTAAATGGAGTTTCTTCTTGTTATAGACCATTTATGGATTATTTGTTGAATATCCGATCTTACAGTATGTTTGAAGTCCAAATTAGCTTCTAAAAATACAAGCATTTCTCATTAATTTAACTTTAAAAATAAATAATTAGAAAATGATCTATCCTAGGTGCATCAAATGAGGTATCAATAGAAAGCGTAGTAAAAGGGCTTTCCAATGAACTCACAATATACAGGGTGTTCCATTTAAAAATTTCGAGATTTCTTCGATTTTACAAAATTGTGAACATCCTGTATAAAGCGAGCAGTTGCAGAATTTATTTCACATAGTAACGACAGTCCATACTAGTAAAAAATATTCAACTCTGTTGGTTTCGAATCTTTTGTTTTTCCCTATGCAGAATAGCCTACTGAAATGTATCAATTTATCAAGTAAAATAATTGTTTACACAGAAACTATCAACTTTAGACCTATACAACATTATATCGTTGTAACTAGCTTTCAAGCGCGGATCATTTTCTCTGTTAATATATCCATTTAAAAAAATGCAACTTTAGTATGGCATTTCCATCTGGAACACCCTGTATAAAACAAGATATTTTTAAAACGTGCACTTGATGGTGCGGAAGAATATCCGATGACTAAATATTTGACAAACTTTCAAATAACCGTGTAATCTTCCGTCCCCGCTTCGTTGCCGGACCCTGTATATGTCGTAGGCATCATATTGTAAAATCGGGCATATTATAAAATGCCTAGGCAGTTTACAAAAAGCCGCCACATTGTATACGGAAGCGTCAGTTTACAATTTGATTAGAAAATTTCAGGCATTTTGTAAAATGCCAGGCATATTGTGAAATGGGCTTAAGCGGACATGTAATTGATATAGTATGTAAAACGGACTGATGTTTAAGAGGCTATAAAACGCAGACAAATTGTATTTCGGTTCACATACTATAATATGAATTGATTTAATTATTTAACACAAAACAAAGCCCTTCATAAATAGATATTCGTACAACATATGTATATTGAAATTAGATTATTGGTGGGTTGATCATGCATTGAGTGCCTCTCTTCACTGCAACCTATAAGATCTATTGCGAATGTACAATATATATACTTTTGCATTCATGTAAATTAGGTAGTGTTATTATTAAAATAGTTCGATTTTGACAAAAAAATATTATTCTGTTTTATTATTAGCAATTAAACTTACATTAAACATAATATATTTAAGAAAAATATTAACAACAGGGGCTACACTTAACGCACAAAATATAAATTTGTTTTTTTGGTAAGATATATTAATTAGTTTAATATTTATTCGTGCATGATACACTAGTATGACATTTAGCCATTTTTTGCACACACACATTTTTTTGTTAAGCATTGATTTTTACTTGGCTTGCATATACATTTCTGAAATCCCTGTCCTGCAAATTTAGACTATTTGGTAACTGCTTTTCGAAGAGTGATTTGAGATTGTGGAATTTTGGCTATATATGTATACGTCCTGACATTTTTGAATGTCACTTCCCGGTAACCAGTTCTTTATCATTCCTCCATCAGTCCTATTTTGTATAGACCATTCTTCATCTCAATACTTTACCCAAAATGTTTCGAGAATCCAAGAGACCCCTGTCAAACTTTGGAACATTAACTGTGACTCAAGTACCGACTTCTAAATTGCAAAACT
Source organism: Holotrichia oblita (assembly GCA_023690525.1). Taxonomy (NCBI): domain Eukaryota; kingdom Metazoa; phylum Arthropoda; class Insecta; order Coleoptera; family Scarabaeidae; genus Holotrichia; species Holotrichia oblita. Next base: position 131,034,338 of record CM043016.1, on the reverse strand, counting down.
TTTTGTTGGTGGTTTCAGTCATTTTTTGTGCAGCCCTTTTCTGTCCAATATAAGATGTTGACCTTTCTTTGGATATATTTTTCTATATATTACAATGGATGCATGACATATTTGATGATGTATGGGACGAACCACTGGATACGTAACAACATTTAAGATGTACACAATTTTTACAGGTTGCGCATAAAAATGTTTCCAGAACATCTTCACTGCGTACGTTGCAAATTTTTTCTACATTTCGGTCTATTTCGTTTTGTATTTGGTTTGCTGCCGAGATTTCTTGTGAAATTTCTACTCCTGCAGATAACTGTCTCTGTTCACTACTGTTTCGTCTTCTAGTGTGTCTTTATTATAAATATTTTCTAGATCCTCTTCAGTACGCAGTTGTTTAATAACTAATTCAGGCAAATTAGTAGACTTTAATCCCACTCTGGGATCACTGCCAAACACTGCTCGATACGACTTTCTTCCAATTATACGATGTAAAGAGGCATTTTTCTGCTATTGTACAAAGTAGCAACTAAATGAATAGTGAGTGGAGTTGCTATCGGCCATTCCAGCACGCGGCATATACTCTACATCTTGGTTGCTTCTCTCCACGATGCCTTGGCTTTGTGGTTGACGCGATCTTCCGTGAAGTATCCGGCAGTCAGGCCAATATTCCATTATTTTCTCTATAATTGATGCCGTAAACTCCCGTCCGTTATCACTTTGCAATATATGCGGTGCTCCGAATTCCAAATTTTTTTGACTAATTCTATTGCAACTTCAGCGGCATGTTTAGTACGTAAAGGACGCAGATGTAAATATTTTGTAGCGTGATCCTGATAGTTAAGGAGCCATTTATACTCGCCATCTGCAGATCGATAAGATCCACTTGTCCACGAGTATTAAAATCTTTAGATAAAATCGGATAGACGACCATGCCTTTACGATTCTGCAGCACTTCGGAGAATATTGTATTTATGTTTTAATTCTTGCAACATCGCGCCCACCATGTCCCGTGTTCCTATGGCAATCACGTAAAATATCGAAATATTTTTCAAACGGTACTATGTATATAGATTGTTGGATCATCTACATTTTTTCGTTCAAATACTAAGTGTTCTGTACCACCAATATTTATTAAATCGTATTTTTTAAACAAATGATACTGCTTACATGTCTTTTTTTCTCCTGTAGAAAAAAACTAGTCTTGCGCTTTTTAATTCATTTATGACGTTTTGCACTTTGTTTACATCCCATCGCTTCTTGAACATATTTTACAGTTTGAACTATATGCTTTCATTTTGTGTATAAAGAGCGCTTTTAATATATTCTCATTATCTGTTACTTCTACCACACTGCTATTCTGATCGCAGCTTTCTAGATCCATTTTTAGAACAATTTAAACACCTTTTCACAATATTATTTAATGCAAAACACAGCACTATACTCTCACTAATTTAAGGTTATGTATACCTCTCACCACGTGGAAGCAAATCGGAACAGAATTTGCCGCTATTTTATAATCTCCCTAGCCATCAGTAGGTCTTACTACATACAAATTATGACCATTTTACAATATGCCCGTCATTTTATGAAATGCCTGAAATTTTCTAGTCAAATTGTAAACTAACACTTTCGTGTACAATATGGCGGCTTTTTACAAACTATCTAGGCATTTTATAATATGCTGGATTTTACAATACCTATGCCTACGACATATACATATCTTTGTTTTATTTTTTGTTTTTGTTTTATTTTTTGTATTATGTATATTTACTTTATTATGACGTGGCTAAAAGCCAAGAAATAACATTATCTAAAATTCAAATTCCGACGAACAAATTTAAATTCGGAAACTAGTGTACCGTAAAACGAGGTGACTTTGTAATAGAGTTGACACTTTTAATAATTTTTTCAGTTCTAGTTTTATAACTGGAAAGTCGAGTAAATAATATATGAAGTAGTCACATTATTTAGCTACTAAACAATGACAATGTGAAACAAAAAACAATAGTGGTTTATCCAGAATTTTGATGTATACTTGTCACACATTCACCTCATCCGCTCGGGGTGACTTTGTGACAGCATCGGGCTTTCACTAGAACACAATGTCATCTATCTCTGAGATTTTGGAACATTATAACCACGTAAATGTATGCCAGGCTCCAAATTTCTCACAAAAACACCTAACCGAATCATCAATATGTCACAAAGTCAACCCAAATAATAAAAATTATCGTTTTGGTACAATTTATTTATAGACAATGTAGGAAAGCAACGTAAATTAAGTTTTAAGTACAAAGTATTGCGATGTATTCCATACCTAAGCAAAGTCGAAATTATGAAGCACATAGGACAGATCTTTATTGCTTCTAAGTATCTTCCTCTTCTTGCGCTTCTTGAAAGGTTACTTTTTTTTCTAATTTCACTGAAAGCTTTTTCTAATGATTCAGATGTATAATTTTTGTAGGGGCGACTCCCCGGTAGCCCCTTATACTTCCGTGGCATTTCTAAAATATGCACCGAATAATTACACTAAAAAATCTCACCCCTACTAGTACCAAAATATGTCACAATCTCACCTCGATATTTGTTGATAGTTCATTTCGTAGAGCATAACTACTTTATTTTTAAGAAGAACACAGGGGTGATGGCGCTTACTGCTTCTTAATAGGTCATACTATAACACTATCCTATGCAAGAATAGATAAAACAAACGGTTCAAGTTACACAAGACAAAGTATTACAAGTTTGTGATAAAGTAAAAATTGCTTATCTACTTTAAAAAATATGTGTGTTGTAAAAAAACTGCAGAACGACCGCGAGACATAATACGTGACGCTGCTTCAACCCTTTACCGATGCGTGTGCGATAGGTTGCTACAATAACAATAAACAGAGGTGTAAGAATGACATTTTCAAAGGAGTGTGGTGCTGTCACAAAGTCGCATGGGTGTCACAAAGTCACCTCGTTTTACGGTAATGGAGCAATTCATCTGCTTAAAAATAGCATCGTAACTCGTGAATGTAAACATATAGATGCCTGGCATCATGTGTTAGTTATTTTAAGACATTTCCGGAGAGAAGATATAATCGCCGATTTTTCACAAAACCATTTACAAAAAATTAACTATGAAATAATTATGGATAACTCTCGTGAACTCCATATTTAAAATATATATATTCTGGAGAGGTGATGTTTGAATATAAAAATTATTCTTACATTGTGATAGTGTTGTTTACTGTTGTATTAATAAGTTGTACTATGTCAATGTTAATAAGGTTTAAAAAGTTCGATGAATGTTATATCTAACAATCTAGAAGACGATTAGAGAAGCCACCGATTGAAAAATAGTCGAGTTTCGAACATCCCTGTATTTAGTGAATTTTGGTCGAACCTGTATAAATTAAAAGAACGGTTATTGACAAAAGAATATCACTAGCGTATCTCGAGAATTAGAAAAAAATGAGAATCAAATGATATAAGCCGGACGATTAGCAACAATACTCTGAACAGCCACTCGTCTAAAGAGCATTGTAAGTAGAAAAACTGTTGTACAATTCTATTTTAAAATTGTAATAACAGGGTTCAGGCCACTGGTGGTAAGGTATTAACTGTAATTCTAGAGGTTCAAAGTCCTCCTATATAATTTTTAATTTAGATTTTTTTGTATGTGTGGTGCGTGCTTAGTTGCAGTGACTGCGTCAGCTGTACCGCTTGTGCGGTTATGACTGCAACTCTCGCGGTGTAGTTTTTGCGTGTCTATAATTGTTTTCAAGTGCCTTTGTGACAGCATCCTACTTCCTTTTATAGTGCCACGCTGTTATCACTTTTGGTAGGGCGATCGGATTTCAATTCTCCGAGAAAATATCACCGTCTTTACGGAGAATTGAAACCCGGCTCCTATCGTTACGCCACAACGATAGTCAGCCACTTAACCACTGCGGATATTGACTCATTGATATTAATAATATTGCATGATGTTGTAAAAAGGGTTTGTTTGAGTTTTCTTAATGTCGTGTGTTTTATTTTGGGTTGTTTATGTAAGTTATTAAGCATTTATACTTTGCATTCCTACACAGACTGCAGATTATAGAGTTCATGAATCCTGAACCTTGTTTTGATTATAAAATTTTGATTTTTATTATATTTATCACCACAGTACATACATATGTACAGTGAGGTGCAAAGATATCCGGACACGTCTAGATAGAGAAATACCCTGCGTTCAATACTTTATTCCAAAGAGCCGCAGGGCACATTACTACCTGCTGAGGTTAACCGTAGTTTTTCGCTCTTACAATAACATTGCAATATACAAATGCTTATAATACGTATATACATATATATGTATATGGATATAGCATAAATTAAAATATGGGAATTTAACCTTCTGTAGCGTCAAGTAGATGATTTTATTATTCCTTGTAGTAGCATTATATAAAGCATTACATCTTATAAATGAATATCGCGACTATTATTTGAGTTGTTAGTTTTAACGAAAATTTGTCAATATCTAAAATATATGTATGTACTATCGCGAGCATTTTAAACGACTCAAACTTGAAGCGTTATGGCCTTATACAGCTACTCGAAACATTCGAGAGTATCACTGGGCGACTGTAATTATAGGGGTCGATAACAAGCAAGTAGAAAGATTCGCAATAAATTATATATACTATGATGATTGTAATACATTCTACATGATTATAATACGATTCGTATTTATTGACGAAATTCGCTCTGCTTGATATTATGTCTAGAACATTCATCGCAGTGCAAGTTTAAAATATATTTTTATATATAATATTACAATTGTATTTATAGGAAATCTGATGAAGGAAAAACAATGTTTGCAAAATATTAAGAAATGATTAAAATTAAATATCAATTTAAAGAAATATTTATTTCTGGATATATATTTACACCGTGTAATTTCAAAACAGACGATATAATTAATTAGTCATACATATATATAATACATAGTCATTAAATTAAAAACGATTTACAATAAGAAAATAAAAAAAAATCTAATAAAATAAACAGAATTCTTCAAAACAAAACAGAAACAAGACACTAGCAAACAAATTTGCACACATAACATTAATAACTTTTTAGTACTTAGTGTAATAACCACCTGCACCTATTACATCTTCTAATCTTTTTGTCATCGAATTTACAAGTATTATGACCTCTATTGTATTATGACTTGACAAAATATTTTATGAGTTTGCAACATAAATAATCAGGTACACTAAAGCCTAGGTAAAAAGATTTGATAATGTATTCTTTTGCGAACGCTTCATTACTGCATCTTATAAAAAAAGGCATCTGATAGCTTTTCACCTGGTGAAGATATATAATGTGAACATACATAGTATATTACTATTTTGTATCGGAGGACAATCTTTTTTTTTCGCTATTCCTCTTAATAGTAGGTTGAATGATTACAATTCAATAAAGGAGTCATATATTTATTAATTTTTAGTAAAACGGACAACTCGAAAAATATCCGTGATATAGAACAACCGTCCTAAATTCTAACATTTTAATTTATATAATATGTCTACAGATATGCGTTTATATAATAAATATAATGTTATTGTATGAGAGACAAACTACGGTCCCACCCAACAGGTACTAAGCTGCCCTGCGGCTCTTTGGAATAAAGTATTGAGCGCAGGGTATATCTCTATCTAGACGGGTCCGGATACCTTTGCACCTCACTGTACATACTCTGATCAATTCATTTTTCTGTATATATGTATATTTGTTTAATTTTGCCAAAGTAAATTGACCAAGAAATTGTAATTGTCTTTCCTAGAGAATATATTTCAATTTAATAACATTGAAATGTGGGCTTATCTCAGTGTTAGTATTAAAATGAGATCTGTACAATGCATAAACACTTGCTCTTAAATTTTCGGGAATTGGCTAAATAGTATAAGTATTGCTTCTTTTGTCTTTAAAGACGATGACATAATATGAAAAAAATAAGGCTGCCAAATTGCAAACACTGTTGAATTATGATTATTATTATCAATTAATTATGGTACTTTATTAACTAACTAATAGGTACATATTTGTCGCGACCTTACTTGTCTAACATCAACTAGTAGATGTTAACAAATTTAAGTATAACCGGTCATCAGGCAGATATGTATTTATGTCATTCAAGTCTAAATTGCATACAATTGTTCTATGTAACTGTTGACCTTCTAACCTTACCATTCGTCATTGAAAATAACAGATGAGTGAAATACAATTGAAAACTGTTGGAATTATTTTAGTTTTGAATAATCCTGAACACATACAGTCCTTGGCATAAAAAGTAGGACAATTCTTACAATTTAGCGCTGTGTTTATGGTGATCATAAAGATGTACCCATGTTTTTCTTTTATAATGCTGATCACACCACTATTGTCGATAATTTTTATTACAATTTGACTTTAGTGATGTTTTAAGGTCCTTGTTATATGTATATTAAAAACCAAAAAAAAATAATAATCGGGATATAAATATATGTTGTCCGTATAATTTGAGCAGATTTTTTTTTGTGAGGTGAAATCCTTTATGGACGCTACAAGCTTAGCTCGTTTGCAATGTAGCAGTGTACGACTCCCGTGCGGGTTCTTCTCAGCGTGCCGCCGGAACCGCTTCGATGACATATGTATCTGCAGCTGACACGCTAAATCTCTAGGCTACCTATTCTCGAAAGACTCCATCTACGCATCTATTGGTTCTCCGTTCTCTTCAATTCTCTCTCTATCCTCTCCCTGTCTTCCATCACTCTCACATTAAAAGAGTGTACAGCGTTCCAGTTCTTCCCTGATTCCAGCCTGCTTCGTACGATGTTATTACAGGTCAGGACATCTCCCATCTCTAGCGACAACCTGCTCCTTTCCAGCTCCCACCTGTTGCACAGTAAGTTTGCATGCTCGGGCGAGTCAGTCGATCCACAGTACACACACAGGTCCTCTGTTGTTATTTTGAAACGCTTTGTATATGAGCGAAAGTGCCCATGTCCAGAGAGAAAGTGTGCGAGGTAATAGTCCTTTGTGCTGTGCTTGCATTGTGCCCACGATGTCAGATCGGGGATAAGTTTTTTTGTCCATACCGCACTGTCGTTATCCTCACCTCACAGCCGCTGCTATTTACTCAGTGTGGCGCGATTTAATGCTAGTTTGTCTAGGTACTGTTGCGATTCTTTCATCTGTAGGACCAATGGCGGTATCCCAGTAATTACCTGCACTGCTGCGGTAGAAACAGTTTTATAGCTGCTTGCGACTCTTAGGAGCGCTCTCCTCTGTACCCCTTCCAGGATGTCACTGTATTTCTTTGTTCTCGTAACCTGCCACCAGAAATTTTGGGTAGGTTAGTTATATCCAATTTACCGTAAGACTATACAGGGTGATTGGTGAGAATGGCCTATTAAAAGTATTATACAAACGGAACGGAATTTTAAAACAAAATTTTGCAGTTAGATATGGTTGAATATGCACTATCACGTGAAAATATTTTTGAATAAATATCACTTCCGGTTAACCGGAAGTTGGCATCAACTTCGATTTTTTAAATAGCATGTTATAAAATAAATTACGGATTCAGCTTCTATGATACATTTTACACATATTCCATATACATACTCCATACCTAAATACCATTCCTTCTGAGTTATTGGCAATTAAAGAAAAAAGTCACTATTTATATCACTATAAAATAAGATCGGTATCTATCTTATTTTATAGTGATATTACGTCACGTAGGAGTAAAACAGACGAATGAAATTTTGCATACGCACAGCTGATATTGTGTAGTTACACAACATATGAAGTTCTTCGCTGTAACACTATATAGGGTGTTTAAAAACTTAGTTGCATATAACTAAGTTCAATTTGCGGAAAGTAGATTTTTCTAAATGGAAAGGTATATATTTTATTAGATATTCTAATTCTACAAAAGATCTCTTTTGTTCCGTATTAGGTATTCCTATACCTAAAATGAATCGTGAATAAGTTATAACGATTTAATTAGCCTCCGTACCTAAAATACTCAGATATGTCAATTTACTGATGCAAGGGTGCTTAGCTCATTTGTTTTACATACTTACTTGCCACTTATTTTGACGTCTGTCATTTTGTTAATTGTATTTTCGTAAATTCTTCCCGTTGAATAATGGGAATAAGGGATCCTCTAAACAAATTACACCGGATGCTATTCGAAGAGCAACAATTATAAGAATATGTCCCCGAATATAGAATGCCTCAATAGAAACGGTAGACATATGGAACCATTTAGATAACGTATTTATTTATGTTATTGTTATTGTTGTTCTTATAATTTTGGTACTTTTATATTATCTTTTTTATTATTTTAATTTTACCTAATTTGTTATTACTAATTATTTAGACCTTTGATGTAAATTTACTTTATGTTGATTCGTTTGTTGGGAGTATCTAGGAGAATTCTTATATAATGTACATCTGTTACTGATATTGTTCTTCACAAGTGTTCTACGAACATATTGCTTGCTAAAACCGTTTATATCTTAAAAATTTTTAGACATTTTTGCTGGTCATTGGTTGTAAATGTTAATATCTTTCAGTAAACGTTCGATACGTTTATTTTACTATTTGATTACATTCACTTTGCATAATAAATAAATTCATGATTATTTGATTTGGTCTATTCTCAATGCTAGTCTATTATAGCACCATATAATGAGAAAAATGTATTGTACAGAAGCGAAAACAATGTTATTACAGGTAAAATAAAAATTGTAAAAAATATTAAGATTACAATATGTTTTGTAAATACAATACTTTTTTGTTGTTGTAAAGTAAGTTCTCGCATTGTTTACCCTAATTATTGTACTGGTGCAGATGTAGTTCTCTCAGTGAACGCGAAAACAACTAACTAAAGTGGCCGACGTCAAAATAAGTGGCAGGTAAGTATGTAAAACAAATAAGCTAAGCATACTTGCTTTAGTAAAGTGACATATCTGAGCATTTTAGGTACGGAGGTTAATTAAATCGTTAACTTATTCACCTTTCATTTTAGGTATAGGAACACTTAATACGGATTAAAAGAGAATCTTTTGTAGAATCGGAATATCTAATAAAATATATACCATTCCATTTAAAAAAATCTACTTTCCGCAAATTGAACTTAGTTATATGCAACTAAGTTTTTAAACACCCTGTATAGTGTTACAGCGAAGAACTTCATATGTTGTGTAACTACACAATATCAGCTGTGCGTATGCAAAATTTCATTCGTCTCTGTTACTCTTACGTGACGTAATATCACTATAAAGTAAGATCGGTATCTGTCACTTTTTTCTTTAATTGCGAATAACTCAGAAGGAATGGTATTTAGAGGTATAGGGTATGATACATGAAATATGTGTAAAATTTATTGTAGAAGCTGAATCTGTAATTTATTTTATAGCATGCTATTTAAAAAATCGAAGTTGATGCCCACTTCCGGTTAACCGGAAGTAATATTTATTCAAAAATATTTTCTCGTGATAGTTCATATTCAACTATATGCAACTGCAAAATTTCATTTTTGAAATTCCGTTCCGTTTGTATAATACTTTTAATAGGCCATTCTCACCAATCACCCTGTATATATACTGTATTTTCCATTACACACTACATTAGTTTGTGGTGATTATCGCATTGTTTGACAATGGTCAAGTATCTTCTAAAGCGGGACACTTTTAGTCAAAAATATCAGCAATATCTTTAATGTTGTTCTCAAATCTATTACAGCGAAGAGTAATACATAAAGTTGGATTAGAAAATACAACTTATTATACCTACTATTAAAGAATTAATAGCATAATCCTATGTGTATGTGAAATAAGAGGACAACGTATGAAAAACGGAATGTAACTTTATTAGACTTAATTTTAAAATATTCTGCGCAAATTTTCTCGCAGACACGAGAAAAAAAAATTAAGAGCATATTTTTTAAATATTCTTCGCGCCACTGTACCTTAAGATAAGTTCAGTATAAAGAGTAGGGGTATGTACCGCTACGGTAGTCGGAGTACGCGGGTGGACGACTCGATCTCGTTAGATTGTAATAAGTAAATACCGCAAGTGCAGTCCGGTAGCAGGGACGTAACGACATCGACTTTACCGAAATAAAAATGGGCGTTTTTTAGAGAAACAAATACGTTGAAGCATTTTCACAAACTTTCGACATTTTAAATGCGTTGCAACCGAATTATAGGTACGCGTACTTGCAAAGCATGATCATGCAACAATACCGGACGATGACTGCCTACAAACTACATATTTCACTACATACATACTATAGGGCGCGCGTCGTTAAGGTCGCTCCCGATGTACGAGGGAGCGTTTTTATATTCGCGGAATGGGGGATAAGGGGTGGAAATAAAAACACCAAATTATTTTTGTTTTTCAATATATTCATCTGCAAGACGGATACATTTTTCACATCTTTCAATTAATTTATTTATACCCTCATACAAAAATGATTTCTCTTTATCTGCAAAATACGCCGAAACTGCCTCCTTGACTTCATCATCGGCAGTAAATTTTCTACCCCGCAGCTCCTTTTTCAATTTCGGAAACAGGTAATAATCACTCGGGGCCAGGTCTGGGCTGTAGGGTGGGTGATTCACAATTTCGAAGCCCACCTTATGCAGGGCAGCTAACGCAACGCGGATTTTGTGGACGGGCGCGTTGTCGTGCAAAAGCAGCACACCTTTCGTCAATTTTCCCCGTCTTTTCTCTTTAATGGCTTCTTTTAGCCGCTCTAATATTGAAGCGTAATATTCTCCGGTTATAGAAACACCTTTATCTTTATAATCAATCAACAATATTCCTTCCGAGTCCCAAAATACCGTTGCCATGAGTTTCCCAGCTGATTGTGACACTTTAAATTTCTTGGGAGGTGCTGTGCCCTTTCTATGCCACTGCATGGAGTCTTGTTTGGACTCAGATTCATAATGATGAACCCAAGTTTCGTCTCCAGTAACAATTCGACTCAATACACCATCCTTGTCTTCATTACAGAGGTCCAAAAATGCACGCGAACACTCTACGCGCTGTTGTTACTTGGTTTATGTTACTTGGTTGACGATAGCTCAAAGACTAACTGTCTAATAACAATGAAACTTCGTATTTATACTAATTATGTGTCGCTGCACAGGCCACGCTCTCAATGCGCCTAATCACCCCCCTACAACCCGCTCATTCCGCGAATATAAAAACGCTCCCTCGTATATTAAAAAATGCAATAATATATGGAGTGTTCCATTTTAAAAAAGTGACTTTCATCGATGTGAACTTAGTTAAAATGTTAATTTTAGATGGCCCTGTATATATAGACATAATTTTGAAGGAGTCGATTTATTGCGGGGTATTTCAACTTGTAACATGGCAAATATCAAGAATTCAATTGCAATGGTTCCTGAAATACAGAATTTTTAACATAATGTTGCAGTTGGTCGTATATTTGAAAAAAATTTAATAACTTAAAAACAGCCGATTTTGGGTATAAGGTGATTGCATGCGCTATTTAAATTAAGAATGTTGACGTGAACTTTCAGTAAACCGGAAGTGATACAAAAGTGAAAATAATTTTGCCAATGAGACCAGATGAGACTATCCGCAACTACAAGTGTTCAGAATTGTAGCATTTCAGGAAAATAAAAAAGTTCCAACGTACCAGTTCCGTGAATAATCCTGTATAATAGTATAATTGGTTATTTAGTTTATTGTAAAATTTGAAGCTCAGATGCGACGAAATGCGAGGCGAGAGTTGCTTGTCCTGTTGGCAACAGTGTTGAGAAGTACATAGTTAGAATTGTTAAAACATAAATGAATCTGATAAAAATTATTTTTTTAATTTTGTTCAAAAAATATTAAAAAAATTACTAAATGTAAATTAGTTGGCGGATGAGGCTGTTTTAGCTTTGGTGCTTATAATGTATAATATTAAATAAGGAAGTATCAAACTATTTACTAAAAACGCTCCCACATTTCTGTGCATAAGAATAATTATATTAAGAAAACCGACAAGAAATATAACTTTAAGATAAGAATTCAATGATATTTTCCAAATTCCTTTTTTTATGTTGGGTAAAATAGCTATAATACTTGATGTGTAAAACGGGCGAGGTTAACTGACAATTTTATATTATAATTTCTAAATATAGGTATCCACCATGCCATTATCACGAAAGCAGCAACCCGTACACAAATTTTACACCCTTAGATCGTAAAATGTGTGTCAAGGGAATGTGATGTATAAAACCACAGTAAATTTTCTTTGATGATGGATACTTTACGTTTACAATATCCGCTAAATTAGTTAACACTATCTCATGTATCGAATGATTCATTCAACTAGGCAAGTGTTCCAATTTCGATTATTTTATAAAAGAGATCAAAGGTTAAATTATTGAAAATAAGAATCGTTCTATGAGTAATAACCTTACCATTACCTTACCATTTCTAAATCTAAAATATTTTTAAACATCGGAAACTACAAAGTTGTTTTTAGCAACTTATTGAAATTGACAATTTTGTTAGATGTGAGCTCTTATGGTCCTGAAGGTCTCTCTTATGATTATTTTTTGATAGATGTCATGTCACCTAGATGGACGAAAACGAAAAAAAAAAAAGGTTTATAAATAACATTTGAAGTGGAAATAATATCTGTGCTATACGTATACATGATACATCCATAAGTTGTCTGCATATTTATGCAAAATGTTTGAAGAGTTAACTTCTAGTTATGCAAATGCGGTGTAATTAGCTTTTTTCCCTCTCAATATGTATACATATCTGTCTCGTGCTTTTATACATATAATCGAAATTGTTATACTCGTCCAACGAAATAAAATTTAAAGTTTGTTAGGCTACATATTTTATATGTATAAGATGATGTCACATTTGACATTTTCAATAGTGGTTTAAGGTACAGAGTGTTTCAAAAGGAATTACATTTCAGTAGGCACTGAGTATTTGCAAATTATAATAAGCCGCTTACCTTTTATTGATAAGTATCTAATTATTTATCTAATATCGATGTTGTTTTTTGACCGTTTTTTTTGTTAAATAATAACATTTCTACGGGTTTTTCGGTCCTTTTAATAATAAAAATCTTTATTTTCTTTCAATATTTCATCAACAATTTTGTGACTTCTTCAGGAAATTATATTAATTTTACAAGTATAAGCAATATATAAATTCCACAAATGTAAAAATGTTTATAAAACCTTACAACAAGAATTTAGATAAACGTCTAGTTCGAAGTAATTCAAAATTTTGTTAATGTGGTCAGAATTTGTTTTAAAATGTCAAAATACATAAAATTTTAATTAATCAAGGAAACTAAAGTACAAGCAATAGCAAGATATTAAATTGTATTCCTATTATGTTTTAAGATATTACAATATATAGGGTGGTCCTTAAGTTCGTCGAGACATTTTAGGGTGCGATTTCTTGGGCGAATCTCGAGCGAAAAAGTTCCTATAAACATATGTCCTAAAGTGCTCCGTTATAGACATACAGGCTGATTTATTACACAAAAAAAAATTGTTTCAAAAATTTAGAAAACTGTTTAGGGAACTGTTGTGTTGGTTGTCATGGTTACAGCATTTATTTGTACTGACGTAACTGTCATAAGTATTGTCAAACATTAGTTAATTTGAAAGTTCGTACCTACAAATCTTTTTTTGTAACTATGGTGAATCATACAAATACTGAAATGGCAAATATACATTTTGTGTACCGTCTAGCAACAAAAATATTCTCAACGCATTGTACCTTGTGCGGAAACCTTCAGTAATATTCACCGTCGTCTAGCAGAAACTGGTACATTTGAGAGAAACAAAAATACTCCGGGAAGACCTCTAACTATAAGAATACCCGAATTAGAGGAAGCTGTTCTGCAGCTAATCGATGGACATCCAGAAACCAGTACAAGAAAGATTGGTGTTACGGTAAAAGCAAGCTATCAAACCATCTTAAGGATATTACACGATCAACAGTTATATCCTTTCCATATTCAGAGAGTACAGGCTTTTCTTCCGCGTGACTTTCCGCAGTGCTTAGTCCTTTGTGATTGGTTCCGACAAAAAATTGCCCAAAATGCGCAACTTCTATCATACATTCTATTTACTGAAGAGGCGAACTTCTCCAGAAATGGAATTATGAATTTCCACAACAACCATTTATGGTCAGATGAAAATCGGCATGCCATCAGGGAGATGCACTTTCAATTTTCCTTAAATGTATGGGCGGGGATAATTAATAATTATTTAATTGGTCCCTTTTTCCTTCCTGTTCGACTTATAATGGTGCATCATATCGGCTATTTCTTGAAAACGAGTTACCTGGCCTTTTAGAAGAAATTCCTCTTTTGATCCGAAATGGAGTTTGGTTTATGCATGACGGCGCTCTAGCACACTTTGGTATACAAGCTCGGCAATTTTTAAATAGGATATATCCGAATAGATGGATAGGTCGAGGAGTGGAAGTTCCAAATCACCCGTGGCCTCCAAGGCCACCTGATTAATCACCTGATAAATCAGTCTGTATCTCTACAACGGAGCACTTTAGGACATATGTTTATAGGAACTTTTTTTTCTCGAGATTACCCAAGGAATCGCACCTTAAATTTTCCCGACGAACTTAAGGACCACCTGTATATTGCTAAGTTGATTAGTATCTGTTTTATAATTCACACTATTTTCAGTAGTATTTATATAAAACATGTCAAGAAATAACTTATTCCTATATTTTGGTTCTTTATGTAAAATACAGTATTTTCGAAAGCAAAAGTATGATTTAATTCTAATGCATCATTAGCCAATGCATAAGAACGCTTACCACTTCTAATTTCGCTTTTATGTTGACTAATCCTATGTTTCAACCATTGTGAGGTTTGTCATACATATGAGTCTAAACAATCACTACAAGGAATTTTGTAGATTAACTCATTTTGAAAATTTACCGGGGTTTTATCTTTGATTCTAGAGAATACATTATTAATTTTAATTACATGACATTGGAACCTCGTCTATATCCGCGGTCGGGAAACGTAAACATGCACTTATATCCTCCCAAGAGGGGTACCCACTCTTATCCCGTTAGCGGAGAGGAAAGACCGTGCTACGCGCTGATTGGCTCATGTGAATACGTGCACTATCAGGTGGTAGATGCCGAGCGGATATAAATGAGCGGTGTAGTGAGGACATAAGTGGGTGCGGATATAAGTGAGCGCAGAGATAAGTGAGGTTCCAGTGTATTTGTTAAATCTATATATACGGGTTGATTTCAGGCATAGGATAAATAACGAGAAGGGATGAGGGGAGGGGGGGTACGAAAATTCGCTAAGAAGTGGGGACACTTACGAGTCTATCACAGCGCTGTAGACTAGACGAGACTAGACTGTGATGGAGAGACTCGACCAATTCGGACTGGTCTCCGGCCAAACAAGAAGAATACCCAAGAAAATTCCCGAAATATCCCCGAAAAAAAAATTATCAAGAAAATTCATTTTCTCATACATTTTGTATGGAGTGATTTTATGACGCCATCTTCATGATAGATGACGTTTATGTTTACGTTACGTTGTGCCATTTTTTTTACAATTCTTTGCGACAGTTGTTTTGTGGGACACGGGGGTGGTACGGGACGGGCGCGACGGGGGTGGAGAGGGGGTATATTTTATAAACAAAACATAGGATTAGTCAAGATAAAAGCGAAATTAGAACTGGTAAGCGTTCTTGTGCGTTGGCTAATCATGCATTAGAATTAAATCATACTTTTGCTTTCTAAAATACTGTAATTTTAGATAAAGAATCAAAATATAGGAATAGGTTATTTCTTCAAATGTTTTATATAAATACTACTGAAAATAGTGTGAATTTTAAAACAGATACTAATCAACTTAGCAATATATGTATATTGTAATCTCTTAAAACATAATAGGAATACAATTTGATATCTTGCTATTGCTTGTACTTTAGTTTTCTTGATTAATTAAAATTTTATGTTTTTTGACATTTTAAAACAAATTCTGATAACATTAATAAAATTTTGAATTACTTCAAACTAGACGTTTATCTAATTTTTTTTGTACGTTTTTATAAACATTTTTACATTTGTAGAATTTATATATTGTTTATACTTGTAGAATTATTATAATTTCCTGAAGAAGTCGCAGAATTGTTGACAAAATATTGAAAGAAAATAATAGTTATTTACGATACAAGTGTTAAAAGTGCGATTTCACGAGTCAAAAGTTTGCAACGCGAGCGTTAGTCGTAGATAAAGTATGCCTTCAAGCCGAGGGAATAATGACAGTTATTATTCCCGAGAGCTGAATTTACGAACCGAGCCGCGTAAGCGGCGAGGGAGTAACTCGGCTCGTCGGTAGTCATTATTGCGAATTAGTATACACTACTTTATCTACGACTAACTGAAGATTACTAAAAAAAACGAATCAATTAAACGAAAATATCAATTTATAGATTACTATATCGATATGGCGTTTGACATTCTCTAAAATGAAGAACGTGACTTAACGTATCGTGTCATTTCGTAGACTTCAAGAGGTAAAGCAACTTTTATTTGAAATATTTAATCGTAAACCGGGTGTGGAGTTACAGCTTGTAAAATAAAATCCGGGTCACCCTGCATACACAACTGTGCAGGGAGACAGAACGGTGAGCGCGAGGTAACGACGCGAAACAGTGAGCACGGGTTGAAGAAGCGGAAAGGACGTGTTTCCAAACACTGGCGAGTGGGTAACCAATATCACGGTTGAGATTTTGGGGATGTCTCTGGATCTCGATAGCTTGCTTTCGTGGGAAATATCGGTAAGACTTGCTTACAACAAATACCTAATCAAAACAAATTTTGTGGGCCACATCAATAAAGTGTTCGGCTAAGGCTGAGTCTGTTGAAGAATGTGACTTAACGTACCGTTGGCGTTCTTTGATTCTAGTTTGACTTGATCGTCCAGTTTCGCCAATGTACACTGAACCACAGTCACACGGAATTTTGTAAATGCCTTTATGGGAGAAAGCATGGCAAGTGTTGTAGGGCGAAGGAAGAATTTGGGTGATCTTGTTTAAAGGTTTAAAGATCAGTTGGATGTTTTGTTTGCGAAGAATTCTACCGATGTGATCTGTAACGCCATGGATGTAGGGGAGAACGATGGTACTTAGCTGGTTACTAGATTATGGTGCTACCTTAGTTGATCGTGGATGAATGTATCTATTTATGACGCTTTGTATGTTGCTGGAGCTATAGCTAGCAGTTTTTACATGTTTCAATTCTTTATCGATGTTGTCGGGCTGGGAAATTTTGATAGCGTGATGTAATAGAGAGCCAATTACTGATTGCTTTTGTGCTGGGTGATGCTGTGAGCTGGCATGAAGATATCGGTCGGTATGTGTGGGTGTCCTATACATGGAGAGACCTAAATGACCATTTGGTAGACGAGTAACTAATACAACAAGGAAAGGTAGGAAACCGTTTGTCTCAATCTCCATGGTGAACATAATGTCGGCGTGTTGGGGCTATTGAGGAAATCCAAGAAAGTAGGTAGAGTGTTTTTACCATGTGGCCAGATAATGAAGGTGTCATCCACGTATCTTAACCAAGTTTTGGGTTTTTAATTCGCATGTTCCAAAGCAGTGGTCTCAAAAGCCTCCATGAAGATATTAGCTACAGCCGGAGAAAGTGGGGATTCCATAGCGGCGTCGAAGGTTTGATGATATTATGCCTGGAAGTTGAACGTTGTACGTTGAAATAAGGCATTTCTCGAATAACTTGGATAAGTCTGGGAATTGGTTGTCCTGGATCAATAATTGGTGGATTATAGAGACGTAATCGGTGACAGGCAGTTTTGTGAAGAGTGAGGTAACATCAAAACTGACAAGAAGATCTTCGGGTTCGATAGAGATTTCAGAAATGAGTTTAACAAAGTGCGAGGAATTTATAATGTGAGAAGGAGCATTGCCAGCGTATTTCTTAAGAGTATGAGCGTGGTATTTGGCCAAGCTATAGGTGGGCGAATTGCGCTCGGGGGACAGATATTTTCGTCAAATGAGGAGAACATCATCTTCGTCAACAGTTATTTTGCAGAGCAAGACGGCGAGTACTATTTGGACGGGTTGAAGAGATGGTAGTATCGCTGTGTACACTTACAAAGATACTATATAGGAAAATAAACATAAATTTGAGGAAAAATGAGTTATAATTATTGTTTCAAATTGTTGGAACTGAATGGTGTGCGTATAACAAATATAATATTTTTAAAGATGAGACACTTTAGTCATCTCTTATAGTTTGCTATACCAAATTTTAAGTCAGTAGAATTTTTGTATCTTCAATTATAAAACCTGTAATATGCACATAGATTTATTTATCTGCACTTGTCTATTATCGACTAAATTACTTTATAATAGTAAATTTTGTAGAATGATAATCAAAGTTATTTGAAATTTCTATGTATAACGTTTCAAATATAAATACAGACACATTTCATACTTTAAATCTGTGTCATAACTTTGCTAAAGCTGTAATTGCACTTATTTAATCACGCAAGAATGTAACGTCCTAACATTGTCTATGAAAATTGCTCGGTGAGTCAAGCGTCAAGCAGATCATCTCACACTTATTGTTAGAAATGTGATGATTACGACCTTGATTATAAAGTCGTAGTAAATTGTTATACAGTATGTCTGGTTGCTTATTAAAATATCACAATTTAGAAATGAGTTCAAGAGATGTGAATATATGGTGATTATGAATCATACAAATGGAAGCGTGTGAAATAGAAATCTCTAAAAATACATATGTACAATATGCATATATGTATGTATGTACAGGTTGTGTAGTAAGTAATGTCTTCCCCTTTGAAGCATATCAAACTTTCTTCCACTCAAATCGATTCGGTCGTTGTCGTTCGGTCGAGATATTCTTAATACTCAACTATACATCTCAAGGGGTATTTACGAAAACGATCGAACGGCCATGAGCGGATGAAAGTCTGATAAGTGCTTCAAAAGAGAAGACATTACTTAATATACAATCTGTACATTATATTAGATAAATGAAGGTGAGTGCAGTGATAACACAATTTGCATATTTTATACTATTACAGAAAATACACGTCTTTGTTAATATTTCGAAGGCTCAAAGTTTATGATCGTAGATTCTAGTTGAATTTATAATTTTTATTAATAAAATTGATTAACAAGAACTAAATATATCCACAAAGTGTGACTATGTGCTACCACTGGCTGATAAATGATGCCCTTAAAAGTTGTTTCCTAACTTTTGGTGATTCAGTATCGTTAAGGAACACGTCTGTAAAAGTAAGTGGAAGGAGCCCCGCACCAAGATAAAATATTGGACAACTATAAATAATTATTCGTAATTATGATTTCAATGCTTAACAATTCAATTATAATGATAAAGAATGATACAGTGATAATTAGTGTCTAAAAAACCCATTAAAACTGCGTTTCCTGTAATCTATCACAACTTTTGATTAATAAATGCTAATGTTTCTGGTTGTTTTGTTTTTAAATTGA
The DNA here is from genome assembly GCA_023690525.1 of Holotrichia oblita. Taxonomy (NCBI): domain Eukaryota; kingdom Metazoa; phylum Arthropoda; class Insecta; order Coleoptera; family Scarabaeidae; genus Holotrichia; species Holotrichia oblita. The sequence goes on along the minus strand of CM043016.1, from coordinate 131,014,752 downwards.
ACAAATTTCGTGCAGAAGTTTTGCACGAGCAGTTATGACAATTTTCTAACGCAGGACGAGATTGCTTTTGTACAAGATTGTACAGTAGGGCTGGGCGAAGTATCGATACATCGTCCGGTATTCGCCGATACCTTGGATAACATCGGTATCGATACCTGGGTATCGGTGCCTTGTAATCGATATCCAGAAATCAATTTCTAGGTATCGATACCAATACAACGATACCTAGGTATAGATACCAACAAACTACGGTAACAACTACAGTATCGTAAAAAATCATTTTTAGACAAATATTTATGGAATTAGTTTTCATATTGACTCAAATATTAATAAATGAGGGTACGTGTAGTTATTAGAATAGACAAAATATATAGCTACAAATCAGTCCTAGGTATCGATTCAAGGAATCAATTCGAGGTATCGATTCAAGGAATCAATTTTCAAGGTATCGGTTCCCAACTATCGATACCTGCTGATACTTAACCGATTCCAGTACTCGGAATAAGTACCCTGCACAGAAGTGATACATCAGTAAGTATCGATACCCGATACCAAAAATGTCGGTGTTGCCGAGCCCTACTGTATAGTCAATATATTTTTCGGGGTCACTTCTACAAAATAAAGGGAACAACTGCGAAAGTCGATTAGAATATTGTCTACTTTTAACGAAAGATTTGCTGGTGTGTTATACTTTCTTGCTAAAAAACATACTTTTAGTAGTCACGCGTACAATTCGCTAGAAATCGATAAAAGTTCATGTATACGCATAAATAATTTATAATTAATAATGAGTCATACTGATAAACATTGTAAACTCATTAATGAAGCACTAGATGATTAAATTTAACCATAGTTATTTAAAAAGATTATTTAGATATGTACATACATATATATTTTTATTTTTGGATTACAATGATTCACAAGAATCATGCGATAATTATAAGCTATTAATAAAACGGAGAATGATGTAACTGCTACGACGATGCAGAGTCAACAGTCAACTAATGTTGTTTAATCGTTGTTTTAAGCGACTATATTATTGTTGTTGATGCAAATATCGACGGCATACGATGATGCTCGCTTCTTTTTCGAATGCAAATGGTAAGCTTAAATAATTGTGTGTTTAATTTATAAAAAGTATTACAGTTGCACTGAATCCATAATGTTTTTTAACTTGCCAAAATATTACCGTTCTAACAAGGATTACAATTTTGCATTTATTTATTAGGGACTGAGAATAATTAGTTATTTGTTAATATCCATAAATTTGTGTATACCTTTCTATAGATTGATGCACTATACAGTGCGTTGTATAAGTTTGTATACATACATATATACATATGCAGAAATAAGTTGTTGATTGATTATTATTGATTGTAGATAATTAATACCGACGAAATTTAGTACAGTAGTAGGGAAAATCGTTTATTATTATTAAACCAAAAGAAGGCCATAAAATGTCTTTTGTTTTTCATGTAGATTCTAATTAAACGAAGAAAGGATAGGTTTGCATTAAAAAAAATGTTGCTTTCCGTGTAGTGGAAATGGGACACTCTGTATAATCGGCATTATTTTAGGTTTGCAGATCTTGAGAAAACTAGTCACATTAACCGGAAAAAAATTCTGTTATCTATCTTATCAACCACTAGGTGCGTATAATTAAAATTATCCGGAATGTCGGTCTGTTCTCATAAAACTCAATTTTTATTTGTTCTCAATATTTCGTAATATTTTTACTACTTCTTTAAGAGAAAATTACATTTCCTATGATGTTAATTATATTAAAGAAGTACGGCCGAAAATTAGATATCCTTATAACATATCATGTATGTACATACATATGTTATAAAGATATTTAATATTATTCAGTGGGCACATTTCAGTCATAGGTGCTACTTTGCTCGACAATATCAAATATTGAATCATCTTCGTAGCATTCATAATAACGGAGATACCACTAGTGCGCATTTAATTTGGAACAGCCATATAAGGTGGGACACCACATTCGCTTCTGTTGATATAAGAAAAACAGTAACATATTTTTAAAGCTTGTTGTTGAAGTACGTGTAAATCCATTGGGAGCCCGTTCTAAAATTATTTTTTTACTTGTTGTAAAATACAAATTACATACTAAAGAGAATTGTCAAAACATAATGTATACATAAATAACTTACTACCAAATTTATAATAGGCGCTCATGGTATATTGTTGGAATTTACCCTGCGGGCGAATGCAATGAAAATAGATCAAGCATTGGAAGCGGACCACGTGGTTTCGACCTACCAGGTCTCATCAGCGCTACTCCGAATGCAAGATCTAATTTCACCGCCTTCCGCATACTTATGTGTATGATACTCCGAACAATGGACTAATTCCAACCTCGCGCCCGATGAGACCTGGAAAGTTGAAACCACGTGGTACGCTTCTAATGCTTGATCTAGTTTTATTGCATTCGCTCGCAGGGTGAATTCCAACAATATACCACGAACGCCTATTATAGGCATTTCTTTGGTTTTTTATATTGGCATTTTTAGACGTTTTCACATACTACCAAGTTATCACATCTTTGATAATCGCCAAACGCTGTCGGAAAACTAAGTTTAGTTAAATAACGAAATATTTCAAAATTAGTTAGGTATAGGTATAGGGAATGCTAGTATCAATTGAATGAAAATAAAAATAGCAATGAGAAATTAATATAAAATACAAGGTGTTGTATTTGAAATAAGCGAGTTTTAATTGTTTGAAATTATAGGAATTGAGTGGTATTAAATATTCAAAAATACGAAACACTTTAGTGATCTCTTATAATTTGCTGTGCCAAATTTTAAGTCCGTAGTACTTTTGTTTGCAGCAACATCATGATTTATTTGGAACTGTTTTTCCCGAAAATTTGTAAAAAATTAAAATATTTTAAAAACTATTAATTTTTGGCAAAGGGCATGCTACATGAAATTTACTCAAAGTTTGGTGACCATGAAGACCATGTTCTATTTCAAATAAGCGTGTTGGTGTACTTTCGGTGTACCGGAAGTAGATCATTCGTGAAACATTACATTTCGCCTACGACTGCGTCCTCAAAAACTTCTATTCAAAACTCTTTGTGCCACATCCTGTATATAGGTATATACAAGGGTAGTTCTCGACCGAAAAACTAGCTAGGGAAAAGGTAGTAAATCCAAATATAATTTAGGGAATGTGGTCTGTAGGTAGAGAATTTCAATTAATGAACTTCATTTGATTTATCCACAATATTTCACAAATGCTTATGAGCTGAGTTTATAAACTCAGATCTTTATTCACAAATTCGAAAGATAAAATACCTTTCCCTTTCCACTCTAATGTGGTATACAAAATACCTTGTAGTAATTGTGTTTTATGTTATACTGGCCAAACTTCTCAGTGGATTAGAGACAGGTTGGTCCAACATAAGAGTGACTGTAGAATTAAAAAGAACTCTTGCGCTTTAGTTACTCATGTATAAATCCTATGTATAGAAAATAACTATAAACACCGATTGTTTTTAGAAATGGTATATATTAATCAAAATAACACTGTTAATTTTAAAACAGACACCAACCAATTGAACATAATATACACAAACATCCTACAAAACAATCTTCAACATCGTCCCAATGTTTGACCAACCTTGTATATTGTTTTGACCCTGTATACTATTTGCTCGTCAATGGTCCACTTTCATCCGTTTTGCCGCCTTTTATAATCTATTATAACCTATAATTTTCATACGTGGTATGGTGATTGCACCGCACTGACCGTTTTCATTACTGTATTGATAATATGTGATCAATAATATATTTAAAAATATATTTTTTACCAACCATTATGTTTAACACTTGGCTTAGCTTTTCTTAAACCCTAGATTGTAAGTAATTTGTATATTCTTATTTATTATTAATTTTCTAAATTGTTGCTTACGATTGTAGAACCACCTGATGAAGCAAATAAACATGAGCGAAATATTATGCATAAATCAAATGAGGTTCATTAATGTTACTCATATTTATTTAATGGTATACAAAATCATATGATATTCTAGCAGATCAAATGGTTAAACATAAATAATATTCAAAAACATACTAATATTACAAAACAAATACATTAATAACAAAGCGTAATAAATAAAATAAGAATTAAATTTAACGAAAAATTAAAACAAAAGCAATTTAATATTTCGTATGGCCACCTTTTGCTGTTATTACAGCATGTAACCGTCGTGGGATGCTTTCAACCAAATATCTTAATAGTCCAGGATCGATTTCTTTCTAATGCTGTAAAAAACTGTTCCTTGCTTTCTCTCTTCATTACTTGAACATTGTTGTTTAAAACTGACCACAAATTCTCAATCGGATTTAAATCCGGCAATTGAGGTGGGCATTGCAATAATTCGATGTTGTTTTCTGGAAAAAAATTCTTACTTGTCTTGGCGGTATGTTTGGGGTCGTTCTCCTGTTGGAGCAAGAACTCATTTTCTAAGCCACCACAGATTCTTCCAAATTTTCATTAATTATGTCGATAAAAGAAGCTGCATTCATAATACCTTCTACCTGAGCCAAATTTCCTATTCCGTGCCATGAGAAACAGCACCATACCATTATGGATCCACCTCTGAATTTCATTGTCTTAATGGTATTTTTATCTTTATAAGCAGTGGACGGTTTTCTCCATACTCTTCTCTAATTTTTTGCCAAAAAGTTCAAATTGCCTTTCGTCACTCCATATAATTTTTTCCAAAATGAAATTGGTTTATTTATATTTTTTTTGCAAAGTTTAATCTTTTTGCTTTTTTACGCTGCTAATATACCGTTTTCTACGAGAACAAGAAACTGTTGGATCATACTTTAGTTGCTGTACAATTAATACGTCTTCTCTTTGAGTAGTAGTTTTTTTTTCGATCTCTGTCCGATAAATTTTCTACTGTACCTTTTTATATAAACTACTGCCATATTTTGTGAACTGCGCTTTTTGAAACTTTGTATATTACTGCAATTTCACGTACACTCAGGCCATTCCTTCTGACTTCAATAATTAGTTTGGGCAAATTAGTACAAATTTCTTTTCGTGCACCATAATGTTTAATGTTGTATCTCTACAATATAACTAAACCGATAATACGATATGTGTATTAATGCAAAAAAAATTACGAGCATTATTGCCGACGCTAAAGCTCTCTAATCTCTTTTTCTAAGAAGTGTTCACTTATTTTTGTCTATATAAATAATAGCAGTGAAAAAGGTTTTTTTTTATTTATGACCTATTCATAAATATGCAGTAAATAAAAAATAGAATTATCAAATAATACTACCAAGAATATCTATGTGAAGTTTCTATACATAAATGTTTGAATATCAAGATAATAATGCGATAATTGTTTTTTTTTTTCATACTATGTCCACTGAATTTTGTCGATAACTGTATACATATGAGTACAATGGATCACTTCCACTAGTCGTATTATGAAGACCTCGACGAAGACTGGACCTTTCACATGGTTCTTCTCCGACATACAGCTCATGTATTTCTTTAAAAATAGGCATGGTATCACGAACTAATCCTTGACTTACATTCTTAAATTAGATAGACGAATAAAATGCTTGAAATTATGAATGTTGTTCTAATGCTTCTTAATAGAAATTGTAAGATTAATATAAAATGTAGGTAGGGGAAGTTGGGGTAAGCAGGCGATGTTTAAGAAAACAGCTACAAAATGGTGTAAAAACTTGTATTATAAAAACTATCTTTTAAGTATTAACTTTAGAAAATTAAAATACTTACTCTGAATTTATAAAAAAAATAATAAACAAATTTTTGTATTTTAGTCGTCTTACCCCATAGTGTGGCTAAGATGACGAACATATTGGGGTAAGAAGACGATTACAAACAAATATCGCAAATAAACTGTCCCGATCCTTCATACGCACTGCACTCTTCATGGCACCAATTGAGGCATTTGTAACATTGTAACCACTCTTCAGTTGGTGGATCTTCATACGGTTCCTCGCACATTAAACAACAATATGCCAAAAGAGAGTCATTTTCCTTTTTCCGCGACCTATTCTGTTTTGTTTCGCCCTTTTTTGCAATATTTTTAGCTTTTTCCTCCAATTGTTTTTCACTGGTGTGCCACTAATTATAGATGAGGTAAGTTTTCGACGTTTACAAAGAATTCTAGTTGGGGTAAGATGACGAATTCGTCATCTTGCCTCCGTCATCTTACCCCTGCAACTATAAAAACATTTTTGTAATTTTACATTATTAAAGAAGATTCAATCTTATTTTATTTATACAGAATAAATGTTCCCATAACTAATCTAAGGCTTGCACTAAAATTAAATTAAACCTACCTTCCAAGAAAAGAGTTAAGGAAAGACGCACGAAAATTACAAGCAAACACGTGCAAACAGTGATTCCCCCATTACTAAATAACTAACGGTTTTGTCATAGTTTTAGCGGTCGATATTAGTTCTTCTTTTTTAGCACTGGATGGCTACACTATAACAGAACAACTAATAGGTTTTAATATCACAATTAAATTGGTTCGTAATCTTACCCCATTCATCATCTTATCCTAACTTCCCCTGCATCAAATCATTTTATATGTACATGCATATATCAATAAATTTAAAATGTATACCTTATATTCGCCAAAATGTATAATAATGCAAAATAAATTATATAATAACTAAACTTGGCAAATTTGCTACACATGCCAGCGACTTACGCATGCAATTTTGCATTTAATTTAAATTATTAAAAAAATTACGTACTCTTCGACAGTTACTATACTAATACATACTAATTTGTAATTCAAGATTGTTATTCTTTGGCCATACACTGGCCAATAATTGCAAACTCGATAACGCTCCAACTATCTCCTGCATTGAATGTGGTAAGCATATGCCATGTTTAATTATAACCCATTTACTGCAATAATAAAATATATACATTAAATATGAACAAATATGTAGATGTGCATTGTTAAGTTTTTCTCAAAGAACATTTTGCTTCTTAGATTTATAAGATAACTGTAGACAACTAATTTTCCTAACATGTTATATATTGCATATAATGAGGGGGTATAAAGTAAGGGACTTTGTTACAAATTAACTTCTCAATTAGAATAAACGTTTCTTTTCCTAGCTGTGAAGTCTGTGATATACATTATTCTTTGTTTTTGCTCAACTTGTAGCACTCCATGTTTGTCTTGTAATATTGCAACCAAGGACTGTAAATCTTCAACTAGCCATGTCCAAACATTATCTTCAAGTATTTTCCATTGTGGTTAAGCATTGCGGAGCGGGGAGCCAGAAGTATTGAAGCATTTCTACTCTTTACTTCATAATTGAATATCTACCTTTTAACACTCGTTGAACTACTGTCTTTGCTCACTTTGGATTGGACTAATTACTCCAAAATATTTGCCGAATCAATAGGTTTTTCTTATCCTGTCCGTTATCATACGTGTTTAGAAATATAACACATTGTATCGTATTTTGATGGATAAAAATCACCTAAATTTTAATTTTAATGAACTGACCTGAAGGAGGTTGGTTGCACCAAAATCACTGTTTTGAGACAATTTATTGATCGAAAGTTTACGACACTGTATAGTTTCTGTATAATTATTTGATAACAAGATTTTAAGCAACGTTAGGATTAACGTTTGTGTACTATTTAATCAACTAACTACTTACTACCAACTATGTTATTAACTAAAAATTTGTGCCAACCTCCTTCGTTTGAAATTGCTCAGTCAGTACAACCTCTCATTTTCTTTTTTATTAAGTTTGGCTAGTTTTCATAGCTATTTTAGTAATGGGTGGGTCAATAAGAGCGCAATATTCAACTGTTTAATCAGACATTTTTTCGCTAAAAGTATGTTATGCTTAGTGCAACTTACAGTATAATCCATAATCTCTAATGAAATTGCTTACTAGCTAATTGTGATTTTACAAATACATACATGCTAAAAAAAATTATTTTAGCACACGAGTACTATTAACGATCGCTTACACTCTCTTGTGACATAGGCTGTATGTTATTTATTGTTGAAGATGCTTCATTAGGCAAAGGAAAAATACATAATTCGTTAATTTTCATTTTTTGTTTTTCAATATTTGCGTACACGCTTCTTATAAACATTTACAATATTAAAATGCCATACTTTTATAATTGCGATTCTTATTAATTTTGTCCTACTGAGTATTGCATTTGTTACATGACACAGCAAAGTAATAAAACATATGTACGTACATACATACATATGTATTCATAATTGTACTAGTTATATCTTGTGAAGATTATAACATGTTAGCTTGATTGAAAACTATATTGCCCGAATTTACTGAAAATTAAGAATCAATAATCTCTAAGTTCTCGTAAAAGTTTCAATTACTTCGACGCAAACTCTGTGCGAATCACACAATAGACGAACGTCCTATAATTCACATTTTACTTCATTTATTCTATTCACACAAAACACGTCATATTGCGTGCTTCATGAGTTTAGAGTTGTAGATGGCATTGTGCCGTTGAATTTTTTTATGTCTATCGCATTGACGACGTATTTTATCATTCTAAATTATAACTTATGTATACCGATTCTATGTGTTTGTTGTTTTAATGCATTTACTTGGTACTTGAAGAAAGCAAAACTGACAAGCGTTTTTGTAGCGGAAATTGATAGAAATAGGAAGGCAACATATCTTTGCGATAAGGTTTTTCTTGCCACAGGAAGAATGCAGGACATTACAATATTATTATTTAATACATATACAGTCAGTATCCATCCATATAACAAAATAGTTCAATTCTAATTAAAATATTGCAAAAAATTCATTTGTGCACGCCGTGCCGGGATAAAATTAAAATTCAATCAACAGAAAACTAATACCAGTACAGTTTTGTACAGTTGAATATAAAAAATAAAACCAAACTTTACTTGAACGTATCCTTTAATTGTATGGCCATTTACTGAAGTTATGCTGAAGATGTTGCGTAGTAAGTAACGAAATGGCCATACAATTAAAGAATACTTCCAAGTGAAGTTGGGTTTTATTTTTTATATTCAACTGTATGTTAGATACTTTACTAGCACATCAATCTATATATAGTACAGTTTTGATTTTCACTGATAGGACTTGAATCTTCTCACAATAAAACTTACGTTTTTATACTCGTTTTTCTTTGCATCTGTATTGAATTTTGGCTTTGGTTTGCATTCAGATAAATTTTTTGCCAAAAGGGCTGCTGTCAGGCTCACTCATTCTGATTCATTTTTTTTAAATTGTTACATGTTTAAAAGTGTAATCAAACTATTCTAACAACCGCAGTATCTATGCCAATGAGTATTTGTTTGGATTAGCGGATGTTTAAAGTATCATACATTTTTCGTTAATTATATTTTTCAAGAGTTTCGAATTTCGGCATGAAATAAAATGCGTTGAGGCGTTCTTAACAAATATTACCTATTCATTCCGTAATAGAATTTGTACATGGTATAGTCGAAAATCGATGGTTTTTTTAAACAAATTGTATTCAGTTTACTACTCTATAAAATGTGTTATTATTTTATCGTCTAATATTCAATAATAATGATTTGTTATACATTAAAGCTAGTTTGCTTATTGGCATTTTTCCAATGTGTCTATACATGGTGACGTTTTATTGTGGTGACAAATAACTTTCGCTCCCGATTTAGTTCTATTGTAATTTCCTGTGCCATTAATCGTGTACTTCTCATCGTTAATTTAATTCGGTCGGTGTCGTCTTTCCTTTTTGCTTGGAATCGTTCAAGACGAGTTCAGTTAGTAATTGTATTAGTTTATTAGTATATTCAAAATGAAGATTAAGGTAATATACTTCTGTAGAAATATTTTTATAGTTGATTGCATTTATTTTGCTTATGTCGTTTTTCTGAGGTCACAAAGTGATTGATGAGGTGCAGACAATCACCTGGATTAAAACTAGTCAATTCACAGAACTCGAATTCACTCCAATAGGAATGTAAGTGTCCCGAATAGGAATATAAAAGGTCTCATTTTCTTTATTATTTGTGAACTTTAACTTGAAATTGACAAGTATAATAAATATTTTAGTGAATCTAATAAGTACCTAATAATTCTGTTGTCAGTGGTACTATGAGTATATAAATCAATTGTAATTTGCTAGTTTTGCTATTAAATGGCAACCATCTGCATTACGAATAAGGTTATGCAGTGCTAGTAAGTTGACATATGTATGTACAATACCGGTTGATTTGAGACGTAGGATAAATAACCGCGGGAAGAGGCAAGGGGTACGAAAATTCGCTAAGAAGTGGGGACGCGTACGAGTCTCTCTATCACAGTCTAGTTTCGTCTAGTCTACAGCGTTGTGATAGACTCATATGCGACCCCACTTCTTAGCGAATTTTTGTACCCCTTGCCCCTTCCCGCCGTTATTTATCCTATGTCTCAAATCAAGCGGTGTATGTACTACGTATGAATACATAGGCTTTTCCAATAACGTTATCATTTAACGTTATGTAGCTGTGGATGCATTATGACATACGGTATGTAAAGTTTAAAGAACGAATGTTAAGTTGAAGTGTTTTCGTACACATATCGCGACTATGTTCAAAGTTCATTTCTTGTCATAAATAACAAGTATCTATGATAATTTGCACGATGGCGATATACCTAACACATTAAAATTATCAAAATTTAGAAACTGAACTTCCTCTTACTGTCGTGCTATCGTTTGCATTAGATACCTGCTATTTCCGTTAAAGTTAAAAATAATTTACATTTGTACGTTATTTTGACAGCGCTAATGTGTAACGCTATTGTAATAACTCTCTGTTCATCATGGCACTATTAGTTTTTGGTAGGAATATTGGACAATTTTTGTTTACAATAATTTTTGTTAGGAATTATTTATAAACAAGTACTTAAAAAATATATTTTTAAAAATCGGATTATTTTGTCCACTAAAGCTATATGGGAGTTATCAGAAAGACAGTAAATTCTAATGATTTCTTGTTTACAATCATTCTTAAAAAATTATCATCAACAAAAATTCCCTATTTCTTATTCTCCTATTCCTTCTATCATGAAACCAGATATGATAAGTGAAGCGATATTATATATTTTTCGTCGTATGTATATATTTAAATTTAAAAACGTTTAAAGACCTTGGCTAAAAGAAAACATACTTGAACTTGAGCTCTGAGCTACAAGCTGTAAACAACATCTGACCTTCCGTTGGATTGATTCTCTCCAATTCATGTATTGGTACTTTTTAATTAAATACAAAGTATCAGATCCTAGTTTTCGACAGTCTGTTCATACCAAAATTATTTTTTTATGCCTTCAATAAATAAATTACATCAGCTATGAAAATATTCTAACATTTGTAATTTTTTTAAATAAAACTCCTCTGTATATTATTCCTTATTATAAATCCTCAGTTAATTTAGACAAATTTTATTGTAGCTCTTTATGTCTAAATTTAACTGTTTGAGAAATATTGAACAAAACAATACAAATATAATACAATCTTGTAACAGTAATAACACATAATAAATAGCAGTTTAACAGAAAATCTATATATTTAAGAGTGTTCGAATTGTTTTCCGTCGTCCAAACCACTCTTTAGATTCGCAAAGGTTGTTTTTGTAAGTATCGATGAAAGATATACACCGCATTAACGATTCTATTTTTAAGATCTTCTAGAGTCTTCAGTTTTGTAGAATATACAGCCCCACAAATAAAAATCTAAAGGACTCGTGGAGTTAGATCGCGGTCGGGGAGCGTTTGATTGAAGAAGTAAATCCTACTTTAAATCGAAATATTAGCACTGAATTGGTAACAATATAACTAATTGTCAAAAGATAATACTGTTACGGCCGTACGCCTATGACTCATTCGAGAAAACATCGAAATCTTAGAGAAGTATAGAAAAACTCTAGATTGTTCGAGAATGGAATCTGCGGAAACACCAGGACATATAAAAAGGAAGTCGAGGCTGCACCGACGAACAGTAGTGATGGGCAGAATCGAGTACTTTTGAGAATCGAGTACTTTGTTCTCGAGTACTTTTCGGAATCGAGTAGTAGTAGTAGTAGTAGTAGTAGTATATTTCGTCAGTACTCATCCGGTAACCGATACTGCCGAGACCAAAACAAAACTGCGTTGAATTAAATGTAACTGGCTAATGAGTACACATCCGAGTACCGAAAACCGAAAGCAAAATAAAATAACCATAACTAATGCTATAATAACGATTAAACACCGTTACAGACTACAGACATGTGTACGTGTAGAAGTGTATGTCTAATGACAATAAGATAAAGGTGAAGAGAAGCTTTATTATCTTTCCCTGTAAACTGTAAAGAATAATGAGAATAAATACTTAGTCTGTCACAGCTGTAGATTAGACCAGACTAAACTGTATCTTGTGACTTGTTTTCTTATTTAAAATGTTTTTATTTTGTTGAAAATTGTTTTATTTTTCTTCGTTAATAATAATATAATAGATATACAAATATAGATATATTTATATTTTTCACCCATTTCTTTCAAATTCGATTCATTTTATAATTTTATATTCATGATATAATATAATTGTTAATTGTAAACTACCACCCACCTTCCTTTTTCCTAATTTTTTAATTTTTATCTAATTGATTCTGCGATATGTCCGATAATTAAAAGTATTCCAGTACAATCATCCTAGAATCCGAATACCGGCAACGCATACTTATTAACGGTCGTCCAACGTCGATTTTCTATTACTATTTACTAATATTTACTACCTACATCGGCAATGTATCCGAGAACTAAAAAGTACTCCGAGACTTATTAACTTATCAAGACTTATTAACGGTCGTCCAACCTCGATTCGCTATTATTATCTATAGTATCTACTACTTACATCGGCAATGTATCGGAGAACTAAAAGTAGGTACTCGAGTACTTTGCATCAAGGTATCGAGAACAACTACTACTTTCAAGAATCGAGTACCTACTTTCGATATTTTGTACTCGAGTACTCCCATCACTAACGAACAGTCTATTACCGTACGCTGACTTGTACAAATAAAGAGTGTATCGACATAAATAATCTCTTGGTGTTAGTAAATTGTTAGTGTTCTATTGTTACCACGTTATTATTATTAGAAATACATTGTTATTTTTACGAAATATCGCCTGCGAACTTATTTAAACCCGAAAACGTTACAATACGATAAAAATATTGTATATTGGTTGAAGCTTTATAATAATGTTGAGGTATTTTCACAGTTGACTGATTGAAGGCATAATAAATAGTATAATTAATTAAACATAATACAAATATTTACAGTTTTTCAATTGGTAATTTCAGCTAAAGCAGACCATCTGCGTCACCTGAAGAATCGCCACAGTTCATTTCTTTATTCATGCGAAGATTGCATTTGAACTTTTACATAGGTACATATTTATATTGTTAAGTTTTACAAATAAATGCAAATACTTATCATTACTACTTTTGCGAAGAAAATCTTTCTCCTAAACTTAAATAATCTTAATAACATTATTGTTAAGCTGTAGTTGCACAAAGAATGCAACACACTGTAACCCGCAAATTCAGATTAAGCTTTATTAACTAAAAGATTTGATATACTTAAGTATAACATTTTTTTGCGACCAAATCGCGCGATTTCTGAGTACAGCTGCATTGAAATAATTTGCAATACATATATTCAAATTGTTGTAAATATCTCAAAAACTGTAATTGTTTATGACATAATTTAAGGTTTAGTATATACATAGTTAAATTAAAAATCTAACGAAAGAGAAATAAGGCAGTACTACGTAACTGTTATACTTTGCTAACTCTAGTAATTTGTGAGTAAAGATTTGACATTTGACAAATAAATAACCAAGTTTATTTAGAAGACGTTTCTATTCTTGCCATTTTTTAAAGTAATTTGTCATCTTCTGTATGCTAAACTCCAAATTGAGTTATAAAACAATTCGTGTATGTTATAATTTCCTGGGCGCTCACAAAAATTTCAATCTTGGGAGGAACTGACCCCAAAAGCTGGGCGATTAATTCGTTAAAGAATATGGATTATTCTTTTACCAAAGTACTTTTCAGCTCTGTAACGTTTTATTGAAATGTGAATTTGCGGGTTGTCTACGTACTCTTATCAAATACACTAATTTACATCACAAGTAATTACTGCATAGTAGACCACATAGAATAGATAATATATCTACAGGCTGGATACGTTATACGAACTTGTAGCTCATGGTGCCTATCACGGATACACATACGGTCTGTTTTCCTGTCGTAGCGCTTGTCATGAGAAGCTGTCCGGGTGGTACAGTTGAAGAAAAATGTATCCTTCCAGTGCGCGAAAGAAGAGAGTTTCTTACTCAAATCTATGGGAACTTTATTGTCTAGTATACGTACAATGAATGTCAGTGCCACATACAGTCCATGTAGATACACTAAGACGTGAAAGTATCCGTACATTGGAGTAAAGGGCGTCTATCTTACTGTACAGTCGAATTTTAGATCTTGTCCGTTACGTTATGAGTAATGTCAGTATGAATTGACTCGTATGTCATGTTGACATTTCTCTCAAAGCTGCGTTTACACTGCGCGCAACTGCCTCGCGCAACTGTTTCGCGAAACAAGTCTCGCACAGTGTAAACCGGTACCTCCACTGCGAAGCAGTTTCGCGAAACAGTCTCACCGTGAACGGCGAGGTGGTCGGCTTTCTAGTGCGCATCAAAGTGTCTCGTTTATTTGATTCGCTTCGAGTAGACAGTCGAAGTTGTTACACGCGAGCATGAACAACGAGGATATCATCCGATTTATTGAAATTTATCAATCTTATCGATTCTTGTGGGATGCCAAACGTAAAGCTCATCATAATCGATGTAAGAGGGCGGATGCGTGAAAGGAAATTAGCCTGCAGCTACAACAACCTGTAGCCGTACTGCAGGCTAAAATGAAAGTCATTAATGGAATCGTATAGGAGTGAGAAATCGAGAGAAAAAAGACTAGAGTGACTGGATGATGGAGATATCAGAAAAGTTGTTCGTCCAAGCATGTTTGTCTCGGCTAAACTGGGGTGGCTCACCATACTCTGTCGTTATTTGGCGTAACGTCTCGCACCGTGTAAACAATAAGGCTGAAACAGCCATTTGCGAGACTGTCTCGCGAAACAGTTGCGCGGAGTGTAAACGCGACAATGTACGTTAAATGTCGGTGATGAATATTTTTGTATATCTGTGTTTAATTACTCTGTTAATGACGTAACGGACAAGATCCAAAAAATTGGACTGTACATACACTATAACTCCATTCACTTTAAGAATGCAGTAGTTGGCGCCACAATTGGCGTTTTTTTATATTTTTGTAAAATATATTATTCAGACTAGCTGGTCCGCCAAACTCGTAGAGTTTGGGCCAGCAACTTGACCGTTGACCAGCTAGTTTTAAATTAATACTGCTAATGCGAAGTATGCCAGAATTGTATAGATGTTGTATATTATGTTATATTTATTAATATTTAAGTATAGAAAGACAATAATTGTATAGGCAGTGTATTTTTCAGGTTTATTGTACATAAGAAGAAATATTTTTTAAATATTTATATGATATACTATAAAAATTCAAATAACACATCGTATTTTCTTCTGCGATACAATGTTTGATGCACTTTGTCCAGACTTCAGCAGTGACACGATTAACTCCTTCAATAATAAAGTTTTACTTCCACTAACTTAAACGTTCTATTATTAGCTGCAACATGATGCTTCACTTGAGCCTATAGTAATTCGATGGCATTCAAATTACAGTGATATGGGGGTAATCGTAATACTGTGCAAATACTTCCTGCTACTATTTTGTCAATAACGTATGTAATAGTAAGTGTTTTAGTAAGTTCCAGTAATTCAACTCAATAAAGAATTATCAATAATTCCTTTTAAATTAAGCCATTCAACTAATGCTTCGTTTTTCCAAGACGTCTCCATAAAACAATATCTTGTCGCAGCATTAACACATTTTCGCGGTTGCGTTTCACCCACTTAAATCCTAATTTTTAACTGAGAATTTTCCATAATGTTGTTCGCTTAAAGTCTGGCCAATTCTCATCTGCATTAACGACCTACAAACATTAATTAGATCATGCTAACGTTAATTCAAATATATTTACGCTCAATATTTTTGTACACGTAGGTAACTCATTTTTCAAGAAAAAGGAATGCAGATGTCTTCGGATTGCTGACCGCTGGCCTTCAATCAAATTATCATAGGGTGTATGATGTATACGTTTCTTTGGAGGTGAATGAGACACACCTGCAGTATCCATATCCTTCACAATATTCCATACTGTTCTCTCTCCAAGTCCAAGTTGTTTCGCAGTCAATGTACTAGAAGCTGACTTTGAATTGTTTTGCTTCTGTTGCAAATACAAATTATATGCCATTTGCCTCTGCCTACTACTTATATGCTTTGAAGGATGTTTTTGAGGATCCTTCAAGTGGATCATGTACTGCCTCTTCAGCCATAGTAAAATTGTAACTACAATGCCAGTATATGTAAATAATATTACATGAATATGCATAATAATAAATACGTTGAATTTGCAAGTAATACAGTAATAGCTCTGAAAAGAACTTTGCTTTTAATGTAAGGTACTTGCAAAATTTGAAAATACAAAGAAAAACGTAGGGAAATAGGAAATATATTCGAAGTTCAAAAAAGAGCATAAACAAATTTGACGTATCGCTTTTAACCTATTTGATGACTATAACCTATAACCCTTACAAATTTCATACGTCTAAGCACAGTATTTTACTTGTAGTTGTAATCACGAAAGATGATCCCTGCGTCACTTACATATAACTCAATCAACGACATTCAAAGAATAATTTTCATATCCGAATATGTATTTGTATGACAAGGACAGCCTGGATGACAGTTTGTTTTTCGAAACTTTGCCTAGCACAGACGTACGGCTCGTGCAATTCACTTGAATAAGACAAAGACGAGATTAGTTCGTTGTCTGCGTTAAGCTATATTTTCCGTTTATTGACTTAAAAATTTGACATACATTTGACAATGCATCTCCGTAGACTTTGATGGAACTGTCATTGATTTCGTCCTTACAAATACGTATTTGTTTAACAATTTTTGTGAATAATTTTTTAAAAACTATAATGGCAATACATAGTTGAACATTACGGTAGGTACAATAATGCTCTGAACAACTTTGTTTTAAATATTTAGGGCCTGTCAATAA